>ML675620.1:61723976-61741658 GCA_007922155.1 Mesoclemmys tuberculata | reverse complement strand
CATATTGGTCCCTTCTGACCTATGAGTCTATGAGTCTATGAGACAGCGCATTAATTCAGCTCGGTAACTAAATAGTTCCAAAGTTTAATATGAAAAAACAAAGCCATCCTTGAATTATAGAAGTACATACCATACCAGCTCCTAGGTGGCGTTAATTGGCAGACTACCTTTAAAGACGAAAGCAATGCTGTTTTACGCCAGCTAAGAATCTGGTCCAAAATGCCTTGAAGGTTATAACTATTATTTATTTTTCATTCTTGCCAATCAAGATCTCTTGATTTTTTAAAAATATATATATACAGTTTCCCCTCTGCCAAGAGATATTAAACAAAGCTTCAGTGGAAATGATGGAATGATACAGCTTGGGAACCGTATAGATGTATGACCACACACACACAAATCTCACAAATGTGACACTACAGCACTAATCTGTAATGACCACAAGTCTATAGTTTAAGGCCCTTTGACTAAAAGGGCCAAATTTTTCTGTCACTTACCCCAGGTCAACACCATGGGGATAATACAAGTGAGGTCTCCCCATATTTACATCTGTAAATTTTAGCCACCAGATTTCAGGGAGGGCCTTCCACACAGGACTTGCACAGAAGATGAGAATGTAAGAGGTGTGTAAATGTCTTGGAGGTCATTGCCAATGGTTGAGAAGAAGAGTAACTGATGGGGTACGTACAGGAGGCATATGGGCCATGACTTCCTCTGTCTCTCAAGGTAGTTAACGATGGTGTTCCTAGGTTCCAAAGACTCTCTTTTAAATGAAGACAATGGGGCGATGCCCAGTGGGACAGAGCCCACAGTCTTTCGGTATTGTTCCCAATTCTAGAATTCTGCCTGTCTGGTGGTACTAATGTTGTTAGATCTGTTCTTCTTACTTAGAACTTTCTGCCATTCAAGCTACACCACAACTCACAGGCTGACCCTATTTCCCTCTCACAGCGGGGCCAGAAGGAGAAGCAACAGTGTCATACCAGATACCGCCCACCCTTCACCAGTAGAACTGTAATGGGAGAAGAACTTGTGGTGTCTCCATTCTAGCAGCATAGGCCTGATCTCGTGGCAGTGGAACGAAGTGCTCTACATTTGTCTAATCAAAGGATTAAGATAATAGGACTACTTTTATGAAAAAAGTCAGATTCTGGGGAGGGTTGTGTCTTAATTGGGCCAAATCCTCAGCAGGTGTAAATCATAATATCTCTGTTGAAATCAATGGCACTACACCAATTTACACCAATTAGGAAAATAACCTAATAGTCAAATGAATTCTTCTTTTTCCCAAACCATCATCCTGATGAAATGTTTTCTATTAAAGGAAGTTCTGAAGGGGCAAATGTTCATATTGATAAACCAGTAGAAGAATAGGAATGCAGTGATCTACTTGGGAAACACAAGCTGCCAGAACAAATTGATGTGGGGGGACTTGAAGTCCCTCACCGGTTAATGTGGTCAATAAAGGGGCAGTGTAATGGTTGCTGAACTTCAGTCCCCTCTTGAAGAACTTCTGGATTACACTGAAGGCAAATGAGTCAAAAAAGTAACCAAAAAGTGGTTGCATGGCTTTGTGAGGCTAGCAATAAATGAACAGATGAGGCACACTATGACAGGATAGTGTGTGTTACACATACACACATGCACTGGTTTGTTTAGGATGACAAAAAGTGAGGCAGACATATGGATTTTCTGCAACAGAAATTAGAGGTGGAATTGTCCCTGTCAGAGCAAAAGAAAGAAGAAAAACTTGTCAGAATCCTGAAACGAATCTGGCGTTGTAGGGGCTTGTCTGTGCTGCGCTGCGGAATGGACTATGGGGGAGTGAATTGCAGGGAGTGTGAATTTCAAACAGGACTATGTTAACATGAGCTAGGGAACTGTTCACACAGGGCAGGTAGAGTGCCACACTTGGGTGTGCTCTGCAGTTCACATCCCCGTAATCCACAGTGGTGCAGTGTAGACATAGCTATTTTGGTTCCCCTTGTAGAACTATACCATTGCAACCCAGACTGTAAGAACTTTCAAAGGAAATCAACCAGTATGAGGTAGGTCCATTTAAAAGAGGGGACAACATAAATGGCTAGATCAGGTATGAGTGGCCATTGTCATCATCAAGGCAAATCCAAAAGGGATGTAGCCTCCCTGCAGATTGTGCATCCTCTCCTCCCCAGACTGGGATCTAGCCATGTCCTTAAGATATATCTACACTGCAATCTAAATCCAGGGTTCGTGGGACTCGAGTCAGCTGACCCTGGGTTAGAGAACCCAGGGCTTGAGTGTCTATAGTGATTGTCAACCGTATGTGAAGAACTTTTTAACCTGTGCACAAACCTAGGACACTGGCATTCATACAGCAGTGTGCAGACCTGAGTGAAAGCAGCCATCTTCCAAGGTCTCTCTAGCCCTTTGACCATGATACATGATGGAAAAACTTGACTGGCCACCCTACATATTCCAGGACGTTTGGACAGCCAGCCAATGCATCTTGCCAACCAGTCATGTTGGTCTGTGTGCACCGTGTCTCAGGAAATGGGCAGGGCTTCTGAGAGACGCTGGTAGACATGTGGGGGTGTTTTCTGACCCACCACGAGCACCTGACAGAGCTTATGAAGGAGCAGAAGGAGGCAGAGACAGACATGGCAGACAAGACAGACATCAGTACAGCCTCTGATGCCCCTACAGAGACTGGTGCTCATGAAGCAGGGCCCCAGCAGGGTCTCATTATGCAGACCTAGGATGACCAGCAGTGGGTCCAGAACTTTTACATGAAGAAAGCTACATTTCTGAAGCTTTATGAGCTGCTTGCCCTGACCCTCCAGCCTAAAAGACACACAGATGAGGGTGGCCATCCCAGTCCAGAAGCGGATGCTATAACCATCTGGAAGCTGGCTACCCCAGTTTGCTATAGGCCCTCTGCCAACCAGTTTGGTGTTAGAAAATTGACTATGGGTAAAGTGGTGGTGGAGGTTTCCAATGCAGATTACGCAGTCAGGTGTGTGATTTACCCCAATATGGCAGGCATAAAAGATATTCCTGAAGTAATTACTGTCTTTGAGAGACTGGGGTTTCAAAACTATGCTGGGGCCAAGGATAGGACTCATTTGCCCTCCTCAAGGACCACATAAGTACATAAACTCCATTGTTATGCAGGCCCTGATGGACCACACTGGAGAAGCTCATGATGCCAGGGATTTTTGCCAATCTGGAATCTACATTCATCGACAGGCTGGGACACTATTCCCATCAAATGACATTGTCATATATGGAGTTACTTTCCTCACTGTTATTCTGGGATACCCGCACGTACCACCTTTTCCCTTGGTTTATGAACCTGTACCCTGATTTCAGAGGCAAAAGGTGGTTTAATTACACTCTCAGCAGATATAAAACAATGGTTGAAAGTGCTTCTGGCTGACTGAAATCCTGTTGGAGATGTCTACAGACCCATTTGAATACCAAGATCATCAGCACTGTGCGTATTACTGTGGCTTGCTGGGCTCTTTACAATCTTGTGAAGCTAGGAATGAGCCACTGCCCCTTGAATGGACCTATGACAGTGAAGGGCCACTGAATCAGCATGATCAGCCAAAAAGTCTACCTGCTGCAGCTGGATGTACCCAGGCAATAGAAGACAGGGATGCTTGTACTCCCACATTATGGGCTTGCATGGCCCACAGGAAGAGGGAGAATAGTACCTTTATGAAAGTGCTTGTAGGGTGGTGGGGAGAATGGGGCTGATTGCTTGTGGAGGGTTTCAGTGCTTGTGGCAGATTGATTCAATGTGCTTATGAATGACATGACCACTTATCAAAGGTGGTGGGGATGGACTGATGTTAGAAAATGACAAATATGGACTGAAGTAGACAACTGTATTGAGGACTAGTGTTTGCCTGCTAATTCCTAACTGCCCCTGATCATGCATTTGCCTTGATTATTTTAAATACACGTATGATGTGATGCTGTGATAGCAATAATAAGTTTCCTGGTAAAATAAAAAGGGTTAGTTATAAATATGTCTTAGAGAAGTACAACATAAATCCATTGCCAGGCAGGCCAGCTGTCATTTCCACCCCAAAACCCTAGTAATAACAGAACCTTAAAAAACCAAACCAAACCAAATCAAAGTGCGTGAAAAAGCGCAATCAGTGAAACCGTGTATAACACAGAAACCCACTATCATTGCTTGTTCCCTGCCCCCCATTCTCGTTTCCTGTCTGCCATGCAATGGGGCAAAGGAGTGGAGGCATCCACAGGGGAAAGGGTCGACCTGGAGGGCTTCATGGAGCAAAGTAACCCTGCCCAGACGCTCATGAGGCCTGACTGCATGGACCACCCAGCCATGGAGTTTTCCAAGCTGTTTCTAGACTGCTTCACATAGTACCATGGAGGGAATGTGGTGTGGATGATGCTGCAGGAGCCAGTACTCTGGTGGTCATTAGTGATATCAACCACCCAAACCGTTCTTTTTGCTCTCCACTGCTTTGGCCCTCCTTTCTGTTCCAGGAACTGTGAAGCAAGTGCTTGTGCAACATGCCAGAGCCTTTCTTCTTGTCCCTCGCCATGCCTTTACTCTACCCGTAAGTCCCTCTGTCTTAGGTGCTGGGCCTGCTTGTTGGCCCTCTGCAGAACTTCAACCATAGATTCATCCCAGAAACCCTTCCTCTTGGAGCGGTCGCTGGAGGTATGTTGGCCCAGGCTGCTGCTGCAGTGTGGATGAGCTGCGGAGGTACTGCAGCCAGGAGAGGCTGAGGGGCCTGACACAGGAACAAGACACCGAGGGTTATTGTCTCTAACAGCTCAGTGAGGAGCACAGAAAAAATCCTTGTGGCATTTCAAGGCCATCAAATGTGACTTTTCCAAACTGAACTTCAGCATATTGTAGGAGGGATGCTTCACACCACAGAAGCTCTCTGGACACAGCCAGGTTAATCGCAGTGAACGAAATTCAGAGACAGTGGTAATTTAAAAGTTCCAAGTGCTTTTGTTTTCTAAAAACTGCAGAACTACTTGGGTTGGGGAGAGACGGAGTGACATCAGTGGCTGTGCTGCAAAAGCTTTTTCTATCATTTCAGGCCTTCCACATTTTGGAAGACAGAGCAGTTCTTGTTGTTGTAACATTGTTTCATTTTATAATTGGAGTGACCCAACTCCATTTTAAATTAATAGAATAAATAAAGTGACCCAACTCCATTTTAAATTAACAGGAATATAAACTCATTGAACCAAAATGTAAAATGCTAACTGCTTTGTATCAACCCCCGGCCAGCCACCTATTGTAACAAAATCTCTGTGAAACTTACCAGCGCCGGGAGGAGTCCGCAGGCGCTAAGTACTAAAGGCAATATAATCAGAATGTAGCCTTTGGAAAACCTGTTACTTCAAACCCAGTAAACTTCATCTAAATAGTATCAATCTCTGAGAAACTTCCTTTGAACAGTATCCATTCATGTATTGTAGCAAAATCTCTGTGACTCGAAACTCAGTAAACTGCATTTGAATAGTGTTGAGACATGTATTGCAATGGGTGATTCTTTGTCAGCAGCAAACAACAGCTGGACAATTAAGAAGAATAGAATCGGGTTTCTCTGTCAGTTTCGCTGTTTTGGGGTGCAGTCCCCAATTACCTCATCACTCTTGGAAACTCATAATTGGCTAAGTGGGCATATTGCTGTGTGGAAGAAAAATATAAAAGGTGGTCACAAACAGGAAGTAAACTGGAGATGTCCCTGAATCTTTGGAAGAACAACAGAATAGTTCTACATGTAGGTGTGATCTACCTGCTGTCTCTCCCCAGCTTGCCACTCAAACCTAAGTATAGAGTGTGGGGCTGTGTAACCTGAGTGTGATAGCATTTTCCACTCAGATGTGTAACCTGAGTGTGACAGAATTTTCCACTCAGATGTAAACCCGGGAATTGTACTAGTAGAATTGGAGTGCTGCTTTGCTGCTAACAAATCTCACTGGTGCAGTGTAAGTATAATAGTATAAGTATAACCCTATAGTATAAGCTAGCTTTGTAAATATACTTGTACATTTGTAATTGTGATTGTGTTTTAAGTAGTTAAGTTGTTGTATTAAATAAGAATCAATGGTGATTTTTAAATTGTAATTATTGATGTATAGATTGTTGTCAGTAAAACAAAGTTGTATGCAAAGCAATCCTTGTCACTCCTTATTTGAGGGATCCATATAAATCGAACCTGACAGCAAGCTGGTTCTTGTTGTCACCTCACTTGTGGTGCCTGACTGGCAGAGGGAGACGTCATTCCAAGCTGCTGGTGGGAAACCTGCAGTGTATGCAGCCGAAGCGTTCGAATGTAGTGACTGAACTGCTCATCTCTGAGTTGAGTGGCCTGGTCAATTCCTGAGGTCCTTGAAACGTGACTACCAAACTGGAGTTCCTGCTTCAGGAAAAGTATGCAGTTATCAGTACCGGGATTGGGTCAGACTTCAGAAGGGAATCAACAAGGCTTAGCCTGTTATGGTTGGATGCAAACAGACAGATCTCCACATTTCTGGAAAAAATGTCAAATTCAGTCGAATTTGGCATAAATGATTTTGTCCCCTATGGACTGCATGGACGACCTTTAACTGAAATGGACTAGATTTGTCAATGCAAAGCATTTCCCCCCTCCCCTCAACCGGTTCCCTGCTTCTGTGCAGCTCGTTACACCATTGAGCAGTTACAGAGCAGCGTACTTACAGAAATGGCAAAGTAAGGTCATTACTTTTAAGAAACGGGACTGCCCTAGCAAAAATCTGTGCCTTCTCACGTAAACATTCGTTTTCAAGGCATCTGTACTGTTTGCATTTCCCAGTCGCTAATTTGAACTGCACGTGGTTGGGAGTGTTGGGGGCCTGGGAGCCAAGTCCCTGATGGCATACTGATGCTGGAGCTTCTAATAATGTGAACAACTGGAAATCCCTGCCATTTCTGTAGTAAGAAACATTAACATGGAGTCAGAAACTTACTGAACTTAGGGGCAGCTTCTGTTCCTGCTGCAGACTTTGTAGTAGGCTCTTCCTGGGGTTGGGGGAATCAAACATCTCTTCTCAGTATGACCCTGGGATGTGTTGCTACTGTGATTCCTGCTCTAAAGCCTCCTCTGGGACTGGTTTCTGTCACTGTTCTCACTCGGCTCCTGCTGCCGGCTCCCATCACCCCCATACTGGATTCTACGGGCAACGGGTCGCCATCCCAACTGACAGGTCATCATGCATCACTGTTGGCTCCGTGCTTGGTGTAGTGCCCAGCACGCACTCAGATGCCTTATAAAACAGGTATGATGTCGGTGAGTTGCCCAAGGTGCAGTTCTGGTCCCTGGCTTTCCTGTACTCATTCTTCAGAGGTTTAATCCATGCCCTGCACTGGTCAGTGGGCTAGTAAATTAGCCATGCTGCCAGCATCTTTGCTGTTTGCTGGGATGCACGGTCAGTCCTGGCACTCTGACGAAAGTCCTCTGTTTTGCTTGCCTTGCATCAGAGATTTACCGTTATCTGGCTGTGCGATTGTGACTATAAAACAGCGCACTTTGCAAAGGACTTCTCTCTGGTCAGCCTCCTCTGCAAACATAGAAGGCTCTGTGACAGTGTGTTTCAGTGGCACACTGAGGGTCTCCAGCGCCAGGGGGCCAATACTTACATTTGCACCCCTCTGTCGGTGGCAGTGTCACATGGGCCTGCTTCCTGCTCTCCCCTGCTGTGGGGGCAGTGGGTGCAGTGGGAGAGCAGGAAATGGGCCCACAGACTCCCCCCGCCACTGCCACCAACAGGGGCGCACAAATCTAAGTAAAAGGGGATCACCTGGTGATGGGAGGGAGGGGAATGGGCTCTGCCTCAGAGTCCCCCCTTTGGCTGCCTGGCCCCTGTGCAGCCAGGATCCACACAGCTCCCTCCTTGCACCCAGAAGGACCAGGTTGGCACAGCTATCAGGGATGTCAGTGGGAGGCGGCTTCTCTGAGGAGGGCCTGGCCAGCAGCCTCCCCCCAGGCTGGCTCCAGGAGGCCTGGCTCCCTTCTGCCCCCACCTTGGAAGGCTACTGGTGTGTCTGCACTCAGTGCTCCGAAGACAATGGAAAGGTTAAAAGCTGACTTACTGCACCAAGGGGGGCTGCTTCCATTTCTCTAAAATCAACTGAAGACTTTTCGGATAGAGAGGACAAAGGAAGTTGGCCCATGGAATTGTGGGACTTTGGTGAACTCCCAGGACCTGAGTTGGGGGTGTGCTGGGTCTACACTGCAGCGCAAGAGGGCTCAAACCCTCAGTCACGGCTTAACTAGGGCTCAAACCCTCCAGCCCTGCAAGGTCTAAGCCTGAGTCTGAGAGATTTGTGTGTAGACAGAAGGAGGGTTTGGGCTGAAGCTGCGTTTGAGCCCAGGCTAACATTACAGTGTAGACATAAGATGCTAGGCAAAACCTAGTACCCATAAGAAAAACCTTGGAGGTCATAAGGAGGAGATCTCATTGAATTTTTCTCTTTTTTTAAACCACAGGCTCCTGAGTTGATCATGAGGGAAATCTTTACTTTCTCAAAAGAAACCATCTTTAAATAGTTATTTTGGGTTTGGAGAGATTTAAAATGATTTGGGGCTTGATCCAAAGCCCACTGAAGTACATCAGAATCTTTCAACCCTCTTGAATGGACTTTTTACACAGAGACAGGAACCTATTGGCTCTCTTTGGACCTGATGCAAAGTCAGTCAGGAAACCTTTCCATTTCCTTCAGTAGGCCATGGATCAGGCCCTTTGGACGTAATTCCTACACAACTGGAAAACATTCTATCAGCCAATAGTTTCAAAAGTGACCAGTGGTTTCATCTGTCTCCATTTTTGAGCACGCAGCTGAAGCCATCTTAAAAAGGCCTGGTTTTTGGACAGCATTGAATACCCACCCTCTGAAAACCAGGCCCGTTAAGATGTCTCAGGCTGGTTATCCAAAAGATGGAAAAATCCCAACTCACTAGTCACTTTTGATAATCTTGGACCAAATCAATATGCCTCATATCCTAGCCTTAATAAACTTGTACTCCCTCCTAAAGCCATTAATGTCTTAAGCACTGTCAAAGTAAAGTGAGATAGAAATGAAATTTGAAACAGATTCAAAGAGTTTATGTATTACTTTTATTGGACCAAGTGAAAATTAAGACTATAGGGAGAGCTTTGTCCCCTTTTACATTTAAGAGATGCACAGCGGCTCTGGCTCTCACTCATATTATTTCATTGATTTCCAATCAGAAGATTTGAACAATAGTACTATGTAAGAGAATATCAAGGTTTATTTAATAATTTCTTGATGGAAATAGGCTCTGCAGCATCTCACATGTTGTTCAGTGATGTCACTCTTTTTAGTCCCTGGGTTAGCTCCATTCCATCCAAATGTCCAGGAAACAAAGAGCTTGAAACAGAGGCTGGAGAAAGAACCATTTGCAGACAAGAAAAGAATCCTGCTGCACTTTTCAGTTTCCTGCATGAATAATTTTTTGTGTCCCTCATTTTGGGTCTTTGCCACACGTTGTGTTCACATTTGTGCCTTGGTGGGCTGAGAGGTGAGCTGCAAGGAGGTAGATGGAACAATTCTAAACCACAACAACTCCTCCCATGTTCAGGGCTTCATCCAAAATGCCAGAGATGGTAAAACTCCGAATGGGAAATCTCCTGAGTGAAAAGGAATTAGTCAAACCCATATTCATGAAATATTGAGAGCTAATTATATGTGCATCGGAAACCTCTGGGGAAGGGAGATGGAGGCCTTTCATTAGACAGTAACTGGAACTTTTTCATCATTTATCTGTAGCTCAGGAATGTGATGTTGTTAGCCTGGCTAGGGACTCTCCATTTGGCTGCAGGGCTGGGAGTGCTGCTAAAGCCCCATGCACTAGAATATTTCCATTTTCCTATGGCATACCTTGGAAATAGCCCTCAGCTTTAGCATGGTCTTAAAGGTGCTGTATAGCCCTCTCGGCCTTCCTTCAGGATGTGTTTCACAAGCGACTGTCAATAAAAAAATTTAAAATATTGCCTGCAAACCATGACAGACAATAATATTATTAAGTCATTCTCCAGTTCAGAAAATATTCTTGCTGGAATTCCCCCCTTTCCTCCCTCCCCCAAATAAATCCTGATTCAATCACTTTCTTTTTGGCGTCTTTGATACAGAACCCAGCGTCTCTCCCAAGATGTTTCTGTCAACTTGAGATTCACGGTTGTTGTTATTTACTTATTTTACAGCCCTGCGGACTCCTTCTCACAGCCAAGATGACTCCATTTCTCTACCCGTCTCCACTCGGACGCGGACCGAACCTTGGCGAAGAGTCAAGCAGGGACCACACTTCGGATCTAAAACCGTCTGCCGTGGTTTGCTTTGTGTTGCCTGTTAAATGCGGACCCGAGATCCTGGGGGGGGAGGTTCTAATTATTTGTGAAGACATTTTATCAGGCGCTTTGGCCAAGGCGGGGACTATGGCCAGACAAATGGATTGTTTGCACGACTTAAAACCTGGCGGCAAATCTCCTGCCTTCCACAACTCGGCGATGGGTTTAGAGCCCAGGACACCCCCCCGGCGGGGCCTTCTTACACAAAGGCGGCGTTAAAATAAAAGAGAATCAATGGAATCCAGGTTGTATGTGTTATTGGACAAACGTCCAGCGCCTGAGCCCTGCGTTGTCACCTGCTCCCGTTGGGCTCAAAGGGGACTAGATGGGGGGCAGGATAGGGACCTCTGGAGTGGGACCTGAAAGGCCTGGCCAGCAGGATCGGGTCCTAGATGTCCAGTCCCGCACCTGCCGCGCTCGCCCCGCTGCAGCAGGTGCGGATCGCCGCTCCCCAGGAGCGGGAGCCTTGTGGCCTCACCGACGAGGCTCCCTCCGGCTCCCATGGGCTTTGGCTCGGGCCGCTGCTGCCCTCCCGCTTGCAGCGGGCTCGCTGGGGCAGTAGGAGCGGGCTGGGGGAGGATTGGGGCTCTCAGGGCAGGTTTTTCCGTGCGCTGCGGGTTTACACTCGGGACACGGTCTTGGAGAGTCCCAAGGACAGAAGGATCCGGTGCAAAAGCTGCTGGAAGGGAGGGAGACCCTTCCAGTCGCTGGGCTCCCTGCATCTTGGTCCATGGATTGAATCTTGGCCTCTGGCGGTGTCCGCTGCACTGTGTGCACGCATTAGGTCCACGTGGATAGCACTGAGAGCGTGTGTAGCTAGAGATTTAATCGCCATCTCTGCGGGGATCGAGTGGGTCAAATATCAGTTCTCCGAAGCTCGGCTAAGGCAAACGATCCAGAGGGTGCTTAGAAACGTTCCCAGTTACAATGGCAGAAACCACTGCAACCTCTTTCCCCCTCCAACCGCCCCCACTCCCTCTTCCCCCATCCACCCACCCGCACCCCCCACTCTGCGGTTACGGTACCTGGCTCGAAAGGAGAGGGCGCTGGCTGGGGGATGCCTGGAAAACGCTGGCTGGTTGCCTGTCTTCAGAAACTTTAGACAGGAGGGAGTTCCTTTTTGTCCTCCCTTCCCCGCACCAGCCTCCGACCAAACCCTGCAACATTAGGAGAGCTTTGCTGAACATCAATGCAAACTTTCTCTTTGACACTTACCTGTCGCAGCACAAATGTGTCCAAAGACAAATCTGTGCGCTCCAGCACATAGAAGAGTGCGGAAACGATGTACTTTTACAAAACTGGCCAGATGAACAAGGTGAAGGAAGCTTAGAGCAGGGAAACAAGTCCTCCAGGGTCATTAGCCCCCCCGGATCACAAGCGAGCCCCAAACTTTTAAGATTAGCTAGAAAGGCGGGAAACGGTCTCCTTTTAATGTGTCGAGGCTACTTTATTTTGCTCATTAACATGAAATGAATCACTTGCATTCGCCAGGAACAAGGAAATTCTAAAGAACCCAAACAGCCAAAGGTTACTCACTTTTAGCTGTTCAGTCTAATGAGCTAATGATGTGCTTTGGTAGAGTTCACCAGCATAGAAACAACAGTTATTTATACAGTAGGATCTTCCTCAGCATGGCTGGGCAATTTCAAAATCAGGTTCACATTATCTCCATCTTTCCCTTTTTTTCTCCTTTCCTTTTATCTCCAGTACATGCTTCACTTGCAGAAACTCCAAGTATTTTACATTCCCACTGCAATACTTTCCCCTTCCCCTCCCCTTTCTCCCACAGTGCCGAAGTGGAAAATATACTGTATTTAAGTGAAGAATAACTTCATGTGCGTATTTTAAGGCGTAAACAAACTCTTCAACTATTTTTATTTAAATAATAGTGGATGGCAGAAATGATCTTCCCGTCCCATTACAGTTTCCACAACCGTAATAATTGACTCCTTTCAACTTTCAAGGAAACATGCAATTTCAACAGTTGCAAAAATAAGACTGTCTTAAACAGTAAATCTTTTCTCTGGTGACAGGGAGTTGATTAATTTCCCAAAAGTATATTTTCCAGAAGTCTCTTTCCCTTAGGTATTTTTGTCCTGCTTCCTTGTCTTAGAAGTAACATGAAATATCTTTCTATCTATCTAGCCTTATTTCTCTATTAATCTATTATCTGTCTGTATCTCCTAATCTTATCTATAATGTATCCACCCTAGTCGTATCTATCTAGCTGTATCTCCCTATGTGTTTGAAATTGCCTCCAGTTATTACATTTTCATAATTGCTTGTCTAGTTACTCCTCAGTTTTTCCGATCAGTGAATATGAATGGAATTATTCTAAAAGCAAAGGGATATGTAGATATGTGCTAGAGAGGGAACTTTGTACACAGTGAGACGCACGGGGCTCTTTAAAACGATCTGAAATCCGTCTGTCTGATCTACACACCTCTACATACTGAATAGCTTGGGCTGAATCGCCACTCCAGGGGAAAAAGTGACCAAGCGGTTATTAAGCTCAGATCCACAGCTGATAGAAGCGCTGTCCGCTAAAGGTCACTTTTCAGTCCAAGTTTCAATGGTTTCCCACTCCAAAGCTAAGCTCTCTCTAAGCAATACGTACCCAAAGCTTCAAGCAGGCTGAGTCCACGACAACTGAAACTGCCTGTCCTGCAGGGCTTAGAAGAAAGCTGCCCACTGGTAGCTCTAGAGGAGAAAGGGAATCAATCTTCAGACCCACAGAAAAGGAAGATGCGGTCCAAATGGGTGTGTCTCATAGAGACCTGTTTACACCATCATCCAGTTTGAGACTAGTTTGTGAGCCATAGCACCAAACTGTGTCTCGTCTCTAGTTTAGCAAACTGTAAATTCCAGGTCATCCCTTTGTCAATCTCGGGCTAGATGACATACAAAGCCCGGGTGCCCACCTTTGTGACTAGTTTCTAACTAATGGTGGCGGATAAGGGAACATTGGAACGATGGCTGGATACGGAGTTCCCCAGCCATTCCTCTTAGTAATCGGCACGCCTCAATCAAAGAGGGATTCCTAAGGTACAGACCCTCAGGTGATGTAAACGCTCATAGCTCTGTTGAACAACCAGAGTGGGTCTGCCCCGGCCCCCCGAGCCGTCTAATTTCCCTCAGAAAAGAAGTTGGGAGATGTTAGTTAGTAAAAGATGGTCCTAATGAACTCGATTCCCAAATTAGTTTAATCCACTTCTGGGACAGAGAGCAAAACTCCCCTTAGTTCAAAAATTCAAAACCCAGCAAACACCTTTTACTTAAAAAGGTAATTTCCTTTGTAAAGGTAGCAACATAAACCCATTTAATTAACTAGTAAAGCTAGTAAGTCGGGTTGCTATGCCCAAATAACCTAACCGTTTTTTCCAGACGCGGATGTTTTAATTCTGTTTCAATTAAATCCCAGATCCGTTATATGAAATGGTTAATGGGATAAAGTGAGATCAAATAATTAGTAATCGGCCAGTCAGTCCCTTGGAGGCGAGCCTGCCTTCCTAACCAGCTATCTGTCTTGTACCCTTTGATTTTTAAATGGCTTGTCTAGAGGCTCGAGGGAAGAATTCACTTGGACTCTGAACGCCCTTTCAAAGACTTCCTACCTGAGAGCTCACTGTCTTTCTACATGTGTTTATCTTTTTATTTTTGTGTGTGTGTTCACATTGTGAGTTAATTTAGATCTGTCAATATTCACTGCCATTGGTTACCTGACCACGGACAAATCCTCTTGGAAGTTTGCTTGGGATTAGTTCTTTGTTTGTTACTCCTACCCTCTTCTTTTATGTATCTCCCGCAAGTAGAGCTTGTTTTCCAGTTGATTCTATTGACTCATGGACAGAATCAGAAAAGACCAAAGATTCCTGGACTGGCCATAGCTATTATCAGCACCGAGCCTTAATGTTCAAATCCGTGCTTATTTACAACCGGGTTCTATATTTGGGACCCTGCATGGCTTCCTTCGTTAGAAATTGGGGTTGCTCAAGGATGCGAGGTTGGATATGGGACGGGATATGCAATAGATCATTACGAAACGAATTCCACCGCGCTAGGTGTCCCAGGGCTGTTCTAATTACACACTGTCCTGCTAAACACACATCGGACCCAGATTTTATGCTCCTCAGGTAGAGTATTCCTACTCAACAGTCTTCACATCTGGGCAAACTCAATGGTGGGACCTGGTCCTAACAGCTGTCTAATTTTACAGGGTCAAAGGAGAAGTGCTCGAGTGCCGAGGGCCAAGTGACCCAGTGGGTGCATCACTAACCCCACTTCTAAGTCATTGTTTGTGCCCGAGGGGGCCATTCGCCAGAGGCAGATTCGTTGCCCCGGCTCCACTGTCACCAGTCTCCCGGTCAGAGACGTCGTCAAGAAGACACGTTCGAGGGAACTGTTGTGCAGATGTTCCACGCCAGAATCATGATGGCATGGGAAGAATATTGAGCGATAACATCATGCTGGTCTCTGCTCCGGACACGCGTCCAACCCCAGCGTGTCAAAACACCTCTCTCCGTCTCCGTGTCTCTCTCTGGCACACGCACTCGAACTGCTGAAAGCAAATATTGATGCATTTCTGCGCCTCCTTCCATCGCACAGACTAAGCGGGCAAAAGGCAGAACGCACGTCTCCCCGGACCGCCAACAGGTGGCGCTTCGCCCCCGCCAACGGGGCATCGGCTCGGCTTCAAAGGGCTTCCCAGCTCCCCCGCTCCGGCTATTGGCATCCCAGATGCTCCTCCATTGTGAGACAGGCGTAGCACGAGGGATCGGCTCTCAAACGCAGAGGAAGGACGCGACGGCAATGTTTACAAACAAAGGGAGCTTTTTAAAAGCGCCTCTTGGCGTTCCCACACCAGGCACATCAACCCCTGCTAAAGCCACTGCAAAAATCTGCCTCCTGGCGCGTCCACCCACCTCGCCCAGAACGTCTTCTCTTCCTTTTTTGTGCGCGTTATAGACCTGGAGACCTAACCTGCCCGAGATTTAAAGACAAATAAATGCAAGCTGACTGGAGTTTGCATGGGACGTCTATACGTATGCATACGTGTAAAATACCCCTCTTGCTCCATTGCTTCGTATGGAGTTTGCATACGTATGCATACATGTAAAACACTCCTCTTGCTCCATTGCCTCGCTGAAACAACCCCTACCCCGGAAAGGGCGAAGAGAAGGCTAAACACAACACTTTCGTTTTGCTTTATTTACTTTTTTATTTTAGAAATTTTGGGGGAGAGCGATTTTCAATTGCTGAAGTAATTGCATGGGAGATAGGTTCCTTAATCTGTTCATACATTATTGACGGGTGCTCTAATATTTGGCTTGCTGCTTTTATCGCTGGAAGATCACGTACGAGACTCTTTTGCATAACAATTTTAAAGAGGACACCATCCTTATATCAAAAGTGGACGTGACTTGAATTTCGCTGACGCTGTCCCTAAAATGACCCAGTTCCAGTTACTGCCACTGGGCAGCAGTCAAATTGCATAATGTGTCCAAGCAATAGACTTATTTTGCTTTGCCTTTTCTGTGTGTTGCTTTCTTTGCCACCAAAACACAATTTGAAAACTTATTATTTTTCTCTGGCTGCGTTGTTCACACATACACAATACTCCGTGATCTTAATAGCAGTGGGGTACAGCGAGAAAGGAACACATCTAGAACTAACACGAAGCTAATTAATGTGCAAACTTAAAGTTCAGAGCAATGATAATTTACATGAGGACTTTTTTCATGGTGAAACGTATAAGCGATAAAGGAAGATTGACCAAGCTTCACTCACCAATACTTATAAATATTGTTTTATCTTATGATACAAAGGTTTTGGTTTTCAAGTCAACACAAATAAAAATAAATTAAAAAAAATAAAAGGGGTGTTTGATTATTTTTCGCATATACATTGGCCAATTGAATTTCAGGACAAAGAAGGAAGTAACCGCAAAGGATCATGTTTCAACACACATGCTAATATTTCCCCATCTTAAACTTCTTTAATAAATGCTCAATAGCATCTATGGAGCTGAGATATATGATGGGTGGGTTTTTTTAAATAATACACGTGTGTGTTTGTGTACAAACACTTGCGCTTTTCAGTGCCTGATTCTGTACTCCTCACTCAGGCAAAAACCCCATTGATTTAGGTGCCTTCACTTGAAACGAATGAAATCGGAATGTAAGGAAACTGGAGCCCTCCTTTTGCAATAACGCGCAAAACTTTCAGATTAAATAACCAACATGAACGGAGGGGATTGAGCAACATGTCCTCATCTCTTTTCCAAGGGAACAAACAAGCAAACAAAAATCAGCTGAACTCCTCAGACGATGACTGATAGGATGTGAGTGGAGAAATTGTCTATTCCTATCCCTCGTCATGGTAGGAATTCGGAAAGGGCGCACAATGGAGCACTTTAAGCCGGTATATTCAGACAGAAGTGCTTTTGTTTAGGAAGCTATTTAAAAAAAACGTCAAAATTACATTAAAAATAAATCTTTCTTGGAAAACCCGTTTTGATGCTCGTGAGCCAAGCTTTAGTTCGCACGCGCTCAGGGTTTGAGAGAATCCACCTGAAATCCAGAGAGCGCTCCCAGTTCTCCCAGTTTGGGATAAAGAATCTGCCACAGAGCATCGTTCGATTCGGGGAGCGCAACAACGTCCCACAACAAATGGCCCACCGGGCGGTCTCCTGTTCGTTTGAACCTCATGGCACCGGGCTGACAGTTCAGAGGTGCCTTTCTCTGCCTTTAACAAACGCAGCCCCCTCCCTGCCTGTCACATAAAAGGGTGGTGCAAATGAATTTTTTAGTTCTGTGCAATGAGGAGCGCAATTTAGGTGTCTAATGAGAGTAAATGTAATTTGTTCAGGGATGATTTTCGAAAACAATGTCATCTACACCTATGGGTGTGCATAGCCATATGTGTATCATACACACACCACATAAACACTATATAGCTATAGATCTCGCTAAATATCTATGGATATCTCTAGATACACATGTATATAGAGATTATGTCATGCATATGGTGTACACAGAGAGCGCGAGGGAGAGCATGTCCAGCTAACGAAGAGGAGTTTACATCATCTCTTGATCTAAGCCTTACACTTGAAGTGCTGAGAGCCGCCGTCCTGACACTGGAAGGGGCTTGTTGACACAAAAGACCGTGCACCCATTTGAAGGTTGGGGGTGGGCTGGATAGAGAGGAGGCAGCTTCAGTTCCTGACGCAAAGATACGAGGCATTGCAAAGGTAATGATCTCCGATTCTTAAAGATTCGAACCACCCCCACGCTTCCCCCATGTAAACGT
>ML675620.1:61591137-61718966 GCA_007922155.1 Mesoclemmys tuberculata | reverse complement strand
AAGAAAGAAAGAAAGAAAGAAAGAAAGAAAGAAAGAAAGAAAGAAAGAAAGAAAGCGAAAATCACTGGTCTCAAGTATTTGCCATCACCCCTTCCCGGGTCTGCCTGGCGCACGGGTTAAAGACATATATAATCCTACATTACTTGAACAAGTTGTTTGTGGAGCTGATTTTATATTTGCTTGCAGCAAATATAAATAAATAAATAGCCCCACGCAGGGGTGGGTGGGAGCAGGGTCTGGAATGGATGCTCAGGGAAGAGCGTTGAACTCCCTCTGATTTATCCAACCCCATGGATTATTTATCCGCAAAATTCCAAGGCATGCTATTGGCGGACGTAAGGGGTGTCAGAGAGATCTCCGGCTCTCCATTGGCGCTTTCCACGTGCGGGCCAGCCTCACGTGCTTCCGGTTGAATGAAAAAAAGTGTGGCTGAGCGATTTTTTAGGGAGAGTTTGTTGCAAAGATCGGAGCTGTCAGAGATTTGCTTTAATTTTTTTTTAAATACCCAGGCGCTGTGCAAGCTGGCGCTTAAAGACTCTGCCAAGCCTGATCGGTGGGCAAAGCAGAGTATGACACTTGGGGAAATCAAAACCTACAATATTTGTAGGAAGATGGGTAGATTTTAAAGGAGATTTGAGGGGGGGCGGGTTTGGGGGGGGCTGCTTTGTGATTGTATTGTATTGGGTGGTGGTGGAAAGATAAGCTCCATTTTTTTATTATTATTTTTTATTTTTAAATTCCAAAAACCCAATTCTCTCAAGTGTCTCCATATTTTTGGATATATCTGGCTTATAGCTATCTATATAAAAAAAACAAACCGACAGCCACCCGGTATCTCTAGATCAGATCCAAGCCAACAAGTGGATTTTATTTGTATTTTTTGGTTGTGTTTTTTTGGTTCACCCCACCACCCACCGGCCAAGTGGGGTGGGAATAAAGTGTCGGTGTGTGGGGCGCGCGGGGGGGGGCGGGGAGGCGCAGGAGGAGGAGGGAAAAGCAGCGATCTCCGTGGCGGGGGCCGATTATGGAAGAGCAGACGGACAGTCAAAGCCACCGAGACTCTGCGACGACGCGAGCCAGCAGCAGCGATGGAGAGAGCGCCCCGGGCTCCCCCAGCCACGCGCCCGCCTCTCCCGCGGCGCCTTGCATCCCGCCCGCGCCCCGCCACCGCCACCCGCCGCAGCAGCCGCCGCCGCAGCACCGCACCACCAACTTTTTCATTGACAACATCCTGAGGCCGGACTTCGGCTGCAAGAAAGAACCGCTCCTGCTCGTAGGAGGAGGCGGCGGCGGCCGGGACAGGGACCGAGACCGCGGTCAGACCTCAGGTAGAGAAAACGTCAACCCACTGCTAACGAGGCCATCCAACCCGTCCTCTCTCCTTTGCCCGGACTCAAACTGTAACCCCGACAGCTCCGCCTCGGCGCCTCCCGCGGCAGCGGCTGCCCCTAAAGCGAAGCCCGCCGCCGCAGCCGCCCCAAAGGCGCCCTGCGACGGGACTAACCCGGCGAAGTACGGGGAGCGTGCGAACTCCGCTATCCTGCTCGTGGGCTCTAGTCACGGAGGCCCTGTTGTGAAGGGCGATTCGCAGCAGCCTCTAGTATGGCCCGCCTGGGTTTACTGCACTAGGTATTCAGACAGACCGTCTTCGGGTAAGAACCACTTCGCGGATCACATCTGTTCGCTGTTAAACCAGAGGCAGGGGCTCCCCCCCTCCCCTCCCTTCTCTGAACGGGGAGGTTGTTGTTCCTTGGCAATACAGATTCCGCAGCTCGGCCTTGCTCTGGGGTCCGCTTCCTGGGGGGGGGGGCTCACAGAGCCAAGCCCTTCGCGCTGGGGAGTCAATTATTTGGGGGCGCGGGGGGGAAGCTTTTCCTCTTCTCCCAGCTTCCCTTCCTGCCCCCCTCCCATAGAAACCCCCGCATTCTGACACGTGAGGACACATCTGAAGTATTTCACAGGGGCAGGGCGGAGGGGGGGGCTTTTTATTCTGATTACGGGGCGAAGGGGGGGGCAGCTGGGGCCGGGAATACAGTAGCTGCGAAGAGAGGCAGAGATTTTTTATTTTTATTGTGTGCTGATGAGTGGGGGGGGGCCGGAGGGGGAAGATCAGAGACACATGTTGAACGTATTCCATCTTTGAAAAGGGGTCGGGGTGGGGTGCGGTTCTGAAAGGCAGAAAGCGGGGGTGCAAGAAATGCTTTCAGGGGAAAATGTTTCTGTTATTGGAAAGCGAAATGGGCCTCTCTGTGAGGTCGCGTATTGACGGGGGGGGGGTTGGTTCTGTCTAGTTTTTAGCGGCTGAGGATCTCTCTTTTCTGAATATCTGTTATCGTTGGAGGAATTTATTTCCCCTTCCCTTCCCCCCCATGGGAAAATCGGATCTACCACTCCTGTGATATTTCTGCTGCTGCTTGTTATTTTAACTCAGTTCCTTTCAGCTTCCGCTTTGCTTATTTTACACGTTGTTGTTCATGGAACAAAATCAGGTGACCCGGGCCACTTTTAAAGGGTCTCCCAGAATTACCTCCCCGCCCAGCTTGTGGATCCGGGAGAGGCGCGGAGATCAGAGCGCTCCGGGAAAGTCCCAGGGATTATGAAGTTCCCATACGAGATGGCGGGTCTGCCCGCGAACCCTAGCCCGGACCTGCCGGGGTGGGGGTGGCGGAGAGTAATCTCCATAATAAACCAGAATAAGAATCGACCCACGGTGCCTGGAGCTGGGGCCCGGGTTGTGGAAAGCAGAGCAGGGCTGAAATAGCCAAAATGCCGGCTGGAGATTCGGTTTAACCCGCGCTCTCTCGTGCGCCTTTCCTCTCCGGTCCCTGTATTAGCTTCTCCCACGGAAAGTGATCAATCCGCTGCTATCAGCCCGAGTCATCTAGATCCCCCTGTTATTGACACGTCCAGCTACTTGAAACTCAGAAAAGCCACTTTGATTGACTAAACGGATTGATTGAGCGATTGAGCTGTCAGGCTTTGCCTTCCTAGCTCTCGGCCCCGGGCCGGGCCAATGATTTTATTACCATTTCCCAGGGCCGCCACATGCAAAACATTTTACACTTTCCTTTCACAAATTCTCTTCTCTGGCACCCAACACCAGAAAGCTCCGCCGGGAATGCCTACAATTCTCTTTGTTGTGCTTGGATCTGTCCCTGTTTTCTCCTCCCCGGTATGTGGGGTAGCTCTGGCTAGCTCACGAGCGGCGGCTGAGTGTAACCATCTCTAGATATATGTGTGTGCATTCTCCCCTCTCCCCCCCTTTTCGGAATTACTGTTTTATTATAATTGCAAATTTCAGTTTCCAAGGGGGAAAGGAGCTGGGATCAGATCTGTGCAATTTCCAAACACCTAGTTTTCAAAGCAGCCTCTGTAGGGTCTTGCACGACAAGGAGACAGTGTGAAGAGATTTATTAATTTTTCTCCCTTAGTAAACTGGCTAAAGAGGGGCTTAATAAATATTAATATATTCCCCCCATATCCCCTAAACATGCCCTGAGATCTCGGAGACAAACAAACCAGCCCTGTGAGATGAGCTTTTAGGCCTAGTCTCAGATAGGAGGCCTGCTGTCTTCCATCGGTAGGTAGTAGCTCGGTCCATAAAATCTGGACTCCGAGCTGCTGATCTGCCTTTGGATCAAAACCTCGCGGTAGTCAGATTTAACAAACAAAAACCAAAACCAACAAGAAAATCCCTTCGTAAAATCCCCTCCTTTCACCGGGTTTGTTTGGAGGCCAAAACGCAACAGCCTGCGAACCCAGCCGTGTGTTTTCGATCCTCTCGGACTATTCTTCCCTGTAGAGATGCATACATAACAGCTATGCGCATTTACCTTGCCTTTGGGGATACTTTTCTGGTGTTGGAGCCTTTTATTTTTACGCCCACATATACTATCCGTGTTTCAAGTTCAGGGATCATTTGCAGTGATACATTTTAAGAAAGGCCTCAGACGCCTTATCTGTCTGACCGTTAATAAAGGGAGGGTTTCCAATGAGACTATGAACAGGAGAAGTAATTGATTCGGATGATCCAAGTCTCATGCCGAGACAGGCAGAACTGAAATATACACTGTCTGCAATCCATTTAAAACGCATTCCACACGGATACAAATGTGAATTTTCCCGTATTCATTATAATATACCTACTTTCCCCTTTTAAAAATAGAGGGAAAGGGGGAGGAGAGAGATTTTCAGTTAATTCAACGTCTATAAAGACAATGGATTTGAAAAGTCACCCGGACGAGTGACAGAAGAAATACAATTTGCTCTGTAATAATATAAGGTGTCCTGAAAACAGCAGAGATCGAGAATGAGCTTGTTAATTACCAATTGGTGGCGGTTCTTTATTGTGATCGGGGCTTTTTTTTTGTATTAGTTTATGCCCACACCTTAGGCGGCGGGGGAAATATTTGCGTTTCTCCACAGGGCTTGGCTAAAATTAGTGGTAAACAAACGTGAGTTCAGTGGTTGTGGCTTTTCCAGGAATAGGGGCACTTTTCTTCCAGCTGGCCCAGAGCAAAGGAGGTTTGGTGGCCCTCCGGCTTCAGTCAGTAGTTTTAATGCATTTCTCAGAAGAGGGTCGTGCGTGGTGTGCGCGCCGCAAATAGACTGCACTTGGCTGTTTCAGCACCTTGGGTTCGCGGGACCCCCCTTAGGTGGCGTGTTCAGAGCGCTGCGTGTGTGTGCGTGCGTGTGTGTGTCTCTTTTGTGCCACCACGTCTCCTCGTCTTGACTGTGCACTCTTTGCAAGCGGGGCGCATTCTCGTGCAACCTTCCTCAATAGCTACCCAAAAGCAGTGAAATAGGATAGGCGAGATCGAATGAATTCCCCTTTGTAATTGATTATTTGGGGGCATTGGGCAAATGGGGTATTTTAGCAAAAACAGGCATTCAGACTTGACCAAAAAAAAAAAAAGGAAAGGTGATATGTTCTGTCTCCCATCAGGTTTGCAGAACGGCTGGCGATAGCTGCGATAAATTCATACACAGAAACATGTTTGCATACAATTAAGTTTGTGGTCTAAATATTAGCAAGGATTTGTTTTAGCTCCCCGATTCCGGAATTTATATCTATAAATATATATGTATATATAGTATGTTTCTTTACTGTATGGCCTGTGGTGGAACCTTTGCTTTAAAAAATTCTACGAGTAAAATGGGGTTTGTTGGGGCGCAGAAATGCATTTTGTATTTTAGTCCCTGCGTTTCTTTCCAATCTTTGCAAGGGCGGCTATAAAACCCAATTTCGCACATTTGTAATGCCACGATCCAAGAGAAATGTTTTTATTTCTCCAGCTTTGCCCAAACAAAGCAGACTTTCCTTGCACACACTTCGGAGACCAGAGTTAGAGTAAAGGAGCTCGCATACAGACTACGGGCAATACATTAGGTCACCTCCTCTTAGTTATTATTTTGGATGGATTATTTGATATTTTTAAATCAATGCGGAAGCTCATTAAGTCCTAGATATATTTGTCCAGGGCCACAACTCAGCGATTTGCCCGTGTAGGGTCCGTCTTGAGCATTAAACTGCTAAAATCCTTGTGCCACTGCTGTTTTTAACTTGCGAGGTTTCCCCCACCTTATCCTTTCTCATCAATATGAACTGAATTCCCCTGGGGTGGGTTGGGGGACGAATCCCCCGCAGCACCCACTAACAGAAAGCGATTTGATGGTCTGCTTTGGGTTGCCTTTTTGGAGTGGGGTGGGGGGAGAAATAAATAAGTCGGCCATTTTTATTTCAAACTGTTTGATCCCAATCTGCCTTAAGGCCAGGGCAGAGGGGCTATGGAAGAAAAGTAAATGCAGGGGAAGAGGGGGTGCCCCAGTGAGGGGCAGCTTTGCAGTGGGGTGAGAAGCGGACTGGTCGCACATGTTACGTCTGAGAATGCATTTCAAACCGCTATCCCCCTTTTCTTTCCTCTCCCCCCTTCGCCTCCCCCCCACCCGTCTGTCTGTCCGTAGGTCCGCGGACCAGGAAACTGAAGAAGAAGAAGAACGAGAAGGAAGACAAGCGGCCTAGAACAGCGTTCACTGCGGAGCAGCTGCAGAGACTGAAGGCGGAGTTCCAGGCCAACCGCTACATCACGGAGCAGCGGCGGCAGACCCTGGCCCAGGAACTGAGCCTGAACGAATCCCAGATCAAGATCTGGTTCCAGAACAAGCGAGCCAAAATCAAGAAAGCCACGGGCATCAAGAACGGCTTGGCGCTTCATCTCATGGCCCAGGGACTGTACAACCATTCCACCACCACTGTGCAGGACAAAGAGGAGAGCGAGTAGACAGAAGATGCACAGCCCACATTTATTATTATTAATTATTATTATTGCCAGGGAAGGAAAATAAAATAAAAGGACTTGACAGTGGAAAGTGACATACTGAGGGGGACTTTGGACAGGTGCTATTTAAAATCAAATCTATTGTCTATCCATAGTATAAAGACACCAATTTAAAAAAAGAAATGAACACTCACAAAAATTCTCTCTATATAGCCAAACATCATATGACCTTGTATATATTTAATTTCAGGTAAGAAATATGTGTAGCGATCTCTATTTGCTGGACAGTTTCTCTCTCTTCTCTTTTGTTTGTTTTTTGTTTGTTTTCTTTGGTTTCTGCTGTCGTTGCCTCTTGTTTTTAGGTAAATGTCTGACTCTCGAATTTTTATTTTATTTTTGCGTGTGAATTTCTGTCTTTTTTTTCCCGAGAAAAATTTGATCCACTGACTGCGAGCCTGAACCCGCCGCTACAAGCCAAAGATTTTATTATGTTCAGAAATCTGTAGTCTGAAATAAAGTGTAGACTGTGTTCAGGATACAGGCTGACTGTTCGTCTTTACTTTGTGTGTGTATATACGTATATATACATATAAATATATATATATATATTTCATGGCTTGATTATTTGTGGGGGTTTTAAAAATGGATTAGTACAGCAATTGGCTAAACAATTCACAGACACATTTAAACAAAGCGCTAATAAAATTTCAGTTCCAAATCCAACCCCTTAGAAATCAGTGCTCCTGTCTTTAAAAAGAAACAACCGCCCCTTTAATATCTAAATCATTCCTCAGTCGTCGTCGTAGCCTTTTCTTTCTTTCTTTTTTGTTTTCTTTTTACAGGAAATAAAACCCACTTAATAATAATACATCAGCAGCTCCTTCAGGAAAATGTCATGAAACCTTCTGGCTGTTTAGGGTTCCAGGATGTGTTGAAAAGGAATTTGTTTGACAGCTTCTTGTCTGATTCCAAGATCAGTCTCGTCCCATATTGAATTTCCACAGAGGAGCCTTTTTTTTTTCTTTTTCCAGGGCAGGATATAGAGGCTAGAAGGAGCGAACTAGAGTGAAAACGCTCATTACTTTGCAGTCGGTTGCTTAGCAGCATCGCCTAATGAATGGTACTCTCCCTCCGTCCTTAGCCTTTATCTCAGCCATTTCAGTTTTAAAGTAAATTCAGTCACTTAAGGGACTTAAAAGAAAAGAAAAACAGGGGAATTATTTCGGCGGCTGGGGTGGGGGGGAATCGAGGCCAAAAAAGACGTGCACACAGATCGTCAATACTAAGAGTAGACGTCAGGTTTAATTTGGCTGGTATGTTTGTAGCCACTTTTTAATGTGTAAAGTCAGTGGTAATTGTGTGTCCCGGGGACTGTGCCATGCAATTGCCCAGCGCATTAAGCGCTTTTGGGCGTGACTTTTAGCGAGAACGGCGCAATGATTGCATTTTTTTTTGGCCTGGGTTTGCACATTTCCCGCTTACATTTTATTTGGGTTCTTCACTGTGTGTGTGTTTAAAAGGCTTCTCCGAGCGATCCCGTTTCACGGAGTCACTTGTGAGCGCGCGTGTATTGCACATTGACCTCGCCATTCCTTTGAGTGCATGAGCTGGCCTAAACGCCTCACCTTTTCGGTCCCGTGGGCTATTTTCCTTCCCCCCCGGTCGCCTTTTGCCTTGTCTTCCCAGTGCAATGGTTTGAATTTGACCAAACTCGGGGCCAGGCATGAGAACACAGGAAGGCCAGGAAATTAAATGTAATCACAGGTTCCCGTGGTAAGTACAGCGTTCATATTTTAAGCTTTGGCTCACTATAATTACTGGCTTTCCCGAGTGTATGTGCCTTTACCACACAGGGGCTGGAACCACCGTGCAGCAAAAAAAAAAAAACGCCTCCGCTCACTCTGTGTGAGCTAATTGCTAAAACCCCCGCAACTTGCATGGAGCCCACCGAGCGCATGAAAAATACCTCGAGAGCCCGAGGTGGGAGAGTAACAACGGTAGAAGTCGGACTACACACGTTCTGCCATGGGGGCTCGGTTTATTTAGCTCGCCTCTTGCACGCAGGCTGACGGGGAGCTAACCAGTTTAAACGGCTCAAGACTGCGAGGCAGTGCCGTGGGTATAGAATAAGACACGGGGGGGGGGGGAAACGAAAACTGCGGTGTAAACGGATGGGGAGTTTTTACGCAACCCGCATGGGGGGTCTTTTGACCCTTCTCCACTGACTGGTGGGACACCAGAGCCCAGGTGAAAGGGGGTCAGGAGTAAATGCCCCCCCCCGGCGTGGGACATATTCAGGGAGCCCCCAAAGAAGCAAGACACCTTAAAACACAACCCCAGTCCCTCAGGTGCAAAGAGCTGGAAAGAAGTTTCAAAATGGGCTGAAAGGGCTAATTCTGGCAACTCTGATTTTTTTTTCGCTCCTGGGGGTGTCAGGATCCAGCGAGGGAAGAGACGCAGCTGCTGTAATAGCTGAGGCGGATTTAGGGCCATGCAGGCCTGACAATAAGGGCCAGCTGAAAGATATGGATGGTGCATCTTGTAATGTACAGCCACGCTTTGCATTGACCCCCTCCCCCTTCTGTCTGCAGCTCTAGGCTCCAGAGGACATTGCTGGGCTAAAGACCCTTCCTCTGTTTCGAGGCCAGCGTTTGGAGACGGTCTGTGTCCCCCGTAGACGGGACTGGAAATGATCAGGAGCTAAGCCGAGGGTTTGACACGTGCTAGACAAAGAGTTATTAACAGCTCCGGATCCCGTCGCGCCCCATTCAAGCTGGACTCGGCGGGTATCTGGTGCCCTGTAATGTGTTCTTTCACCCCTCACTAAGCGATCACGTCTGGCTTGGGTCTGAACTGGAGGGGCTGGTCAAGTGGCTTGGTCTAAGCCACTCTCGCCATCCGACCGCGGAGCTCCCAGCTAGATAGGCCGAGCGGGACTTAAAAAGTCCTTGGATGGAAATCGATGTAGTCTATAGCGCCATCTGAAGTTCTCAATATACATTATGTTACACACACAGAGAGAGAGAATTGAATCACACTTCAACCGTCTTCTGCACGGAGGGAAATAAAGTGTCGTTTAAAGTCCAGCCAATATCGACTCCAGGCAAATAAGTGAAAGCAAGCCTGGGAGAAAGGAGCTCCCTGCACTGGTTTGTGGCTCGACGCCTTTGGAAACGCACCCGTCTCCCCCCCCCCCCCCGCACGCAGCCGACTTTGCAAAATAGAAATGGTCACCCACCTACATTTGCAAATATGAGGCAGGATCGCACTTTATTGATTGGCCCCGGTCATTAAAGCTATTTAATTGCTGCGATCATTGCCCCAGGATTATTTGCAGACAAGGTAAACCCCACCCAGGCACCACAGCCCTCCTTTTATTTGCTCTTACACGGGCGGGGCTGGGAGGAAGGAGAAAGAACAGCAGGCCATCATGCAGATATTGGAGAGGACTAAAAAAAAAAAAAAAGAAGTCTCCAATCTAAATTCAGCTCTCTGGGTTTCTCTTACCTCCTCGCACGCACTTTCCCTGGAGCTGTATATGAGAAAATGTAATTTCTTTTTACAATCGTATAATTACTTTCCCTAAAGAGCAGAAATTCTAACAGCTACTCTTCAACAATGCCGATCGTCGGTTATTAGTTTTATTAGTCTTATTTTTTCTGTTGATACTGTTATTTCTCCTTAGATACAGTGGAGCCTCTTTATTTTCTCTCCCATCGAACCGCTGTCTCAGCCATTTAGATTTCACTACAGATTTAAAAATAAGGATACATGTTAGACCCATTTTTATTCCCCTATCATGAATTTTAGCGAAACACACTTATGAAACGGTGTCCTCTCAGTAAATCTACTGTGAGGCTTGATGCCCGGGGGAAATTTATTATATTAACATTTTATTTCAGAGATTTTTTTTACCATATTGTATTCTTCTATACTTGGAGGTCGTCCCTAGAAGAATAGGATATTAGAATGTGCTTCGTAGCATTAAAGGCCAGGGATATTTTGAAAGCCACAACTTTTTGTTTACTCCAAGTCCGTGGGCAGAGACTTCCAGGCACAAAGAAAACCTGGCTGTATAACCGTTTAGTCTCATTGCATCAGCCTACCTGCAGCGGGGGGAAAGGCGCACGTAACCTTTACATTTGAAAATTAAAGGTGGAATGAGTCTCCTAGAAGGCAGAAGCAGCCAAAATCTGATGTACTTTGGGAGTCACAAAAGGCACAAAGAATTTTCTTAACCTCTAAGTGTCCATCCAAGCTCGGCAAAGCCAGATCACGAACAAGTAGGACAGGAAAACATAGACCAGATTAAAAGGAAAAAGAAAGAGGATTATTTAAACAAGCAAGGCTTTTTAGTGCAATTATACTTTTTTATGATTTCTTCCACGCATAGTCCAACAAATGCTCATCCCCGCACGGGCAACCTCGCACAAGGTACAGTTTACACATCTACCGCGATCAATCCCGCTCCTACTGAAGTGGAGTTTTGCCATCGATTTCACTGGGAGCAGGATGGGACACAGCTCACCCTCAGAATTAAATTTAAAAGAAGTAAGACATAACTATATCTTTAAAAATCAAGAAGCCTTCTTCGGCCAGCACCTCAATTAAATAAATAAAATGCTATATCGAACAAGCATTCAATATCTGCCAATTAGAGACACCTGTTAAAAGAATTCATTTCCTGTCCAATCACATGTATTGGCGAATAAAGGGTCTATGTCACTCTCTATATAATATCACTTTATACGCCCACACAGTATGTTTGACTACCTATATGTATACACTGCACGTGTTTTTAGAGGAAATAAATAGGGGGAAATATGGGTCCCTAGGGCTGGGGCCGGGAGGTTAACAGATCGCCAAGCAAATAGTTTTCATAGCAGGAGTTCTCTAACTTTGTAATCTGGCCGGAGCCAGATGTGAGTGGATGGGCTGCATTAAGTAACTTCCTAACATCAGCAACCTTTGCAAAGTTTGCAGAAGTTTAGAGCCGAAGGCAAAAAGTGTCAAGGCCCCACCGCAAGGCAGCCCCTTCTGCTCCAGGTCATATTTTTGGGGGTGGACATTTTGATGCCCCGCTCTTCCACACATGGCAGCAGAGCGCTAACACAGGGCACACGTCTTTCCCGGGGTTGCCCTTTGGCGTTCCATTGCCCAGGTAAAAGTGAAAGGCCACGAAACCAGCAGCCCAAGCGTGCTGTAAAATCTACTTCGCTTCAGAAACCCCCCAGTCTCCCCCTCCCCTCTCAAATAGAGAATTAGGGTCATATTACCACTGCACCCTTATGTCTCCCAGAGGTGTTTTTTTAATATCCAGCAGATTAACCTCCCCCCTTTTGCTGATTAAAGAAATTAAATATTTGATTCTTTCAAACCCCATCAGGAGAAAACAGCTGATTGCCAGTGGCTTTCAGGGGCCTCACTGGCCCCTTGGCATCGAGCCCCATAACACCAACTTCCATATGAAAACTCGATTCCCATTTTCCTTTCTCACGAGGTCCCCTCTCCTTCCCTCCCCCAGCAGCTCCAAGCACTAATGGTGCCCAGATGATCCCAACACTGAAAGTCTGACTCCATCTCTTGCCTTTATTTTAGGGGTTAACACATGGAATGACGCGTACAATGGGGCTCAGATCAATACCCTGATATTTTACATATTCAAATGGGGGCTGAAAAGAATGGGGATGGCCCTTTGGGCTTGGCAAACGACACGCGTTCATCTTTTTTTTTTTGAAGCCAGCTTCATTTGGAGGTGCATATACCGATGACTTCTGTCAGGGAGCTTGTTCCTTTGTGCCTCCTTCCAGGAATCAAAGCAGACCTTATTGTGAAACCTATCTTTCCAGGTCAAAGGTCAGATTTCACAATCCCAATTACAATGATTTCTAATGATGTTTATCTTGAGAGCTGCAAGTGTGTTGATGCCCAAATAACCAGGTCTCTCGCTTAAAGGGGGAGGGGGAACTGTTTAAAAAACAAAACGTTTTCGTGGTTCTCCTTTGGGTTGAAACGCATTCAAGGAATTTGTGTTGCAAAGAAATTGTTTCAAAAGCCTTAAATTGATTTATTTTTTAAGTGCTGGGGAACATGACACAAACTTGGAATACTGCAGCAGTCTCAGAAGGGTAAAACGCATAAGGGTGACAAATATTTTGTACAGAATTCACAAAAGCCACCAATATATATTTAAGGTGACCCAGCGTTTTTTACACTTCGGAAACAGCTGTCAGATTGCTCTTAACTTCTAGTCTGCATTCGTAATTTCCTTAGGAGGAGAATAATGTAGCAATAATTCCTGGGAAGTTAAAATCTTGTCAGCTATGCGCCTCCCAGAAGCCGGAGGCCAGACGAAAAGAAAGACTGTTCCCTTTTTTAACTGAGAATATCAGCAGACAATGAATTTATTTCCCCCCATTAAGTAATAAATAGTTCAGATATAGAGCAAACAAGTTTTACCAAAAAAAGCTACTAAATATATTTTAATATAACTCTGTTCCTATGGGTGTGTGGGGAAAGATTTGCTTTAAAACAGGTGCTTTTATTTGTTTGGTAACACACCTACATATGATATATTGCAGAATGGAAATGATTTCCCCCCCCCAGTTTGGTTGCAAATGTGAATTTTTTTGTTATAGTATTTAATCGTTGTGCTATTTGGAGTGACCATGCCTGTTAAATGGTATTTTCTATAGAGCTAATATGAACTTGTTTAGCTGAACAGCAATCACGTATTTACTTGCAAAAAGAGAAATTCTTTCTTTATAGTTCTGCCCAACTTGCTGCACTAAAACAGCAGGGTGGATTTTAAAGAAAATCGGACAGTGTCTAATATTTCCTCAAAATCAGTAAGTTTGGGAATGCTTTTGGTTTTAAAACTATTGTTGCAAAGCAAAACCAAAAAAGCAACAGTGTGCTCAGTTCATAACTAGCTAAGAAATAATCTCCTGACTGTTATAAAGTACAATGAAGATTTCTATTTAATTCTGAAAGCATCGTGAAATACATGTAGCAAAAACATCAACGGTCTGAAATTCAGGGCAAAGGATTCTGAATTTCAGGTTTTTTTTTTTAAATCGTAACTTCCTTTTTTAGGAAGAGATTTAGGCGTACAACATATAAACAACACTCTTCATGGTAGGACTGTTAACAGAAGCGCAGAAGGTGTAATTTTGTATTTTAAATCTCCTTTTAAACAGGTTTAAAAGAGTGTAGGTAAACTTGCTAATGAAGCTCTTTCTTCCAGTGGAGTAAGTCGGTGAACCAGACTTTGGTGGAAGTAGAAGACATTTTCTCTGAGATCTGAGCTTTACTGGACCAGGTGAGCAACCCCTTCACTGGAGAAAAAACAAAAGAAAAAAAAAGATTTTGTTTCTTTGTCATTTTATGATTTACATAATAAAACTTTGTTTATTGTAGCAAACCAGAGCCAGAATGAAAATTGCTTTTAGTGATTATGCCATTTATTATGATTTTTAAAGTGTCTTTGAAACTCCAAACCTGTTCTGAAAATATCTATCATGATTCTTTAAAACCAAAGGGGGGGGGGAGTGAAAATAGCCAACAAATTGGCAACTTTGCATAGAAGATAATTCTCTCTTTAAGTACCACTTACTGCATTGCTTTTCGTGGGTGTTTTTGACAGCGTATCTGAGTTACAGGACCCAATTTTCACTGTTTATAATGTGTTTGAACGATGACATTTAGTGAATTAAAGAGTTGATTGAGGTGTTCAGCGTATTCAACTGCTTTACTGCATTTTAGATTTGAGACTATAGTTTAGAAATATACGTGTGCCTCTCTGTAACGTACATAGTATATATATTTTCCTACTTACGGATTGGACAAAAATAGTTGACTCTCTTTTCTTATTCTTTGCGATCTTTGCTTAGCTGGATTTCAAATTGCGACATTATCCATACTTCTTACTTACACACGAGTCTGTCTTTAGGAGCTAACTGATTTGAGCTTTCTGGCTACTTTTTAGAAGGAATGCAATGATATTGGAAGGCACAGAGCGGACTAATGCATAGGAGATGTATAATCATTGTAAAATCAGAAGGCGTGAATAAAAGAGTAGATAGAGAGTATTAAGACGATGTTTTTGGAACCACAGGCATTTTATGCAGCAATACAGAGTCCTGACTTTAGGGCATTGATTCGTAGGGCCTATTCCGCTTCAGTCTGACTTTCAACCGGCCCTCCAACCAGATAACTGCACATGGCACTAGAATTGTAGGGATGCTTTGACTAGTGAAGTTTGATTTCAGGGTAAACTTCCCAACCGTCTGGGGAAAAGTGCGTCCTGTTAAATACAACCAGGAATGAACGTTTCAATGAAAGCAGGATCTCAAAAGCCAAGCTATGTATTTTTAAATGAGGGCTGGCGGGGGGGGGGACTTCACAATATGCATGTTATTTTCCCTCCCTGAAGCCTTTGTGGAGATTTGATGGCATTTTGAGATATATACGGAGAAGAAAAACCCCGCCCTCACATGCATCTGATATGCCACGTTTTATGGCTGTATAACTACTTTGAATGACCTCTCCTACACTTGTAAATGATATGACCACAACCCTCTCAACATCACTTTCGGAGCTTGACGCTAGGTACGGATCTCCGAGGAAAGAAAATGCCAACCCCCAGCCAGATAGGGACCAGAGAAAAACGCCAGCGTGAGCAGCTTTCAAAGGGCTAGCTAACTTTCCAAGCCAGGGAGGCGCTTTTTAAGAGTCTCCCACGGGTCTCCTAGCCTGACCTTCTTCACGGCACAGAGCTCAGAGCTGGATCAGCGCAGGGTAGCGGGTAAACCGGTTTAAACGGGGCCGTCCCGCTCCTAAAGAAGGCGCGCATGTTTCCCATGCGCAGGTAAACAGGGACGGATGTAGCCACATGTGCACGCCACTGATCCTTTGGAAGCAGCTTCGGGGGGGCGGGAGGGGGGCAAGGAGAGAATTTGCCCATTTGTAAAGTGTCCTACATCTAGATGCCAGGGGGTTGAGAGTCACTAAACTAGATCAATACATGACCCAATAGATTCTGCTGTGAATACAGGTAAAAAACCCAAAAAACCCAACTTCAGGGAGGTGAGTTTTATCTGCCAACCCATATGGCTTTTGTCTTATTGATACATTTGCCCTGGGGCTACCCAATTGTTATTATTTGGGGTTTTACAGCGTCAGGAATCGGGTCTTTCCCCCCAGAAAACAGTTTGCATCCATGCTCGTGTCTCTTCTAAATGTGCCTGGGTCAGTTGTTTCATTGGTCTTGCTGCTGCATAAACGACCACGATCGAGTGTCAGATCTGGGGCGTGTGTAACAGCTGGAGACTTCCCTTTGCTTTGTTTCTTCCCTGACTGTTTCAGCACTATGGCGTTGTGCTTTTAAAACGTTGCAGAGCGCCTTGCCGTTTCATGTATTTCCAAAAACCAGGGACACCCACAGATATTTTTCGTTGTTGATTTGTATGTGATTTTTGCTTTGAGATTACGTAATTTTCTCCTTCTCCCCCCCCAGCACTTAGTTTAAAAACCCAAACGTGAAAGCGGTTAGATCAAAATCACAGCTGATGCAGAAAAGAGCTGATGCATCGCGGAAAAGAGTCAAAAAGGAGAACTTTCTGGCAGTATTAGGCACTGTGTGGATTGTCACATTATGCATCCAACAGATCATCATCAATAAAATGTCACTGGGCAGAGATAAACATGAGGGGATTCCCTTGTATTGACTAGAAACATGACTCGGAAATCCGAGTGGATGTACATAAACCACACATCAAGGTGTCATCTTTTCACTAGAGGGACCTTTTCAGGCAGATTGAGCATGACTGTGGCAATCTATGTATATATATGTACATACATATATATATACACATATATATATATTAAATACTCTCTGAAAATTGCTGGTTTTATAAAAACCACATCTCCACTCCATGCACCAGATTTGGCCAAAAGGTAAAGCTAAAAAAAGAAATAATGTTTGAATCATAAAACCAACAGTAAGGTCCATCATGGATGCTTTATTTCTTACAGGTAAGCTCAACAATGGAACTAATGGACAGGATATGGGCAAGAACTAATGTTAATGTTAGGTGCGATCAGCCATCTCTTTTGGAAAGAACAAAACATTCTTTAACTGCCCTCGAATAAATAAATCATAATTGTTTGACAGTTGTTCATTACAATAAAGTTGACAAAATCTTCCAACAATTAGTTAAGCCCTCTCTTCGCCCTGGTAAATGTCTTGTTAAATGTGATTAATGTTCACAGAAACAGTATTTGCAAGATCTTTACTGGAAACTTAGAAGTGCTGCAGCTTTGGAAGGAGAAAAATGCAGAATCTAAAAAGGAAACCAATTCAGGACAGGGCCAAAGATAGCATGGGGTTTCTGTATTAAAAAAAAAAAAAAAAAAAAGGAATCATGCTTATTTAGCTGAACTGGGTATTTTCTCACAATCCAAAGATGAACTTTTAACCAAAATATATCACACTAACTCCAGTGTACATTTTGCCTCAGTAAGGTGTGCAAGGTGGGTCCCTTCTATATAGGGTTTAAATGCTTAAAAATGCTTCTATGGGAGCATTACATGGTTTTCATGTGGACTGTACCACAAATAATTACCGAAAATTACCATTCTTCTTCTTCTTAGTAGTTTTTCAGTCGCACTCAGAAGCCCTAACTGAGAAAAAAGTTCTTTCTTACTATGCTAGGAGCTGTACAAACACATAGGAAATACACGCTCTGTACAAAGAGCTAACAGCCTAAGTAGACAGCAGGCAAAAATTTGGAGAGGAAACAGAGGCACAAAGGGGTGAAGGCCTAGATGTTTTAATGGGAATTAGGCACCTAAATAAAAGAGCTGGCCCAAAGTTCAAGGTTATACAGGAGATCAGCCAACGGGAGGTCAGCGTAGAGCCAGAAATACATTTGCCGTCTCCTGACTCCCAGTACAGCATCTTACCTGGACTGTACTGCCTCCAAAAGTCTGACTTTAACACCCATTGAAAGTCTGATGTCAACACATAAGAAGACGGATAATCACAGAAATTGTGGGTTAGCACTGCGTTATTGACCCAGACTTCACCGATGTTATGTATCACGGGTCAGATTCTACAGAACTTACCCAGGCAAAACTCCCATTAGCTACAGTGAGGTCCAGATCCTTCACTGCTCCTAATTTGGCACAGCTCCACTGAAGTCAATGGAGCACTGCCAATTTATATCAGCTGAGATGAACTTTTTGGCCCTGAACTTTTTGCCTGAGTAAGGACTACAGTTCTGGGCCAAGCAGATACTGTGAGACCTAGGCTCTGCTACACCAGGACATTCCTTACTCACTTTTCAGTTGCACCAGTGCTACCAATGCGGTATGTCCTAGTCTAGACCAGATGCAGATAGTTTTACAATGGAGTCATGGATGTCCACTTGACCCTAGAGCTTGACTCCTGGAAGCAATGGGACAGATGCATCTGTGCTGAAAAATGGGTGAGAAGTTTCCTAGTGCAAAAGCAAACCCTAGGCACAAGCAGTGCGCTATAGGCTGAGTAACAGCAAAGAGAACTAATATCTCTTTGCTTAGGTGGATTTGGTATTCATATCTTAAAGGAGGGTTTTTTGGCTTTATTTAATTGGTTGTTTTTCTTTAGTCATCACAGGAGAGAGAGGAAAGCTCTCTGATGGAAATGTATGGGAATGGGCACAAATATTGGTACACTTATATAGGGTTTAATGTACAGTGAATTTATTCCAAAGGTATCTGTTATGTGATGTCTCAGGTAAATACATATTAGCTACTGACATATATCCCATAGACAAGATTAGCTCTTTCAAAGTTATTACAACATTTGTCATACAGATTTTTTATATTTCACTTTTTAAAATGTGCACCACTTCCTGGATAGACCACACAAGCTCTGTCAAAGGAACTGGCATCTATTGTATTGTTTCAGTCCACAGAATGAAGCTAATCTGATATGACAAGTGACGGTGGGAGTTTTGCCACCGAGTTCAATGGCAGCAGGATAGGGCTCGCAGATATGAATGGTAAAAACACAGCCTCATTCTGATTTAATTGACACTGGCATGAGGTCAGTGGAGTGATTCTGCTGTACACCATGTGTCCGGGAGGTCAGAATTAGGCCCCAAAGACCTTATAAATGCAGATTTTCCAACTTCCACACAAAGATTTATTTAAAAGCAAATATCAAAATTGCCTAGACCACAGTAATAGATTAATGGCCCGCACAGTGCTGTAGATATGAAAAAAGAGAAAAACAGGCATGAACAAATCCCAAATGAATCTAAAACAGTATTCTGCATCTAACCTACTGCACTGAAAGGTCAGCGTAAGTTGTTAATGCCCATCACTTTGTTTTTACGTATCTCATTTATGTCTGTTTCTGAACATTGGTCCAGATCCTGAATAGGTGTCAGTTGTCATAGCTCAATAGAGACTTCAGTAGAATTATGCTTTACAACAGTTTAGTATTTGGGTCCTTACGTTAATGGCCACAAAACAAGTCCTAAGATTCCAATTACTTTAATTTAACGAATAAAACGACCAGGATTTGTCCCTCTATGAAACAAAATAGATAAAAGCCAAATGATTGGAGCTGTACTAATTTTCAGAAACCTACTGGTCCTCCTAGTGTACTAATACCAATGAAAATGACTGATCTTACATTCTTTGCACACCCCAAAATCCCACTGAAGTCAATGAAGTGAGTGAGTGGCTCAGATCCTCAACTGGTAATAAACTGATGCAACTCCATTGATTCTACTGACATGAAAGAGGGTAAAGACAGACAACAAAATTCCCTTTTGACTTCCATGGAACTATGCTGATACGCACCAGCTGAGGATCTAGCCCAGTGCTTTCAGTGGGAGTTCTGAGTATGCAATAAATGCAAGATCAGGCCTATCTCTGTATTTTATCGAGTCTCATGTCTTTGCAGCGGATTTTTGTACTTAGATCTGCATTACTTATTTGTAGGGTATCACTACCGCCACCTTGTAAGAGTTAGTTGGGTGGTTTATTTAAAATTCTAAAACTTCCAAGCAATTTCTGACTATCTATTGCTAATAAATCATGAAAATGAGTTACAAAAAGCATACAAGGGACTGAACATGAAATAACGTTTTTTTTTATATATTACAGACCAAGTCCTGATTTTTTTTCTCAGTGAATGCAGATTTATACCCATGTAACTTGGATTAGAATCTGTCCCTTACATTTTATCACTCTGGCAAAACTGTCATTGAAATCAATGGGAATTTTGTATGCGTAAGAACTAAATAAAGCTGAGTCAGAACTGCAGCATTTGGCCCTAAACAATACCCCAAATGTTTGATATTTAATTTAATATAGATTTGCCAAAATAAACTTAAAATGTACTCAGGATGAGCGCTAGAGGGTTTAAAATAAACAGTACTGTTCTCCATGTGCAGAATCAAAGAACATAGGTCTGGAAAGGAGTTCTTAAATCACCTAGGACAACCTTTTGCATCAAGCAGGATACAAAGTTACACTAATCCTGCCATAAATATGTCTAACCTTATCTTAGGCATCTCTAATGCTGGTGCCATAATTATCTCACTAAGCAGTTTATTCCATTGCCTGATCATCTTTGCTGTTGCCGTCTCATTTTCTTTTTATTTCTAGGAAATCTCTCTCATTTAGACTAAGACACAAATAAATGTTCACTTCTCAAAGGAGTTCACTGGTCAGTAAAAAACAAACAAGCAAAAAAAAAATACACAAAAACACCCTAAAGTGACCATTCTTGAATGGCAGTGGCCATTTGAACCTGTAAATCTTCAGTTATTAAATAATAGAATTATATGTGCATTAATTTATGTGATACATGCAATGAATGGCAAGTAGCTTTTAGAATTAATCTTGAATAAACAAATGAAAATATTATACTATACCTCTTTAGAACTATATTTTGGGTTGGGGGGGGATATGGAATTTACCCCATTGTAAGAAAATTAGAAAACAGTGAACTAATCATGAGTTCACATGATTTGCTATCACAGCGGATCCACTGAAATTATGTGAACACTGAATGAAGACCATAGAAAGCCTAGTCCTTTTTGCCATGAATGGTCTGATTTGCATGAGTGCAGGATTGTACTCAGTGTGTCCTTTTTATGTTCAATTCATTTTTTACATTTAGAAATAAAATAAATAAAAGGATCAGGCCCCAATTACATCAATATTTTGCTTTGTCATATTTCACAATGACATCCACAGCAATAAATACATAGGAATCACATTTATATATTAAGATGAGTAAATACATAGCATTATTGAAAAACGTCGGATGGTGAAAGTTTAAAAACTTGGGCTCCAATCCTGCTCTCACTGAAATCAATAGGAATTCAGCCTTTGGCTTCAGTAGAAACAAGAGCAAGGTCTTGTACTCTCTCTATAGAAACATTAAACTTAAGCAGACCAGTGCGCGCTCAACAGTTCTCTATTGTTTCTCGCTTGTAATGCTAGTTTCTCATGTGAAGTTTATATATTCTTTCACAATAAATACATGAAACAGTTAATCCAATGTTACATTGTTTAGGAATATTTTACTTGCAAATGACCATCATTTCTTCTCTGCTCTGTTTAGTCTTCTGAATATCTGTTTTATATGCTAGAAATGGAAAAACTATTCCTTTAATGCACATTTCTTTCTGATAAAAATCGCTCTTTCTAGCAAATTTTGTGACTTCAAGAGCCAGTCTATTTTTTTTATCAGTAATTATTGAACCACAATGGAAAAGTATGTACATGGTCTGGGGAAAAAACCCACTTTATTTTATTTATGTTATCTACTAGACATAGATATTTTCCAAGGTGATTCGAAATTACTGGTAATATAGTACCATGATGGATGTTGCTCTGTCCTCTTTTGATATCAGCTATGGTATATATGTTAAAAACATTGTATGTTCATCAATAATATTCTGTCTAGCTTCATTGTATGTGTACCATGGGACAGATCCAGGGGAATGGTCAAATTCCATACAGTGGAAATCTGGAGGGGAGTGTGTGCAAATGTGTTTAATCCTGCTCTCATTAATATCAGTAGGTGTTTTGCCATTGAATTCAATGGGACCAGAATTGGGTCCAAAACTAGCATTTTCAATTATATTCACATTTATCAAAGGTCAGTTAAATTATACGGTCACTCAAAAACTATTCTTCAGAAACCAGACTAATAATCAGTTGTGCCAGGCACTGGCCTAAAAGTGTCAGTTCGGATCTACTTAGACACATCCATTTCTTAAAGAACCAGTTGGCACCAGTGGCTTGTAGTAGTAGTTGATACAGGCTAGGTGTTAAAACAAGGCATTTGTTTTTGAAATGACCTATATAGCCTGTCAGCATTTGCAATCCAGCTTGAGAACAGTTGTGCAAAGCAGACTGTTTGATGTCCAGGCAGATAGTCTGCCACCTTGGGTGGGATCCAAGTTTTCCAGGGAGTTCAAATTATCACTTTATAGTATATAAATACTAGCATTTGGCAACAATGAAATATTGATAGGGATACTGCTCTATAAATAATCTACTTCTTCCTCCACTGGCATGAAATGCTGAAATAATATAGTGCATTATGAGTGAAAGGTGTCGAAGACTGGGTTTGAAACAGCATAATCCTTATACTGAAACATGAATGCAGCCAAAAGGCTCACCTACCAACACAGCCACAGCCATAGCTTGCCTTTTAAATGAGTTCATGGTGTTTGCCTCATCTATTATTATATCTACATCTATAAGAAGCAATAAACTGTCTAAATAAACCATTAATGTTCAGACTTATAATTTACAGATCCATTATACCTTTATACAATTTACTAATATTTATCTAGATGAACCAAGTGGTGCAAAGAATTTAAAGCTGGTAAACATGCTGTTTATTGAATTATTTTGTGGATGCTAAGAAAGTAGCTCGCGGCAGAATTAAATTATTTAAGGTTATTTTCCTGTATCATGTAGATGCTGTATAAGCTTCATTTTTGGATTATGATTTGTATTATGAAATGCTTATCAAGTGTTTTTCAAAGATTAGTTTAGTTTTAATTAAATAAACCTTTCTCAGGAGAAAGCTCCCAACTATTCTTCGTACCCAGAGGCTACCATACTTGTTGTTTTTAATTATGTTTCTCTGTTACCCAAACTGCTTTGGGTACTCCTGCCCAATTAAATCAAAGACATGGGCTTCTTATACACAATATGTTTAATATTTAATTTTAATTAAATTAATTAAATTGTTTATTTAATTTTATGTGCATTATTGTGCATGGAGCAATGCAAAATTTATGATAGGAAGAATTTGTGGAAGCTTTCAAACAAGCTAATTACAGAGGTAAAAGGAGACTTCCACCCTGTTCCTAGGGAATACGCATCCAACCATAAGGAGACAGCAAAACCAGAAGTTGTTTGGATAAAATAATAGATAGTTGCACCGTATTAAGAATTATTTGTTTTACCTTAGTTTATCTTGTTACCCTTACTTGCTTATATTATAAAAGGCTGCACCGCAGTCCTTTTTTAGAAATTGAATAGGTAATCAATAATACGTTAGTGTAACTAAAACTAAAGCTATATTTTCACTTTGTATAAGGGTCTACAATACAAATATATCAGGACTGTTAAAGATCAGCAGTTCACATGGCACAATAGACACTCCTAGTCACACCAGTGTTTTTCTGTTCTTTTAACAGATCTATTCCTTTCACAGGTAATCAGTTAAGAGAACTCTGCTGTTTTATTAAATGGACTGGAACACAGAAAATTCATTTAACAGTTCCATTCTTTTATTAGGTCAAATTTCTTTTGCAGTTTACCTTCTCGTGTGGAGAGAATTACATTTTTCTAACACACATTACTTTTTCATTTCAATGGACATCACTGTATTTCTGTTGCTGTTAGTTTGGTGCACGGACAGTGGATTGTTTTAAACAGGTCTTTTCCTTTAACAGGCATCTTTAGGTAGATATAGGTATAGACAGAAAGAGATTTTCATGTAACATTGGTCCACATTATTTCTATAGTACATAATTAATACTGAGGATAAACATAAAAATAATCCTTCCTAAAAATAGTTTTTGTGATTTAGCTGGAAGTAGCTAGCTAAACTCTAGTGTGTATAAGAATACAAACATATACATACTATATGGGGCTGTTTCAAAGCCCACTGAAATCTGTGGAAGTCTTTCTATTGACTTCAATGAGATTTGGATCAGGCTTTAAGAGTTTAATTCTGCAATACTCAAGTAGATGAACCTCCCACTGAATTTAGCATGCATTCAACAGGAATTTAGCTTCAGTAAGGACTGCAGAATCAGGCCCACACATTAATACAATTGGAAAACGGCCTGTAAACTCAAAACAGTTTCATCCATAAGATATCCCATATATTTCTTATGTGTATGTGGTTGCTATGCTAAATATGGTCATGAAAAAACCACCTCAGTTCTACAAAGAGTATATGCGTTCTATGAAACCAAACCAAACCAAACAACCAACCAAACAAAAAAAAAAAAAAAGGAAAATGCTTCATTTGATAGACACCATTTCATTTAGTAGAATTGCAGGACACTTTTTAAGAATTTACATTAGCGTTATCATTGCAAAATACCGGTACACATTTTTTTCCTTTATGATACCACTTTCCATACTTAATTGTTAGCAATTTACAGTGAAACTCAATGCATTACTTATTTGAGTATTACAGCAGTGAAAGCAAATATAAATAAATTTACCCACATGGATTATTCATATAGTAATTAACAACTCCTAACCCCAAGAGCGGAAATGCTAAAAAACCATCTCTCTTCAATGTTATAGATATTCATATGACAGGACTTTTGTTTCAGAAGATTAAATATTATCATAAAAAGTAGCTGATGATGCAGTAAATTAAAAATCAGATTGGGGTTGACTTTACAGCAGTTTTTTTTTAATTTAATACAATTACCCATTAGTGGCTAAACATTAGTTTTAAATCAGCAGCAGCTGTCACAAAGACTTTTCTCTTAAAACGAATGCTAGGAGAATTTAGGATTAGAGAAATGTTACCTGATATACAAAATCTGGAGAAGTCTTAATAATGAAAGAATACGTATCATAAAGGCTCATCTAGGTATGGTGTTATTGACTTTCCTCTATACTCCTGTATACACAGTAATACTATGTATGCATAGTACATCTCACATACATACAAGTATTGTGGAGCAAATCCACTAGAGTTCATAGAGATACAGTCATATCTCAGAGTGCTCAGAATTAAACAAGATAAAGGAACAACAAGTTAGGATAGGACTAAGCCTTGTACGCTAGCTTTGCGACATGTAGGAATGCAAGTGTGTTTGCACCAGAGTGATCATTGATATTTCATATTTCCGTACCATCAAGTGTACACAGCAATGTTATAGAGGCAATATTGTGTGATTATTTTCAGTGCATTGTTGAAATATGAAACTTGACTTAGAAATATTTGCATGAGAATCGAGAAAGACCTCATGTACGTTATAAATAGGGAGTGGCTTATTCAGATCCTCCATATAGTTCATAGTCAGTTAGTGCATGACTGTGTGTGTGTGGATGTTTTGGGGATTCCACACAGGCAGTGCACACTCCTTACATGCGTTCAGCTCTCTGTAAGATACGTGTTCACATAGGAGGGGTTTAAGATACGTGTTCACACACGTGTTCACATAGGAAGGATGAGGGGAGCAGTGTGGAGAGATCGGACTGTTGGATTGCTGCTATGTGGGAATTGCTGGTCACTGATCTCCACAGAGACAGGTTCCAGGACAAGTAGGAGGATACTGCAGTTTTCATCATGGAGAGGCTTCATAGCCACGCTGCACTCGTGGAGAGGATTCCCTCTCCAGCTCCCTGAGGAGTGTACTAACGTATAGCTCAAGCTGGGCCCTGATTCCCAGAAACTGGGCTGTCATGAAAAAAAAATCATAAAAGAAGCATTTTCTTGGCACCTGTCCCAATATTTCTTGCTCAAGCAAAACAGAGACTGGAGCCTCTCAAAACAAAAATCATATAACTAATATATGAATTTAACGGGATGTACTTCAAGCCAGACATTCCAAAGGTAAAAAGAAATGTTCTTGCATTGTGAGCAAATCGCATATCAGCAGGAGACAACGCAAAATGCTCCTGCCCTTAATAAAGTATGCAGTAATCTGTAAATAAGGCTAACAGCTTAAATACAGTTATGCAGCTGCAAGGAACAGGGTTTTATGTAAGTTACAGTGTATTGGCCTTAAATTATATTTTCCTGGCTTCTCTTGGTTTCACCAGATTGCCTGTTCTTTACATTTAATCTTGTTTGCAAATATATTTTATTCTTAAATCTTTACAGAAAAGCATACTAAGCATACGGTATTTGCCCAGTTTTTCAGGTATCTGCTGTGCACTTTGAGTTTTATATAAACACAAACTTTGGACAATATAAACATTATGACGTTATTTCCTCAATTAAATATCAGTGTTATAGGTACTTTAATGTATGTATATTTTACCTGATAAACTTAATGTAAAAGCTGCTATCTAATCATTGATAATCAATGATTGAATTAACCTTGTTAGCATGTGCCCTCCTCACTGTGCTGTAACTTACCCATCCTTGCATGTGTATTTATACCTACCAAACTGAAGTTTCCACTTCATGTATCTGATGAATTGGGTTTCTGCCCATGAAAGCTTATGCCCAAATACATTTATTAGTCTTTAAGGTACCACAGGTCTCTAGTTTGTTTTTTATATAATCATTGTAGCATCCTGTGCAAATATTTATGGGTGTATTAACAGGGCAAACATGAGAGACCAGGGCCCAGATCCTCAAGGATATTTGAAAACAAAATTGTGAGTTTGGTCCCTAAATATCTTTAAGAATTTGAGCCAAGGTTCACATATTCCTCATGCACCCCAAGTTCCCATTTCTGGGTAGGCACAGTATCCCAATTGACACAATAGATACTAATAGTTTGACAGGAGCAACCTATGAACTAAGACACATATACACGTTAGAACTTAATAGCTTTAACAGGGTTGGTTTGGACTAGCAAGTTCAAAACACCCTCCTTTCAAAGGGCTTAAATCAAGTTTTATACAGTAAACCATAGCAGCTCTTAAACATTGTTAGGAGTTGGGTTCTCTGTTGCTTACACCATAAACTCCCACTTTGTCTTTGGGCAGGATTGGGCCCCTGATGCTACCCAAGAGCTGTTACAGTCCCCCATGTACAGCCCAGTCCTTCACACAGGTTCCCATAGCACGCCTACACAGAATGAAGGGCTAGCCATTTCCATGCCATCACTGACGAAGCTGTGCTCTCCCCACTCTGCATTTAGGTAATCGCCTTAGAAGGTGACCTGGGGGCCATAGCTGGCTGTAGAAACCCTGGTAGTGTGGCTACATTGGTGTTACACCAGCATGGCAGGCGGGGCTGGTGGGGTGACAGAATCAGTGCAGAGGCACTGGGCTTCTGCATGGAGAGCCCTGCCTTTCTGTTGGGTCCAGAGGATCTGCAGGGCTTGCTCCACAAGGGGTGAACCCTACCCCCAGATGGAACAACCAGGAAGAAAATGAAACGAGAGGTCATCTCATGGGTATTCTCCTTGGGCCCAGTATTGTTGCTTATTCAGTGAAGGGTGTCAAGTAGTCTATAGACAAATGAAAAAAAGACACACACCCTGACCCAAGGAGCTTACAGCTTAGGCAGAGACCTGTCAAGGTGAGGGAAGACAGATCAGAGGGAGAAGGTGGTAGGATGGGAGATGAAGGTTCTTGAATGCAAGTCAGTTTAGCAGTACTACACATGCACCCAGCTTGTCTTTGCCTTGGTATTGGGTTGGTGTTAACCACTCCTTCCATATCTTGGGGGTTTATTAATAAGCACAAACACAACCATAACATACTTGCGTTATATAAACAATTGTCTCCCTTGTCCCTTTGGCACCGTTAGGCTTTGCCTCCTCATTCTAGGAGAATGCCATATTTTGGTACAGAATCTATTGTCACAACCACTGCACGTCTGCCATTTTTTACATCCATTATGTTACGCAAAAAACACTTTTCATTATACTAAAAATATATATTTTAAAGAGCTGGCTTCTCTTCCTCATATCTCCCCCACTCAGACTTTCCTACAGAGTCCTCCATTCACTTCACTGCAAGCAGTCAAACCCCAGGGAAATGGGCATGGCATTAGAGGAGGGCGCTCTCAGGTCTCTGAGGATTCAGCCATCTGGGCTACAAGGAATCCAGACCTGCTCCATGTAACTGACTCATACAGGGGCTGGGCCACTAGGGCAGAATGGAGTCCAGCCTGGCTCCCTCTCCTATTCCATAGCTCCTGCTCCAGCAGCTGCCAGAGTCTGTTTCTGACATCCCTGTGGGTGGCTGTCAATTTTAATGGGATTGCTCATGTGAGTAAGGATTGAAGGCTTTATGGAAGGGTAATTTTGACCTGGTAGAGCAAAACAACTCTGCTGAAGCTATTAAGAGCTATCATGTAAACCCTTCTTAATTCTGGGATTACTGACCTGGTCACCCCAAACAAATGCTGATAAAACCTTAATTCTGCACCATTCAGCTGCGCAATTTCTGTATGCCACATACTTGCAGAAAAACATATTTTAGCAGTGGGTTAGGGAGTTTTAAAAATGTTTTATTCTGACTATTTCTAAGTAAATCTGACTGTAGAGCCAGTTGCTGTGGGTCTGTTTACAGTGCAATTAGACACCCGTGGCCGGCCCAGGCCAGCTGACTCGGGCTACGGGGCTCAGGTTAAGGGGCTGTTTAATTGCAGTGTAGATGTTCAGGCTCGGGCTTCAGCCTCAGCTCTAGAAACCTCCCACTTCCCTGAATCCTCGCTCCTGAGTGTCACCCAAGTCTGAATGTCTACACAGCAATTAAACAGCCCCTTAGCCTCAGCCCCATGGGCCTGAGCCAGCTGGCATGGGCCAACCACAGGTGTCTATTTGCACTGTAGACACATCTTATGTGTCTAACTGTGCAAGGCATAGAGGGACCTCAAAAATGAGTCCAGTGTCTTGAGATGTGCCATGGCTAGAAGCAAGTCTATCACTTCTCAGTGGTATAAAGCTTCCATCTTCTAGCCCTGCAAAGCCTCATCAGTGGCATTCTTCAGATATGTTCCATTTTCATAGACAGAAAAATGGTTACTTCCCCAGGACTGACTCTTGCCCCATCCTGGGCCTCAGCCCAGGGTAATTTGGGGTGGATGAGTAGCAATTCCATGTTTGTGAGAAATGGAGGATACATCAGCTGACTGATTAAAAAAAATGTGGTGGCTATTTGAAGTTGATCAGCAGTCTGAGATGTTAGCCCAAAGAGATGGAGAGATGGATTAGTGAGAAGAGTGCAGGTGAGATGGTCAATGGATGGTGCACAATAAGTTTACTTGTTACATAGCTCCATAGTTTATTCTAGGACTGGGTAATTTCATAAATGGAGACCACCTCCAGGCACACACAGACAATGTGTGCATGTATTTCTGTGCATATGTATGTGTATGTGTTTATGCTGTGTGTATGCATATGTAATTCCATATACACGCACACACCCTTGGGGCAGGGCACTTTATTTTCTCTGCATTAGACAGAAGTTGACCTGATACATAGAAGCCTTGTATGCTAGGTTTAAGTCTAGAAGTACTTTCGTTCAGCCCTTGGAATATGGGTTTATAGTAGAAGCACTATCTGCCTCTCAATTTAAAGGGCAATCTGACTAAAGCAACGTGAAATGAAATGCTGTATTAATACTTGCCTTTATTAGTGATGGCATTCATGAAAAAAAACCAACCTAAAAAACCCTCCAAAGCAGACAATAACTTTTGTTTTCGGAGATGTATGTTACAGGAACTGTGCGCTCACACAAACCCAGATTGATCTGAGATTCTCATCTGCTTTTACTCATATTTATTTTATGACACATCACAACTACTGTGTTTTGCTGGTGCCAGGAACCCATGGGAAATAAAACTGGAAACTGTGTTGTGGTAAAAGCCAACAGGCCACAACTTTATTAAACATAAAACCCAATGTAAAAGGCACATGCCACTAGTCCCAGCAGCTATCTGTCAGGCCATCAGGGCTAGGGGCGTTATGAAATGTCTTTAAAATGAACAGCAGAGGCCACTCACTCTTAGTTGTTTCCCCTTTCTCTTTGGAAGAATCAAGGCTGCCATTCCCTAGGGTCATGCCTTGCACCGATTCTGGTCCAGTGAAAACAGGTAAAATGTCAGTGCTCCAATATTAACTACTCAGAACAAACTGCCCCGAATCAGCTGGAGAACAAGAATTATCCACAGGTTGGATCCAAGAAGAAAGCTGATCAATGAAAAAAAATCAAGAAAAATAATGCTCTCTTCACAAATACTGTGACAAAATTTGTCAATTAAATGTTTCCTTATCAATTATATGTGTGGCTTTTGTCCCAGGCCTGTATTTCTTTTGGAACCATAAGGCCTTTAGTTCTCTCATAATCTGGCAATATTGCTGAGTACAAAATCTTTATGCAACACACCCGTATAAATCATACTTTATACCCTCAAAACATCTCTTTCATCTTTATAAAAATGAAAATAGAAATAGAATGGCCTTGTAAATTCCAAGCTTGTTAATCTTGTTAGCATTACTTTTCCCTTTTGATTTTGGAACAAAGCCCACAGCACAATATGACTCTTTCACATCTATTAACCACTATCCTACCTATGACCATGTCCATATTCTACCTTGGGTCAAAAAGGGTTAGATCCTCCACCAGTGTTTCCAGGGAGTAAGCAATCCATCAGTCCCTGGAAACAATTTAAGCCTATAAGCCCCTGCCTTCTTCATCCTCCCCTCCAAAACTGTCCTCATCATAAAATGCACAAAGGATCTTGTCCTACAGCACAAAGTATGAGAGGAGAGAAGGGTGGGGTTGCACAAGGCCTTATGAGCCCACATGCCTTTCAGTGCCGGTCCCAATGAGCTTCCAGTTGCATTGAGAATTGGCATGGTAAAAATAGTGGGCCAGATTAATTCCTGGTGCAACTCAAGTGAAGTCAATGGAATTTTATGCACTGATGTCTTTGGCTGCATGTGTTTTGATAACAAACATATATTGGTGAATACTGTATACGTGTCCAACACACATGCAAATCGTATAGAATTAAAACATCCTAAAATGGATGAAAATACATCTCTATATATCTCATTTAGCACCCTCTAGAAGTAAGTGATCATTGAAAGCTGCCACAGGATCTTTCTCATAATAAAAATGTCAAGAGCACTGGTTTCCATCTGGAATCCTAAAACCATCCATGGTTTCATGCGGATATCACGATTCTTTGTGGCCAGAAGAAGATACCATGAGTGGTTTCTGGGTGCTGAGGGTTCGGGTGGTACTGTTGTTAGGGGCTGATGGGAGGAGTGGGGTATGGTGGGTGCTTGGGAGTACTAGGTATGGTATTGAGGAGTGTTGCTGGGGATGGGGATAGGAATAGTAGAGTGTTCCGCAGGTGGAGCGCACTGGATAGGGTTGCTGAGTGAGTATCTGGTAGAAGGAGTGGGAGAGTGACCTGGAGGGGCATTACTGATCTTGGTCGCTGGTTTGGGTGCGTTCCAACTCCCTGCTCACACAGTGCTTAGCTCTGGAGAAACACTATTTCAAGAGACCGCGGAGCTGCCTTTTTTCTACCCAGTGGATATTTCCTTGTTACCCACATATGGGATGTGCCCACCAGTTAAGAAGTCTTGATTTTGAATATGATGGACACAAAACCCATTCACAGTAGAATACATTTCCAGAGACAGGGTTCCTAATCTGCACCACGCCCACATTTTTTAGTCTTCATTAATTAATAATCTTTTAAAATATTTTTATAATTACATATTTTACCTCAGAGGAACAAGACAGTAGTAATATGAAAGGTGGCATGGTGCTACAGGTCCCTATTTTAACTAATCCTTTGTTTAATCGTGGTGAAAGCATGTATAATTTTAAACATAATGTAAAATTATCGCCAAAGTGAGGGAGCGCATGATTTGTCTTAAAATCTTTTGATTATCTAGGGGTCAAATCCTAGGCTGGGTCTACACTGACGGCGGCAAATTCATCGCCGTCAAATCAATTGCTCTGGATCGACTGAGCGGTCTGTGTAGACACGCTCAGTTGATCCAGCAAGTGACGCAGGAAAACCACCCCGGTAAGTGGCGTAGCGCTGCATCGAAGGGAATTCTGTTCCCTTCGACGCAGCGCAGTGTGGATGGCGCGTGGAGCAGACACCGCAAAGTTGACAGGAGATACACAAGTGATTTACGTCACTTGCATATCTCCTGTCGACTGCTGCCGAATCCCAAAGGTAAGTGTCGACTGGGCCCTAGAAGTTAGCACAAAGCCCAAACACGTGGGGACAAGTGCTAAAAGATGTAGTATTGATAGGTAGAGTCCTCAGTTCTATAGCACCCACTATCCTAGGATCTCAAAGGACATTACAAACACTTAGTGAAATAAACCCGGAAAGGCTAACGGAAGACACTGGGTTTCAGAGGAATAATACGTACTTGCTGGAAGACTACCCTGTTGATGTTCTGATGACTCTTTATAAACATCTGCTGTTTCCAGGCCGTGACAGTCTGGCTCTGAAATGTCATCTCTTCCAGGCTTGTCCTCACAGATCTTTTTGAGGAGCTTGGGAAGGCAAACGGATACATCTGTATAGATGGCCTATTCTATAATGAGTTGATTTAACCTCGACTTTTCAAAAGTGGATGCCTACCATTAAGCTTTAAAAACCTGGCTCAGAACTATTTCTGTTATTGTTTCAGCATTTGCATAGTGACACCCTAGAAAATGCTCTTAAAATACATTTGTACTATGCTGAACCTTAACAGTTTTCTTTTTTAATTCATGCAGTATTATATAATCTGCAATGCTGCTTACTATTATTTATTCCCTGTCTATACATGTGATTATTTTAGCTGCTTCACTTTTACTTCACTGTAGAGCCATATATTTCCATCACTTCCCAACATTCCCGTCACTGCACCACATCATATTAAGTTTGTCTCAGCTAGTACATCCATGACTCTCCTGGTCACGAGAAACATGGACTAGTGGTATAGGCTCCAGACACTACATTTCAAGAAGAACCCATATGCCACACCAGCCTAAGGTTCTAGATATTCAAAATCCAGACTTGTCTACTCTAGTTTTCAAGTCCCACACTCAGATTCATTATTTACTTAATTTAGTGTTTGTAAAAAAAAGCCTGATGATAGTGGTACAGTGGAGGTGTCTTCACACTGTCCCACCAATTTATTGTAACCCAACCCTGGAAGGATCACCTCCCAGAAAACCAGGAGACACCAGTCGCCATGCCCATGCAGACTTTCTTCTCTCTGTAGTAGCTGGATGGCCCTTATTTTTGGCTCTGGACAACAAGGAACTTATTCATGATTATTTTCTGTGCATCTCTTTCTTCTTCCCCATAAATTTACTAATAAAAAACAAAAAGGCAGCTCATACAATATATCTGAGACAGATAGCTGTGGCTGGATGAATGACTTTTGATTAAGTGAGCCAATAAGATCTTAGCATAGCTAGATACGTATGATCTGAATAAATCTTATTACTGGTGTGTAATCTTTTGGCCCAGAGCAGCCAGGAACTTGCCCAAACATGCCTTAGATATTCTTACTGAGATTTGTTCACTATATAGAATTACAATTATACATGTGATGCTGGAAGTTGTTTAAGACTTAAAAAAACAATAGCCTAAGACATGTTTGATGCTCATGTGGGGGAACAAGAAACATATGTCATCTGAACTAATTTTACTTCCCTAGTCTGCTTTGAGGGACATGACTTAATGCTATTGGCTGATTTAGATATAGCACTTGTCTGCCAAAAGTAAGAGTATAAGATACAAACAGACATTCTAGAACTTGACCAATACATTATTGTGACTATATGATTGACACACAGAAGGCGAGAGACTTTAGTATAGGAAAGAATTTGTTCTGCCATGTAAGATTTCCCAATATCTTAAAGACCCTGTAACTTAAGCACAGGGCCCTTCTAGCAATCTTTTCCATTATATTTGACTGAGTGAGTGACTTTTTACATATTTTATTATTTTTGCCTCAACTTTTGTAATTTGCCAATAAGAATTTCAGCCCCAAATTTTGAGCTTAGGTGCCTAAAGTTACACACCTACCTCTGCCGAGAAGCACTAAAGTAAAAAAGTGGCTTGGATTTTTGGAGGTGCTGAGCACTGAAAAGTCTCTTCAAAGCTGTGGGTTCCAACACACCTGAAAATCAGACAGCTTTTATTAAGCTACTTGTAGGCACCTAATTTTGAGGACTGATGCCTATATCTCTAATATTTTATTGGTATACTTTATTTCAAGTGAGTTCATCCTTCTCATCTCTAATTTTAATATTAACCAGGTGAAACTGGCGAGTGCTCAAACAGCAGCTCCACAATGGGCTACCTTGTTTTATGTTTAAAAGAAGATGAGGAATATGCATAAGAGTGATGCAATGCTAGGTGTCCACTGAAGATTCCAGGTAGGGCCACAAGAGCTGACTAACATTTTTTCAAAGTTTTAGGATATTCACAATTTTCAAAAAATTTTCAAAAAATATTCCTTTTTGTGTGTGTGACCATTTTCCAACCAGCTTCAGTGTTCAGTGAACAGACCCAAGAGTGAGGGATGCAGGAGAGAGGTCTGACCTCAAGAAAAACTGAAAGAAACCCATGCTTTTTCAGAAGAAAACTAGAGTATTCCTAACTGCATGCATAATCTACCTGAAAGGAGCAAAACTTCATGTCAGACAATATAGCTTCTGCTCCAAATCTTGACCACAAAATTCCTAATCTGAAGCAGATGATGAAAAACCTGGGATCAGAACTATTTCCCAAGGGGACAGAACCACATGAGAATGCAAATACCTGTCTCCCTATATCTGCACTTTCAGGCTGCCATACATTGCATGATGAATCATGAACAGGAAAGGGCTCATGTTATGCACACAGAAGTAAACTCAGCTGATGTCCCGGCTGGTACGTGCATGGATATAAATGCAAGAGAAGACCTTGCATTTTACCTCTAACAGGTAAGTTTTTTTTGACAGACTCCCATGTATTCTTCCAGTCCTTTCCAATACAGATCAGTTCAGGTCAGAATGACATTAATCAGTAAAAAGGGGTTCATATACATGAGGAGAAAATTTGTCCCTGTACGTGTTAAGAACACTGACTTGACTTTCTTCGGTTTCACAAACCTACATTCTCTTCACATCAGCTAGATTATGTTGAACTATTTACTCTTCTTTTAAAAACAAATTTAGCCCTCTTTTCTGTTTGTGATTTGCCCATGAACAAACAACAAATAAAAAAGCACCACCAATAAAGTAGATAAAAACCTACTTTCTAATTTGGTGAAATATTTGTGACCAGGCTTTTACATGATTCAGTCAACTGTAGCGTAGCAGAGCCTTACCCTCCAAGAACACGATATCATGATGCAGCTGAAAATACTGGAAACTAGTTGCTCTAGATAAAACAAGAAACCAATGAATGAGAAAAAAAATCACACACCTCCCAAGAATATAGATGAAGGAACATGATGCAGGAAACATACCAGCATCCTTCCAGGACTTGAAACATATTCATCAAGGAAAAGAGAAAATCAAGGTTACAGGCTACAGATATGAAAGCACAAGATCTTTCCCTAGAGATTTGTAGGATACTGGATTTTGTTCCATGTATGGAGTGTGACCAAGGATACAGTGTGTGCAGTTCAAATTTTAAAAGGCCTCTGGGAGGATATTTGTAAATGGAAGTTTTACCCCTGAGAGCTCATCATATTTCACTATTCATGAGACCATGAGAGTCACCAAAGCAAAGCAGTGAACAAACTGGGGTCCCTTATGTCATGTCCCTCAAATGAAAGTCAGAGAGCTTTAAATTTGATCCAGGACCTAGGGAATTTAGAGAATTGTCAGGATGGAGTGGGGTTGTCAACCAGATCTTGGTAAACACAAATCATATTTAGTTTAAGAAGGCCTCCATCTTATGAGCCACAATTGTGAGAGATCAGACTGTTATTTAAATGGAATTCACCACAAGAAGCAGTTTTTATTGCAGGCATACACTGGGGATTCCAAAAGCTAAAACCCGAGTTAGAAGCACCATAAAAGTCTGATGGATAACAGAAAATAAGAAAGAGCTCAGATTTATCTAACAGCATTTTAGCCAGACACTCCGTTATTATTTCCCAGCATCTGGAGTAGGACAGTGTGCATCTATCCATGTCTGTACAGAAGATTAGAAAGTTGTCTACCAAAAGTGATATGACATCGTTTCTGACAACCAGACCTTGTATGCATGGAGAACTCAACTAAGCTAAAGTTTCCACCATCATGACAAAAATGAGGGAGAAAAGAGAAAAGTTCTCTTATTTGTCTGGAAAAATCAGAACTGATGATGCAGACACTTACCTGGGGCTTACGTTATGAACAATGCACCCATCTATTCTCAGTGTAAAATCTTTGAACGGCCAAGACTAGAAAAGCTGTTCAGTATGGTCAAACATGTTTTCAGCTTCAAGGAGCAAGAAGGATATTTACAACCTGTTTTGAAGCTAAAACTTGAGAGAACCTAATATAACAGTAGAAGAAAGGGTCACAAAGAAGATACAGGTTTTAGATCTGCGTAAGTCTGAATTTAATACCAGGAATTGGAGATACCAAGAAGCCGGGCCAGGGTGCATACAAAATGTTGTGGAGTTTGGCTCCCCCCACATTTGGATGATTGTCTGAACTGTTTAAACACCTGGGGCCTGCAGAAATGGGCTGAAAATTTCATGAGAACAGACTTTCTTGTGGGATTCCTGTTTCAGGTTGTGCTGCACAAGACAAATCTTTTACGTTGTGAATTGGCTTTTCCCCTTCCAGTGTTGGTAGGAGAATGGAAGTTCAGAAGACTAAAAAGTAATGACAAAAAGGTAATCAGTCTTCTTCAAGCCTCAGAAGAAGATAGGCCAAGGCTCCAGTGTCTTCCAGTTCTCTCCAGGTTGGTTCATTATCCCTTTTGGATACTTGAATGAGAGACAGACTAGGAGAACACCTTAAAAATTATGCCATTAAAACCAACATTAATTGATAAAAGGGTTTGACCAAAGCCTGCTGAAGTCAATGGACATTTTTTAATTGACTTCAACTAGTGTTGGATCAGGCCTAAAAGCGGAAAATTATGAACAAGTAACTAAGTAGGTTGATACAGAAAAACATGGAGAAAATGTCTCAAAATTTAAGTTACAGTATTATATCAAGGACATTGCTGGGCAGCACTGCGTTGAAAGAGTGGTAGCACAGTACAATACTGTTAGTCTGGTGTAGGTGAAGAGGTATTTAAGCGTACCATAGACAGGCTTGTATATCAAAGGCTGTGGCTAATTGCGAATAGAAACAGTTTGGGCCAGACAGACTTGACTAGAAGCAGTGCCAGAGCGTTAGCAAAATTTTTATTATTTAGGAAGTGTGGCTGGCCTTGCGATTGATGCACCAAAGGGAAGACAAGAGACTTACGTCCTGTACAAGAGACTGACACAAACGTCCTGTGTGAAATTGGGGAAGTTAGTTGGAGCTTTTCTTGCAAAGTGATGAGCGCAAAGTCCTGGGTCAAAGCCAGTGGCGCTACTCACATACTCAAAGTTAAGCATAAACGCTTTGCTGGATCGGGGCAAGAATGCTCTGAGCCCTGAAGGAAAGAGTCCTAAGTCTTTCTCTGTCTCAGTTTCCTCTTTCTGAAATGGGAACAATAATTCCTAGCTGCTTCGTGGGGTTTTTGTGAAACTGAATTCATTCACACTTATGAAATGCTTTGAGATCCTCAAATAGAAGGCACTGCAGAAGTACAAAGTAATATAATCGTACTTCGGGGTTATAGTCTGAAGTCAGCAAGAGCATGTGTATGTAACTGAAGCTGGAGCTTGGCCCTGAATGAATTATGCTGATAATCTGAACCTTTATGGAATTGAAGTTAATAGTAATTGTGCATGTTAATCAGAATATGGATGTTTGATATATTTTGGATTTTGAAGCGGAAAAAGCAAATAAACATACAGTAAGAAAATGCACTGCTACTCCAAAACTGGAAACTAAGAGCCTGATCCAAAGTCCATTGAAGTCAATGGAAAAAACTCACTGGGTAGTCAACACAGAGAAAATGGTGCTATGAGCATGAATGGTTTATGGAGGAATGACGGATGAGGAGGGCGTTAGGTCAAGAAACATAAAGGGGAACTTAGACTCCATAGTTAGTCATATTCCACAAAAGAATGAGGAGGGGAAGGATTTAAGATGTTGTAAACAATCTGGATATGTAACCGGATGCATATGTCAAAGAAAATCATTTCGCAGGTGTGAAAAAGATCAGTGAGGCTATTATCGAGGCAGCATGACTCACCTGGTCAGGTATTTAATGGGGAATTAGGTGATGTGGCTTGTATTCATGGCTCTAACACTGAGCTGGGATGTGATATTAGACAAGTCATTGTCTGTCTGTGTCTCAGTGTCCTCATCTGTAGACTGGGGATATCGAGAAGCCTCTTTCCTTAGTAAAGTGCACTGAAATCTGTGGCTGGAAAGAGCTACGTTATTATTACCGTGACAACTGTAGTGGATGGAAACCTCAAACAGCATCTGGACTGTGTTGTGCTATGTCCTTGCCAAACAAATAGCAAAAGAGAGTCTACGATCTAAGGCACCGATCTTGCAAACAAACGCGTATACATGTGCGTGTAAGCAGTTCCACTGACTGCAATGGGAGTGCTCCGTAGTGCTTAAAATTAAAATTAAGCAAGTGTACAAATGTTTTCAGAATCAGTTTTTTACATTAAGAGGAGACCCAAAACATGCGTGCAACAAGCAAACAGAAGGAACAAGGGAAAGAAGAAAAAGGTAACAGTGGTCTTGGAAAGATTCGATTTTTATCGGTAAAAGCCAATAATAGGGATACCAGACAGCAAGTGTGAAAAATCGGGACAGGGAACAGAGGGGAACAGGTGCCTATATAAGACAAAGCCCTGAATATCGGGACTGTCCCTATAAAATCAGAACATCTGGTCACCCTAGTTGCGAAGTGTCAATTGCACCACATACACACAAACTGACAAAACATGGTTCCATCAACAAGGTAAGGTAAGAAAAATGCAGCTTGAGACCTTAGCAGAGTTTGCTTTAAGGATGTTTACTTTGTATATTTGGACATCTGAGGTTAACAATTTGTTTTAACAGTTATCTAGCTTTAATTTTTTGACTGTCAACATCAGCTGTCGTTAAATAAGTATCGTCTCCCCTCCCCCCACATTGCCTGAAGCCCCCATAATTTCCTGCAACTATGAAATTTTAAGTGCTAAAAAAAATTTGGGGATCTGTGATAATGTAAATCTATGTCAATTGAAAAAAATACTTAAATGTAAAAACATCAACATTCTTGATCAAAATTATAACAAATAAAAATCGAATTCTGCCAAATCTAGTAAACAGGAATAGATAGCATGTGGTTCAAAGATTAGCAGCAAGCACAGCTAGATGAGTTTGTGACCGTTATTTATTAAATGAATAATAAAATATAAAGATGATAACAAATAAAATAGATCTCAAAAAGCAACCTGGGGAATGTGCACAGTCTTGATTACCTAATTATGAAAGGAATTTTATGGAAATGGAAAAAATAGGATAAAATCCCAGAATGACACAGAGACTGGAGGTCCTTAGTGATTCAGAAATGGTTAGTAAAACTAGGTCTGTATTCATAGAGAAAGAAAAGATTAAGAGGGGACATCACTGAGCTGCAGACAATTCTGGAGGGAATTGAGAGGCACGATGCTGCAGCTATTAGAGCTAATGTCTAATATAAAACTCAGACATATGACAAACTAAGGAAGTTCTTGTGCTGGAGGAATTTAATATTTTTTTTGTCATTCAATATATTTTATAAACTAACAAGTGCTGCTCTAGAAGCAACCAGGCTGACCAGTTTGCAAAAGGAGCAAGAAGCCTATACTGAGAAAAAAAATATTATGGAGAACAACTGTTAACACCAGGAAAGGACAGGCCTTGCCGGGCTCCCTGGCCTCCTGCCATCCTAAGATTTTCTTACGTCCGTGTGTAATCTTCTGATTTTTGATTTAGATGTTTCATGAAAATGTGGCCCAGTGGTTGGTACATACTAGGCACTAGCCCAAGAAAAGAGCTAAAAAAATGTACTGTATCTTATTAAAGAATTTTTAAACAGAGACTCTGAGGCGCCATTTGCTTCTAGTTACTCATCTTTGCAAATGTCTCTTGTCTTCCCAGGCTATGCCCTGATGTGCTAGCATTAGCAGCCTGTGGATTTCTGAAACTCACTGGAACAGAAATTCAAAAAGGCCAACCTATGTCATTTTAGCAGAGGCAGCAACAGAAAGCAAAAGAGATGTACAGGAAAAAAAGAAAAGAAGAGAAAATCAAGTGAACTAAACAGTATGAGATCTTTTCATGCACATAAACTGTCCCATCTGAAACAAGGTTGATTGATATGGCTTTTATGATTGCTATCTGGAAAAAGGATCATGCCTCTCTTTAAAATATTTACAATTCAATTAACAATATTTATTTATATATTATTTTTAAAAAGAAAACAGAATTTATCTTTAGTTATTTTTAATTTCCATGGATGATTCCAATATAAATGTTGCTGTCGGCACAAAGAGCACTGTACACCAGGAAGTGGATTTTGTAAACAATTTCGCAAAGCACTACAAAGTTTAAATATTAATTTATCCATAATTGACAGAGAAGCAATTAAAAATGCTACAAAGCTGTATTTTTCCCTCCTTTACTTTCTCCTCCCTTTTCATTTAACCGCAGTTTAGAAAGTATATGTAAAACAATAGAACCCTAAGCTGCACAGAATTCTAAGCCAGTCTTGCCTTAAAGCTACAATATGGATTTAATTTATATGCAAATGTAAGCAATAAAAAGTCAGACACTGTAGAAATTATAGTATTTTGAGTAGATGCTGCTACACTGGTACATAAACCAGCACCCTGATGTCAAACTAGGAACTAATTATTATTGGTTACTAAGGCACCTTTTTTCTTTTAATCTCTTTTTTCTTTAAACAATGTGTAAATTACTTTTTTAAGAAAGAAAGACAGACAGAAAGAAAGAATATTGGGGATGAGAGAATGAAAACAGCCAGAAATATCTTCTGTGAGATTCAACATCAGGATAATTTCACAGTCTCGCTTTTTGACTGCTGTGTCCTGAAACTGACCAGCACCATGCAAGGCTGATCAAAGGCCATCGGAAACATCAAGTAAGCCTAAATGGGGCTAAAGTATGCTAATAGAGAAGCTAAATGTACTTTAATCCTGTTATAATACAAGGTAACTTAGAGGCAGTGAAGAGCCTTGTTGCTTTTCCCTACTGGTTCCAGGACCCCTGCAAATCTTGAATAGAAATTGCTTCCTATTCTTTTTGCTGCGTGGGTATGGCTTTCTCAGATGCACACATAGGCCCCTCCTCCTCCGTTTACTAAGTGTCAACAGTCGGGTGAGCAAGACTTCTCAGCTCCTTAGATCAGTACCCTGTGACCTTCCACATTTAAGCACAGACCATTAGGCTAAGCTTTCCAGCTGTTGCCTGAATTATGAGGGATTTTTTCAGAGGAGGGCAGAGCTTAGTGGAACACTAGGCAACAGTTTTATATTATGTCCCCACTACCACCCAACGTGCTATGCAGATGAATGTGCACGAGGACTTGCTTTCTACAGTCTTTCAAGAAATGAGCAATATACAGTCAAAATAGGGCAATGCTTTGAAGTGATTAAAATCCAGGGTTGTCCAAGTTCAATATCATTGTACTTACTCAGGGACTCATAATCTAATTTTAGGGAGAAGAAACAAAGTAAACCTTATTTAATTGTTCTGCACTGTACAATGAGATTGAAATGAGGTCTCCAAGATCTATCTATCTATCTTGGAGACCTCATTTCAATAATATATTTTATATATATATATATATTTAATTTTCCTTCCTCACTTTAAACATTTAATTCAGTGCTTCCTGGACAAAAATAAACCAGAGATAACTAGTGGTCGCTCTGCACATGAAATGATATGCTTTGGTAGGTGCCCCAAACTACTGTATGCAAACCCCAGATTATAAAGAAGACTGATGTAATTTTAAAGCCAGTCAACTCCTCAGTGACTGTATCAGAAGATTAAAAACAAAGGTTTCATTGAAGCCCTACCTCCCACTGTGAAGCTGAATGTCTTATGGCTCAGGCAAATGGCCCTAAATATCTTTCTGTTAAGTACAAATTACATACTGGATATATTAAGTTGTAATGGTGTATTTCCAAGCATCACTTTGCTTGTGTGAGACCATCAGTGAAGACTCAAAAATGCTGACTGTATTGCACACGGAAACAAAAAGGAATTTAAGTCTTTCACAGAAAATGTTTTGTTCATATGAAATAATTCCCCCTCCCCGCAGCTCTGAGTAAGCCTTGAGTTTCAAATGCCATAACCAGTACATAGAGTATGTATTTCTGAAATCTACTGCAGAGAAATACTATCTGGCCTAGCAAACTAATATCCACACTTACATTCCCAAGCTCTACTCCACTCTATTAGCATTGCTAGAAAATGTAACTGAATAAAAATGCTCCAGAAAAATGTCTTTTTAATGTGGAATTATCTTTCATTTACATAGGCTACATCTTTTAAATAAGCACAGGTTAGAAGGTTTCGAGTAATAGAAACAGTAGTATAAAACTTAATGATTAGCATTCATTCTGCTCCCAAATGATCAATAAAATGCTACGTTAACATACAAGGTGAAAGGAAGTCTATGAACGTGCATCAATTTGTATTACTTTGTTGTATGTACATAAATACTCTACCGTCTATGAGACAGAGAAAGTGTTAGAAGTGTCACAATTGTTCTGAAAGTGCTCAATGAGAATACTGCTACGGTCATTCCATGAGCAGTCTTGTTCTCCCACTCTGCCCCAGCTGCAGAGTTCACACATGTACACACAAAGATACTGGGTGAAATATAAAAATAAAAAGCCCTCTCTCTAATGTGCTGTCTTCTCATCATCTATAATGGATGGCTCAGAAAATCTTTAACTGATAAGGATTTACAACAGAAATTCTTTGCAACAATTGAATAAGACACAAGTGACATACACATTGATTATGAAATCTGTACATAGCAAGTACAATACAGTTATACATAGAAGACCAAATCCTACTTCATCTTACTCGTATGAAGGGTGCCATTGGCTTAGCAATCCTATTTCTGTGAGGAAGTTGAGCAGGAATTGACCCATTATGCTCTGACTCAATAGAGTTAATATCAGAACATTGTACTCGATAGAGACATGTTTAGCCTGTCTTGAAATGTTTAAATTCTGATTTTTATTTACTATACATATATCTGGGAGAGCCTCATTTCCAGTTATTAATCTAGCTACCTATTCATCCACTGCCTTTGTCTGTCAATCCCCCCACTCAAAATATTAACAGAACTGTAGGCTTGTCATAATCATCAACAGCATGTGAAATAAAAAATTTACAAGTCCTTTACTTCTTTCTGGGTTTGTATTCAGTTAACACCCCCACCTCCTAACATATCTGAAGCCTGACAAAATTTTTGTTTTCTACCCAGACATAGTTTGATTATATGATACTTTCCCAAGTAAATATCTACACAATAAAAAAGATTTATTTTCAAAATTAAATGTTTGATGTAGACACAAAGACTTTCAACGTACTGGAGATGGTTTTAACAGTGATGTTTCCAATATTCCTAAAAGGGTTTCTAGCTCATATTTGTTGACTGGAGAAACAAAACTGAGTTTTTCTAAAAATCAGTTTAAATTGAGGAACTATTTTTTAAAAACGCTTATAATTTATAAGGTAATGATCATTCAAGCTGTATAGGCGCAAACCTACTTCCACTGAATGAAGATTTTAGCATTGATTTCAATATCTACAGCATCAGGCAATACAGAATGAATATAAAATGACATAAAAATAATCCCATCACAATATATATATGAATAGCAATGGTGATTTGCCATTTAGGATTTGTTTTGTTCATTCATGCTTTTTACAGTTTCTTATATTCATTAATATCTTTCAACAAATTCTCGTTATCACTTCATCAACATTTTATTATTTCTTCAACATAGATAATTAAAATTTAATACTGTTATATCTGAGAATTATAATCTGAGAATTACTATTTTGTTCACATTAAGAGAATTAACTATGGATCTAGCGACTGTAAAACACAGAGGAAAGCAAGGTGCAGTCTTGTATCAATGCAATGCCCTTATTCAGTTACAATAGCTGCTAAAGCATGTCAGAGAGCTGAAAAAGTAGCTCATATTCACTAATATCTATAAAATTGTGTGTGCACTAAGAAGAATGGTGGTAGGTATTCTGTATATATAAGATACTGAATTTTCAAAAGTGAATATTTTTTGGAAAAATCAGTAAATATGATATAGAGGACTAGAGAAAAGTCTGTGCAAAATATCCCCTTTACTATATGGTAAATATTATATTGCATCAGTCTGATTTTTGCATGTGCAAATTTGTCAAATTAAAATTAATGGGCCAGATCCAGGACAGGTGTAAATTAATGTAGTTCCCATGTCTTCAGTGCAGCTATGTCAATTTACTCCAACTGAGGGTCTGGCCTCATTGTGGTTTAACATGACTTAAAATTTAGCAGATTAAAAGTGGCTGAAGAAAAGAAAATGCAGACTTTACATCTTGCTTTTCGCATATTTTGTTAAATAAATATAATTTTATATAAACAAGACCAAACCAAACAAAAATAACCTGGTAATAATAAGCTACTTTGCTAGAGTGTGTTATGAACTTGTCATTGAGCTGTGGTGCATATGATTTAGTTGGGAGGCACATTTTAGGCACAAGATACTGATTATTCCTCTGAAGCACTGTTCCCGAGACTGAAGTGAAGGAAGAATATATATATTTGACCTTGCACTTATGAGTTAGAATAATTAATACAGGAACTGGAGGAGACTGAGAGACATTAATGCCATTTGGGCATGCTTCCTGCGAAATTTAGTTGTGCTTTGGCAATTAGATTCCATGGTAAGAAGTACAATAGAGAGGAGACAAAGATGAGACAGAGAGGTCCAATGGCTACGGTTGACAAGTAGGAGTCCGGTTCTTCTGCCCCTGACTTAGTGTGAGACCCTGGGCAAGTGATTTTACCTTTTTGTGTCTCAGTTTCCACCCACCCACCCACCCATACTCGTAGCTATATTTTAATCTCTCTCTCTTCCTCCAGAGAGAGCTAAAACAATAATTCCATTCTATTCCTGGCACCTGCAAGGACCTATCAACATAAGAATCATGTTTGCCACAGACTCTCCCCTTATTTACAGGTGTGTGCTCTGCCTGCTTGCATTCAGCAGATATTTGTTTCCAACTCTGCCTGAAAGTGTGGTGAAGAAATATTTTTTGTGGGGAGGATGGGCTGAAAAACACACTGATCCAAAACATACAATTCTAATGCTTCCTTCAGCTAATTTAGTACAAAAGGTGGCATTTAACCAAGAACAACATATTAATTCTGTTCCTTTTTTGGGATAGAGTGTACTCTGGGTGCCGATCTGTGGCAGATACAGTTTCAACAGGAGCATCTGGTTCCTTTGTGCAATGCACAAGCAATTGTGTGCAAGATGGCTTTGGATCTGCCCGGATCAGCCATGTGGTTAGCCTGTTGATGACATGTCTGGGTTGCTTTTCCTGCTAGACTCTCTTTTATTTTGACTCTCTTTTGAGCCTCCTAAATATACAACTTTAACCTGTCAGTTCCCAGGGACAGTTTCATTCATAGGTACTGGCAAGGCCTATAGCTTGACTGGGGCTATTGGATCTGTTCTTACAGTGGCATTGGGTGCTTCATTATTCTATAGTTTCTTTAGTAAAAGGCTCTTGCATCCTCTTTCTATAGGAGGGGAAATAGAACTTTGGGGGTTACTTAACTCTTTAGCAGCTCCCAAAATAGGACCTCATTGGTTCGTTTTAGAAATGATAACTATTCCGTTTTAAAATGAGCATGGTATTTCTTCAGCTCCCTTTTCCTAATTTCTTGTTTATTTCTACCAGGTGCATTTATGCAAAACACATCGAACAACAGGGGCAGTTCCAGAAGCCTCTTTTTCTGGCTTTAAGCAATATTGTGTGATTATTAATTATTATGATTATTATTATCAGCAATATCTGTATGAACACAGGACCACGGTTGCAACCAAGATGACACTGCAGACCTGTCCAGATTGGCACAGCAAGAAGGAACCGAGATGCATGCCAGTGTTTGCTACAAGAGCCCATCTGGCTGTGGCAGGACATTGTGTTGGGCATCGTGTGTGTGTGGGAGGGGGGTTAGCCATGCTGAGCTTGGCACAGTGTGTGGGGGGGGCACTTTGCTTTTATTCATAGGGGTAAGTGCGGCAAAGTGCAATCCTGTCTGCCACGTCCTAGCACTGACTGCAGCACAGATGCTAGTCATTGTTGGGTGGGCAAGAGGGGGAGGGGAGGACATCTCTGAACTTGCAGGAGTTGAAGCTTGGGCACATCGTGCAGACTGGTGTCACAGTCGAGACCTCTGTTTTGCACGATTTTGAGCACTATGCTGCATATACTTAGAGGGGGCAGGAAGGAGAGGTTCTTTTGTGTTCTGTCTCCAACATAATATTACTGGGAGCCACCAGATGTGCTGTTACATATTGTCTTACAAGTTCTGTTTACATGACTGTATGGGCAGTTAGATCTTGGAGAAATGCTGAATTGCTAATTCTTCTGCATGGTTGTTCTGCAAAAGAGCAGTAAAGATTTCACTACTTGAAGCTCTTTGACTAAAATAATCAAGTAATTTATTTAGTATAGAGCTGTAGCGTTGTTGGCTAAGGATTTTGCGTTTACAGAAATGGATGACATGATTAGGAAATGGATAATATTAGAGCAACTGACCTTGATTTTAATAAAGCAGTGCACATTTGCTAGAACATTTGAATTGGCAGAAGTCCAGTTGAAATCAATATTTAAAGCGTATGGAGCAGCAAAACTTCACCATGCCTTTAAGGAAATCATGAAAATAACTAAATATTTCATGCACACAAGCAAGCAGACTACAAGGCTATAGATAAGGGGAGAGACTCTGGCAAAGGTGGGGGAGCACTGATGCCAGATAAATCCCTACCAAAATGACAGATGAGTCAGAAATTAAAAAAAGAAGATAAATTATGCAAATCTGAGCAAATCCAAAAATAATCTATTGGGACAGGTGAGTAGCCACAGATGATTTTTTACCCATGTGCAAACAGGAGCAGCATAACAAGTTCAATTGCAGCTGCCAAACTGGACCAAGACTTAGAACCAATGGGTTAGAAGGGACTGCAAGAGTCCCCAAAAGTCACTACTAGAAAAAAGTGTTGCCTGGTAAATTGCAAACTGTGTGCTTGTGCATAAGCCAACGTAACATCCCCCAAAGCACCTTATCAGTTAAAGATCTCTAAAGCCATCCCAACATAGCTGTTTCATTAGAGAGGTAAACCACGATGTGTCAGCACAAAGAGCACACAATCCAAAACACCCATCCAGGTGTTACAAAGAATGATGTTGCACTCGCAGAGATAGGATATAGTAGTTAAACACCAACCAGAAATTTATATACTAGTTATTAATACCATACACAGATTCGTTCTGGCAGGGCATGGTAATATGGAAGAGTTTTCTGATGCACAAGTTCATTTAGTCATGTCCAGTATGCCTGTGTCAGACAAGATGCTGACCGAGACTAGCATTGTAACTAAGCACAATCTCCAGTTATCTGTGTTGCTGGAAACTATGACTGCTGGTTGACCATGAGAAACATAAGTGCATCTGCCATAAGTTACCATTCTGGGCATTCCATAAGGAGCTAACTGTTATTGACAATCAGAGCTTGAAAGGTAAAAAACAGCTTTGGCTTCACAATCACAGAGATCAAAAATTAACATTCATTCATTTAAACAGACAAGGTGTGTGACATAATATCTTTTACTGGACCAACTGCTGTTGGTGGAAGAGACAAGCTTTCAAGCTGCACAGAAATCTTCATTTGGGATGCAAAGGAATTAAGTTATACGAGTGCAGGGCCAGAAATTTATAGTTTCAGCCTTGTAAGAATATACAAATTGAAACCTTCTAAAAAGTCTAATTTGTCTATAGTATCATACTTCAAATTCTCGGGATCCCATGCACCTTTATTAGCTGCTATTTAGCCCATCACAGAAGGAAGCAGTGGGTCCTTTTACACTGATAATGCATACAATGTGCTTGTAGCAGACTTTTATTATTCTGAGCTGGAGAGACTGAAAAACACAAAAACTTCCAGAATGTTTTGGAATCATAATGGCATCTTTGCTCAATATGGCATACTTTAGGAGATGGTATCAGACATTGACTCAATACCTTGCACATTGCCATCAAATGGCCAAATAGAAAACAGATACTGGACTGACTGTGAAATGCCTTATAGTACAAACCAGAGTGCAGACCCATACCACCAGAAAATTTTGTTCATCAGAACTTCACAATACATCTGACTGTATCAGAATCCACATAGCCACCAAGACATAGTACGTTTAAAGCCCATAATATTACCCGCAGTATTCATGTTGCAAATGCAGCTGGCAGACTGCATCTCTGAACATTTATTATTATAGAGGTCATCATTTGTTTGAACATAAGTTGCAATATTTTTACAAATTTCATTTTAGCAAACTATGATTATTACAGTACTATAATAATTATAATTTGTATATATACATTTAGTAGTGAATATTGGGTAATCAGGATATCTTAAATTTATACCAATAATAAACTTGATAATTTTTCTTTTTCTTTGGTAGACCTCCTACACTAGACAATTTGTTATAATTTTTTCCTACACATACTCAACTGCTCAAGTGTTAGCAACATCTGGAGCCCAAGTATAGATGATTCTTAGCTCCAGCAGCTGTGTTCTACTTTCTGTTAATTAGACTTGCCCAAAATATGTTTGACACAATGGTAAAAATGGTTTCCAGACATGGGAGCCTATCTATATTAGGGCTCCAAAGTTGCTAACAACAGTATACAGCTAAACCAATGTTAGCAATGCTATGAGGTTTACAAGGAAGGGGATGCAATATTATTGGGATTCATGAGATGGTGCTATTACCGATAATCGTACGTCTGTTAAACTGAATGTATAGGCAGCTAGATCTTTGGATAAATCTTTTTATTTGTTGAGATGTAGTTCATTCCACGTTTAAAGTTCACCAGTTTGCTGTCTTTCTGCTTAAAATTATTTTTTAGGTTTACAGGTTGCCCATACAAACAGAAACATTACATTGTGTCAAAAACATTACATCCATCTTCTTATCAGTGCTGCACAAGGCAGGATTTATCCCTATATCACTAAAGAGCATATATAAAGGGAAAAAGATAGGATGCAATATAAACAAATAAGATGAAAGACTTGTAAAAGTGAACAAACAAACAATCAAGGATCTTATATCTAGTCTGAGATTACGTTTTTAACTCCCTAAACATACCTTGATTATGACTTTGAAAAAAAAATTTCACAGCTCTAAATGCCTCTTCAACTTTCACTAATTTCCAATATTTCTCAATAGCATAGCACTTTCTTTCAGTCAGAAAAACACCCTAAGACCTCAGTTTATTTTTACCTTACAAAACCCTCAGAGATGCATTTTGAAGTTCTCTCTTTTTATAATCACAATTAATCATTCTTTAAGTTTGGATAGAGGGAAAACTGGTGAGAGCTCTCCTAAAATGTCATAAGAATTTCAAACCACTCTTTGTATCTACTAAAAAGTAATCAAGACCAATCTAATACTCTGAATGTATGTCTCTTGTTTTGTGTTGCATTAAGATTTTTACCAATAAATCAGATTAGTATGTGAAAATATGCTGCTTTGCATGCATGAACATAGATATGACTTTTAGCAAATCTGAGATCACTCTTGCCAATAGCCCCGTTAAATTGTTTTTATCAGTCTGGTTGACTGGAATGTTTGAGTATTTACAATAGACTCTAGCATATTAAACTGAAAGTCTTTCTAATATACTGCCAAATTAGACATGGCTAAACAGTTGCATAGCAATCTTCAGCTGCTTCCTCCAAAATAAAATTTTAAAACTAAAATATTTGGGCAGAAACCTTTAAATATGTATTTTAATTTAGAATTGTAATGAGATGACTCCCAAACTGTTGTCTCTCCCCAGCTTCTGTTAGGGTGTCAGGCACATTCAGAGAGAGAGAGAGCAAACCCTCAGTCATATGCAGCCAATCATTCATTTTAAATCAAGTGTTGAGGTAAAAGGTAGAGTGCATCCACTCCTGTGGTACGTTTTTGTGGTTCATTCTGCCCTTCCTTTTGCCCTTGTATGATGGCACCTGATTTATAAACCAGGGAAAAGCGAAATTAAAATAGAAACAAACAAAGGTTTTTCATGAGAAAAAAGATCAATATGGAAAAAGAAAGAAGGGATGGTGTAAGACAGATGATATAAAAGACGGAGAAAGCGAAGCAGAGAGTAAAATGACTTGGCTAAGAACACAGAGAGTGACAACATCAGGAATCCTTAGGGCTGACTGCCAAGTACATTGGGACAAAGCTGCTCTAAAGCTGGTATAGCAGCTCTTGGCCACCAAGGCATAGCTATGGGCTTCCTTACCTTGGCTGATCCCCAGCTGCTGTTAACAGGCAGTGTAAATGAGTGTAGCTCTCAGTCCTATTTATCTGTCTTGCTTGAGTCCAGTGGACTCCTCAGCGCCCTCATCTCAGTTAGACACTGCGGTAAATCACCCCCCGGAAATGTGGGTCCAGGACCAGACTGAGGTTGGGGCTGGGAGGAGCAATCACTGGTTAAGGATCAGATAAGTGAGACAGAAGATGTAGCATAGTTTATAATATCACCCTGGATTGAGTGAGTGCACCGATGGTTTGTTATTCAGATTTAGGGTTTGGGGGGGGGGGTCTTGCCTGTTCTTGGATTCTCAGGTAACAGCCCATTTTATTTCCATCCTAACTTAGCAAGAAGAGTGCAACCTTCTGCAACAGATATGGGCCTTGCAACAACCATCCACGAGTCTGAAGCCTTGAGATCAGATTACTGTAATAAAGCCATTACATGAGGCTACAACACCCTTTAGCATTTCAAGGGGGGGTGCAGGATGTGGCAGCATGCCTGCTAAGCACTGCTTTCTTCAGGGAGAACATTACACCACCGTGCTGCCATCTGCATTGGCTTGTAATTAGCTTCCAAGTGAAATTTAAGGGGTCGGTTTTGACAAAAAGCCTTCAATAGGCCCTGGCAAACTGAGGGGCTGCTTCTCCCCTCTGTGAGGTCTCCCTCACAGTTCTAATCCATCAGGCACTTTAGCTGGGTCCTGAACCTGTAATTTCAATGGCAGGGGCTCCAGAGCAGATGTTTTCCATGAAGATTCTGGAATTCACTCCCCACGAGCTTCAAAAGTGCCTGGAATTGTGAATGGATGAGGCACACTTCTCTGTCCTCTTGGGTTTTTAGTGATGTGACAGGTTGAGGGATACAGGACGTTCAGGGGTGGTGGACTATTTAGAGATTGGCTGGTGAGAGTGCTACTTTAGCTTGCGTTTGTTGCACATTGATCTCTAGGCTTGAAGTTTGTGTACTTGCAATCCATTTTAAAAACACCAAGACCCTTTGGGACAAGCCCTTTAAATGAAAATGAAAAGAAATCCCGGGAAGGACTAAAACCAAATGGGGCTTGAAGACGACACCAAAGTTACACTCCACTGCAAATTTTGCCCTTCTTTGAGAGAGTCTTCTTCCGAGCAAGCCCCTCTCAAAAGAGATTCTCAGACCAAACCTTCCCAGGCCAATTCCATCCCCTCATCCATGGAGATAAATCTTCCCAGCCCTCCAGGATGGACTCTTGTCTCCCTCCCACTTCTGAGCCCTTCATCTTCTGGCCAAGTGAAGCTGTGAAGCCCAGACCATACCAGGAGGCAGCTGCTGGTACCACACAGCTGTACAATGCACTGTGACCTGGTGCTCTGCCTCTGACTCCCTGTGATGCGTAGGCCTCATTAACTGTGGGGTCTGGATCCTAAGTATCTTGTCCTAATCCAGCCCTAAAGATTCTCTTTGTTTCTCTTTTTCCCACTATAGTTTTTAGTGAGGGCTAAAGCCTAGTGCTTCCCTAGGTGATGTCATCCAACATAAGCTCTCCATATACATTGTTGTGAGCCAGAGTTGGCAAATATGATATAGATTGATTTAGATACGCTTTAAGCAACCAAAAGTTATGGGGCTCCATACAGGAGTATGCGGATGAAATTCTATGGCCTGTGTTCTACAGGACGTCAGTCTATGTGATCTAATGATCCCTTTGGGCATTAAAATCTACGGATACAGCAAAAATAAATAAATATGCACACTAATATTCACTCATTTGTTTTCCTTTCAGCAGCGCTGGCATCCCTGCTGTTTGTTTGCCAAGAATATCAGAATGATTAAGTTTGAATGACATGAATGTTTGTAGAAAGTGAATCGAGGACTCTCAGGATTATGGAAACCAAACTTTACGTTGCTGTACGCACAAGTATTCACACCAGACTGACCTGCTTGCACGCGCAGCCAGTCAGGGACCAGAAACATCATCATGTGACTAAGCTTACCAATCATAGCGGGAGAAAGACCCCGGTTCCATTTTCTAACTCATGGCAAGGAGTTCACAATCAATCCACAGAGCAAAAGAAACCTGAAGAGACTTAAAAAAAAAAAGCCAACTCCAAACCAGAAGGATAACTCCAAATAACGAATCCATTTGAGGAAATGGTGCTCTGTTCATGGTAAAAGCATGAGCAAAAAAACCAAGATAAATTAGTCAAATAATGTATACATTGTGAATGTGTCACTCGGCTCCATTGTTAGCTGCCTGCCCCCCAGGCAATTGGACCTAATAGACACTGGCATGGGAGGGTGGAATCAATGTATAGAAAAAATCTTTCCCCCTCCAGGAAAATAGGTCATCTATCGCTGTTGTCTTCACTTCTTGGCATGGGGCCTCTCTTGCCAGACTCAGTTTTCATGTGCAGTAATGGAGTTCACTGTTCATACAGGTCAAAGTTTGAGAAAAAAATCAGGAAAAATGGTCACAATATTTTCAGGAATGTTTTTCTTTTGGCTCGGATTGGTTCTAAAACAAATGTTCACAATTCCCCATCCTCATTTGCTGACTAGCTCTCATTGTTGCCATCTGATGTCTGCGTGATGGCCTATATGGTCATGGTCTAAATTCAGCATCCAGTGTCCACATCACAGCTGGAACTGCACAGCAAACTTCTCTGCTGCCTCAGCAGAGAGGCCATGGTATCAATGGTGATATACCCTCGCTGAACTAATCAAAATAAGAGGTAGTGCTTCCAAAGCAAGGTTGAAATCTTTGGCAGGAATTTGTGAAGAAACATTACAGATGGCTCCCTGTGGGTATGTCTGCATTTCAATGTGGGGGGAGAAATTCCCACCTTGAGAAGACATACCCGCACTAGCACTGATCAAGTGAGCTCTCTAAAACCAGAATGTAGCAGCCCTGGCACTAGCTACCCTGAAATATGTACCTTTCTGAAACACTAGGCACCATACGTGGCACAGCTAACCTCTCCCACTGCTTGCACTGCAATGGCTACACCCCATTTTTTAGTGCACTAGCTTGATCAGAACTGGCACAGGCATGTCTCCTCAAACTGAGACATATCCTCTGATCTTGATATACACAGACATACCCTGTGACATAGCTGTTCTATAAATAAACAGAGCATTTCATTCTTCTGGGCTATCAAACAATCAGATAAGCTGGAACCTTTCAGAGAAATGTCCATAAACTGTTTCTGATGTACTAAGATCTCTAATGGTCATGAGATGCCTGTTTCCCAGTAGAAGTCTCACACATGTCTTACATAGAATCCCCATTGCCATATTTATTTGTCCTTATTTCAGTATTATTGTTCCTCAAATTCTTAATCCGCAATAGAGGGTCACATATATAAAGCTTATGCTCCCTGATTTTGCAAGTTAAACATCTGTAAAAGGTTAATGTGTTGGGAACAGTTCCAAGATCTCCTTTAGCTCATAATAAACAACAATAATATATTCTGCAATGAAGTCTCTCATCTTAATTTCTTTCACACAAAACAAATAATCTCTAACAATCCCCAACTATTTATAAACTGCTGCTAAAGGCTACTCAAGTAGCTTTTGCTCATCACACAAATTAATTGAAGTTGAACAGCTGGAAATGTGTGTTCCCTAGACTGAACTATACGGAAAACAAGCAGCACAAATCTTGTCTGAATGTTATTATTATCTCTCATATAGCATTTCTTACAGAAATGGTGGGAGTGAACTGCAAAATTCATATCTAGATCTGGATTCTGAACTCCAAAAAATTTAAGAGTGTTTATCTTTGGGGTTTTCTTGCTGTTCTTTCTTCATTGCAAAGTTAAAAAAAGTAGAAAGAGGCAGTCTGTTGGACTGGATGACTCAAAGAATAGCTAATCAGATAATGGAACTGTTTGCTTCTGGGTTGCTGGTTTGAATCTATTCCAGGTCCATCCTGTTGTTTCTATATGTTTCTATCTGATCATGTGAAATCAGCAGTCTGCATGGTGTTCTTTGTCCAGTTCTTAACAGACAGGTTTCCAAGTTACAAAATCACAACCAAATTAGGCACTGGGAGTATCAGCAGAACGGCTAAGGAGTGAATGGGACTGGAGACAATACTACCCACTTATCCCTCGGGGTAACTCCTGCAGACTCCGTTATGCACAGCAGGGAGAGTTGCAGTACTAGTGTTAAATCTGTTTTGGGAGTAAACAGACAATGTTCTTCCCTGTCTGTTAAATCTGGCAATGTTCATGAGCAGTAAATGTGTTCGCAAAAGTTTTCTTTCTTTCTTTCTTCTAAATACAAAAGTAACTGCTTAGGATTGAGAACCCATGTTTCAGATTTATTCACTTCTTGAGATAAGAAGAGAATTCAGAATATTTTGTTAAACAAATGGGAAAAAATGTTACAATAACATTCATGAAAAAATTGTTTCAGTTAGCCAGCCAGCTCTGCTCAACTCTATCTTGGTATCAAATATAGTCATAGACAATATGCAATATATATATATATAAATTCAGTACAAATCTGAATTTTTCTCCTCTCATCGAGGAAGGATATGTTATACATTTTGTTTATGACCTAGTATCTCAGTTTTGAAGATCTGAGTTAAAATCTAGACCAAAAGTGAAAATGAGTTTGATGGCCTTAGCCTATTTTTAGTGGACATGTGTCATTACTAAACCTCCAAACAATTTGACACACACTCTTCAGGACAACTCCAGTACAGGAATGTTAAAGATGTTGAAAGTCAAGAGAGAGGATTAGTTGTAAAGTGAAGGTTGGATCATACCTAGCTTTAACAAGAGATGGACCTAAATCAAGTCCTACCTCCTAACACTCCCGAACTTGGGAGACGTTTGGAACCAGATCCATGTCAGAATTTTGCATCTAGAGCTTCTTTTTAGCTTAAACCAGTATTGTCAATCCCTCCAAATATCCACTTGGCAAATCATAACTGCTTCCATAGAACTTTTGTTCCAATTTTACAAAATGTCCCATGTGAGTATCAGTCTTTCTGGTTTACCCAGCCCTTTGACAATTAAAATGATGATGGTTTTACCAGATGCACTGAGCTGGTGTGTCCTTCGTTTCCTGCTGATCATACCTGGTACAGATTCCTGATACTCCTTTGAAGTTAGTGGAATATCCATGTTTGGAGATCTAGTTATTATCCACACTGCCATTCAGGTGACCTTGGTGGGTTTCCATCTTGGTCTCGAGGCTTTGAATCTATGAAGGAAAATAAAGAAGTAGGGAAACGGTTAAAATAGAAGGTTATCTTCTTCCTATCACTTTCTTTCCTTCTTTTTTAAACCCTAATATTAGAATAAGTTACATGCACAGAGAAATTACACAGTTATAATACATGTTAATGCAGCAAAATCCTTGACCATATCAATTACTGTGGTACCATATCTTTTTATTTTATTCCATTGGGAAAAAGCAGTATTTGAGTAAGAAATCAGTTTGATAACAAAGCCACATGGAAAACATGCAATGCATGAAGACACTCCTTGTCAGTGAACAGTATACAGAGCGATGTGGAAAACAGTATGAACTGAGGCCGTTTCCTGGTCTATGCTGCCAGATAAACGGTCTCTCTAATACAACCTACTCTAGACACTAGTCAGTCACTCTCAGAAATAATTTCTTATACTTAAAGCTATGAGGAACATAGTTGTTGCTGTTTATAGTAATCAGAGTCTACAGTATCATTAATTAATCGGTAATCATACTCTGAAGGTACGTAGAAAAATATTTGAAGGCAACAAACTTAAATAGCTCAAAGCCTAGTGCCACAGTGGGCTGTAGAGGAAGGCATGTTGCCAGACTTAAACTCAAATAACTTATTCTCTGTTTAGTGTCATGAAAGCTCCCCACAGTGTTTGCTGAACAGAAAACTGGATGACTTTATACTATCAAAACACAAGAACTGGTTTTACATCCATAGATGAGGTTAAACAGTTGACCTAATGCCTACCTACTTTTGCCATTGCTTTCATACTGCAGAGAAAAGAGGATAACGTTATTGAATCATACCTAATGGTCCTGAGATAAACAACATAAAGGTTGCTACATAATAGCACTAAATAGAGAGGCGTGCTCTAGTGTTCTGTGCACTGGAATAGATTGCAGAAACTTGGGCTCTCCTGGTGGCTCTTGCACGGATTCCTTCTGTGGACTAGAGCATGTTAGTTCACCTCTCTGCCTCAATTTCTTCAGCTGTAGATGGGGATAACCGATTCACAGGTGTGTTGTGAAGAATGGTAATTGTCTCTAAAAGGCTAAATATTATTACTGACTCAGAATTGGAACCCTTTTAAAACTGGGGGTGCTGAACATGCAGCTTTGTCATATGAATGCATTTTTTTCCCCTCATGCCAGTTGTCATGAGAATTTCCATAGTAAGAAATGTTATCCCTCCTTACCCGTCAGGACACATTTTAAATAGCTAGATAGCAGAGTTGCACACCGATATCTATCTCAAATCGAGGTTCTTAAACCATGTTTGTTACTGTAGTGCCTGAACTCCAATTAACTTATATAGAACAATGGTGCTCTGCCTACAGCATGACACTCTCAGAGGTTCCCCAGCACTTGACTAAGAGGTAATTGGCCAGTTTCCAATTAATCTCTTTGGTGAGCTGTCCTCATTTTCTTGCAATTGGTCCTTCTCAGATGCCAGAAGAGCCACAAGGTACTGCAGCTGTCCTGTTGTGCAACCCATGAAACATTATTGGGACAAGCTCCGTCTCTGAAGACCTCTGAAGACAACTGGAAAGATTTTGGGACAAATCTGAAAGGGACCCATTGTGAGCCGTCGCACGTGGAGTCAGAGTATGAAAGCTTTTTATGCGGGCACAATCTATACCATACATCCCTCTGCTCAACTGATTTCCCATTTATTAAAAAGAAACAGGGATTGTCCTGCGCCACAAAGTTCAGAACAGTTTGAAGGTGTTAGGATCTGGGGGTTTGAAGCTGAAATTTTGTTGGCAGAAATTTTTCTGTCAAAACTGTTTTTCAACAGAAAACTGGACTTTTGGCTAAACTTCCCCCTCTCTCCCCCCAAAGTATCTTGTGTCCATGAAAAAAATTGATTTATTTATCAGAAAATGAACACCCAAAAACTGAAATATTTTGATTTGGGAATGCTGCCATAGTGCCTCATGGAAATTATAGTTCAGTTGCCTTGAAAAACTCATTTTCCAACCAGCTCTGATTTATAGAGACAAGAGCAAATGACAGTGTTTGGATCTGGATCAAAAATTTCCGTAAGTTCAAGGCTGTCAGGATTCAAGGTTTTAGTCTGGGCAGATGAAACCCTTTTTCTTGTGCTGACATAACCAGGAAGGACTTCACAAGCTCCCATAATGCTTTTAATATCTCTTCAGACCTTTACATCTTTATCTTCACCACCTCCACACTTTCTTTTTGTAACATTTCCATTGTTATAACTTTCATGTACTTACATTTGTATGAATGGTGAGTTATACAGTTAAATTCATTGTATAGCATGATATGTGTTCATTAAGGCTAGATATTCCAAACTTTGATGTACAGCTCCATATACAACATCATTTACTTTATTCTTAGTATATTTCTTGGCTTGTTCCACATATTATTAATGATGGATAAAAGTAATGTATTATGTAGGCAGCAAATGAAATAATATTTGAAAAAGATGCTGGGCTTTATCTTAAAATAACCACAAATCCCAAAGCAAATTGCACATTTTCATGTTCAGACATGTAGTCAAATGATTCTGTCTAAAAATGCACTGTATCTTTTAGTCTTATAATTATACAGAAGCGTTAGATGGTTTCAAAAAGCCATTTTATTAACGGTAGCAGATAGCTTATATAGCACATTTCTCAACTCTATTCTTCGGCTAAACTAAAAATTTTCATTGAAGTATGAAAAAAGTGCCTCCCATTATTTTGCCAATTTCCTGAAGAGGCACAAAGGTAAATGTTTTATTTTACTACATTTGAGGTGATACATTCATAAATTTTGCTAGGACAGTATAAACGAATGTTCAATGAATGCTTATGATGTATTGATAAAAAAGATATTTACAAATCTTGTGGGTCAAAATATAACTCATGGCTTGGAAACTGTATAGACTTCTATATATGAAATGTATTCATACTAGCTCAAAAGATGATGTTGGAACTATTAACTTTAACAATATATCGGAAAAGTTGAAGGTTTATTTAAAGTGTGAATCTTTCTATTAGTATATTTAAACAGGTTATCTTAGAACAATCACACACTCTTTCTTTCTATTCATCTTTAGAATATAATATTTAAACTGTTCCTCTTGCATATTACTTCATTTTTTGTGTTACTGTTTCAAACTCTCATCTGATTTTATATGTCAGATCAGTAGCAATGAAAGAGAACTAAACAACTTTTTTAGGGTCAGATTTTGAAAAATAGGTGCCTAACTTAGAAACATTCAAGTATTAGTGGAAAGAAAGGTAATTGTTTGTGCACCATGGAAGAAATTCATCCTGATGCAGCGGGCCAACTCAAGGCCCTCCAAATTAATTAGGCTCTGTGTTTGGCTGCGCCTTACCCCTTGTGCACTGCAGAGGGGGTCTACACGCTCTTTTGTAAAAGGGTGAGGAGATTAGGGGATCGTTGTTTACGTGAATTCTGTGGCCATACCACACTATACAAGTGGGATGGGGGTGCAGAGGGACTGCAGTTCACCACCATGCACTGGCCTTTGTACTTTACTTTCATAAAGCCGAATGACTGAGATGATTCCATCTAAACATTGTTTTCTATCTTCTAGGTATACTGTTCAGCCTAAATTCTGACAAGGAGAATTTCACCAAATAGGAAGCTGTTTGTGTGCAAAGCAGCTTATTTTCCATGCACAAATAACCGTCTGTGCTTATTTGTCATGTACAAACTCGATGCCTGTTTTCAAAACTTTTACTTTTTAACTTGCAAAGTAAATACATAATCATTTATTTACCCTACTTCTAAAAGTGGACATTTGCCAAAATACAATGAGACATAAAATCCCACATCACTTTTGAAATCCTTTCATCTATGTTTTACCTATGTAATATCACGAATGCATAACAACGTATTCCTTGTATGTGTTATGGACCACATGTAGTACAATGCATCTAAGTTGAATGTATCTGAATAATTTAGCAAAAAGTTCAAACTATTCCAAATATTAAGCTGTTAACTGAATAGCTATCCTAGAACCATACAAAACAGCTGCTGTCCGATATACGATCACAGAAAAAAAAATGCTCCAGTATCCTGAGGTATAGCTTTCAATCTTTAGAGTTATAAAGAAAATTTAACAAGACCAGCATAACAGTATTTGGGCAAGTCTCAGCCATGTAAACAGGTTCTTACACAAAGTGTATTTGGACAAGAGCAAACATCTCACTGAGGATGTAAAAAGACACTCTCTCCTCCCCCAATCTGTATGTTTTTGTATGGATGTAAAATGCGTGTAGGAGCTGGTTTCCAAACCCAGAATTTCCCTTTTGCTCAGAGGTGGAGCTGATGAATTTGCAAAGACAGCAATAAAGGTCCTCATAGTACTGAGATTTCAAATTCTGTTCTATCTAGGTTCTAATACCATGCACCCATCACTGGGGTACATAAGCACCTAAAATGGTTAATATTCTAATTATGATTATAGTGGTAGTTCTTCCTATACTTAGTATGACCCCATAATGACATATGCTCAGGGTTTTAGATATACAAAAAGGACAAACTGCTTGATTTTGGATGTGAAATTAATTTAAAGTGCTTTATTTCCTTACTCTGAGATGAAAGGGTGTATTGGACATGCCCTCCTAAAAATGGTTGTACATTGGGTCCCATGGGAATTTAGCTTGATGCGAACTGGGCCCAGTCATGAGAGTATGGATACAGGAAAAGAGCAGAGGCAAGATGTATTAACTGCAATCTTGAAATCTACTCTACATAACAAACCAACGAACACCATACATAATGTTATTGTATAGTCAAAACAACATGGGCACGAAGATGAATGACCAAATTCTCTTCTGATGTAGCTATTGACTTCGGTGGAGTTATGCCAGCAGGGAAGTTGCCCTGTAGTATCCCATACAGCCTAATGGAGTTTCAGTGCCCGAAATGTATTAATAAAGACCTAACATATTTTATATATGAAAGACTTTAATTAAATTAATTTATTTTACACATAGTGGATGGCTTTCAGATACCACATAAGGAGTACAGTCTAAAGTTCTTGAAACTCCTTTGGAAATTGTTTAAAAGGCACATCAACAGGGAGGTAGTGCTGTTTATGTTAAAACAAAAATGATATAAAATAGTCTATAGTTAATGTGGTTAATTCCAAACTGAGCCCTCACTTTTTAAAAAAGCTTTACAAATACAAAACTAAGTCTTCACACTTTGCACAATCTTAATATTTTACCACTGCTTTTTGACAAATGTCATTTTAGACTGTTGAAAAGTGAAAAAAATGCACTGATTATTGCAGTAAATTTATTTTCTTTGAGCAAACTATTGGATTTTTACAAAAATAAGCAAAGTTACAGGTTAAGTGTTGTTGGAGGCTTAATAATCTGAATTTAATGAAAAAAACTTATTTGGCTTTAGTTCAAAAGTGGATTATATTTTCAGACTTTTGTTTTTTGGTGGGGAAAGCGTCATTAACTAACAAAGAAAAAGAAACTCAAAAAATAGCTCAAGGCCACTAAAAGAGTTAATAGCCACTAAAAGAGTAAATGCAGTTTTTTGCTAAAAAAAAGTTACCAATTTAAAGCTGCAAAGTTAGCAATAAGTGTATATTTCAAAAAATATTTTAGTACATTTCAACTCAGAAGCATTTCATCCTCATAACACAAAGGAAAAGCATCTTAATTTTGAACAATCAAGAAACAATATGCAAGTCCAATCAAATGTTAAGAATATTTAGGTTTCTTCAGCAGATTGTGATACTAAATGAATAATTTAAATCACAATCAGCCATTGAAATAATAACACCACAGGAGAAAGACACACAACACTCTTTTTTGTTCAGCAAGGAACGTCTGCACCAAGTTGTGATATCATAGTAATACTATAAGGAACAAGTTGTGTAAAAATTCTTGTGTCTAATAATGTTACATAATTTTAGATGATTAATAGCCTGAACAAATGCTCATCAGAATTACATTTTTGTTCTACCTTATTCTGCAAAACTAATTTATGAATTACCTTAAAGATAGATGATTTGTTAATTTGCAGATGTCTCTCCACTTTTCTCACTCTCTCTCTATTTGAGAAGATATACTTTAACAATCTGCATGTGCACACACAAAATCTCTCTCTCCCTCTTAGGCATTTCTTGATCGCTCATCATCATAGTATCTAAGAGTTAAATAGATGTATTAAGCACACACGCCCACACACAAATGCCAAATATACATGCATATCTCCTAGACATCCAATAAAATATGTATTGTAAAAAGCAAAAGTGATTTTAAAGATTTGAAGACAGCCATGATGACAGTGTATATTACTGTTAAATTCATGAAGGCACATCTGCAAAACAGACTGGGGACATACCTGTAAATCTTTCTAGGAAGCTGGAAGTAAATATTTTTTATTTGCTAGAAATAAGTGGAAAAAGAATCGATGCTTTTACAAACAGTTACTGGGATGATTTTTAAAAGAATGCTACATTAGCTTTTTATTAATGTATGCTGAGCGTGCAGTAGTTACTTTAGCCGAATGGGCTCATGTCCTTGCTCATTTAAAACTGATCATATAGGTGTGACTATTCACAATACAGAGAAACCTTGTTTACAGAAACAAAATTATTAGCTAATCTTTTTTAATGCTGTTTTGATTCTCTCATATAAAAGTACCTTGACAATTAAAAAAAATGCTTGGTACATATGTGCTTGCTTAACACTTTCTTGGCTGTTGTAGTTCATATTTAGCGGTGAGGCAGAGTTTAACCACATATGGATAAAGTTTTAGCCCTAGGGATTTTATTACAGCAATATTCCCTCTTCAATGCATTGTCCACCATAACAGGTCTTAACCTTTCATAGCTAGGCAGACAAGCAGAGAAGTATAAAAATGAAACAACCTATGTTTAGCAGATTTTTACATACCATAATCTCTTTACCATGGTCAAACAAGACTGGAATTCTCAAGATGATCTGTTATGGCACAATCCATTCCAGAACAGAGCTGATTTACAGCTTAGCACCATTCTCCACTCTTCACTGAGAGTAAGTTAAATGACCCAAAAATAACATTAATATGTACTATAACTAGATAGAATGGTGGTCTAAAGGGTGGTCTAAGGCATTAGTTTTCACCCAAAGAAATTCAAGCTCATATATTGCCCAGAAATACTAATAAGGGTATCATTACTATTTTAAGAGGTCGACAATGTAATGAGTTACGGGATATGATAGTGAAACAGTGCTGCTATCCTTTTGCCTTCTCTCAGTCTTGCTAATCTTTTTCTGCAGTAATATTTTGAATGAATCTTGAATATTTTCATATTCAGATCTTGCATTCTGTTTCATTGTTAACTTGGATTAAAAATATCTGTTGAATGGGTTTTTGTCAATTTCGGTCAATCTGCTTAAACTGCTATAAGTCCCCACCAAGTTTCCTTTCTTTTCTCTTTTTTCATTAAAGTAACAGCATCACAGCAAAAAATGGAAAGAACTTAAGTTGCTGTTTAAAAATCACGTTAACAGGGACACTAAAATATTTTCATGGAAACGAAATGATCCCACAAAACAGGAAATAAAATAATTTCAATATCTTACTTTTCTAAGACAGATGCCTTTTAAAACTGTATTGAGAACACCTATCATAGTTTCTGTATCCAGCGAGATCCTCACCCAGGAGGTATTTTATCTTCACAACATCTGGCACTGTCAGGGAGCTACAGTTGTAGACCTGACCAGATGCAGACACTCCATACATAAAAGTGCACTAACAAATCATACCATTAATAGCAGTACAACACAAGTGTTTCTTATACATCCATGAAGAAACTACTCCATGGCTATAAGAAGGCTTTAAAAAAAACCCTAACCCAACTTTCCTGCAATTCCTAATACATGAAAATAACTATGAGAGCTTTATTTTCAGATTTTCTATAGATGACTGACAAGAAAGCTTTTTTCTTCTGGGTGAAAAACTCCTTGTCCCATAAATCTGCGTGGTTGACATATCTAGGTAAATTTGTATCCTTGCTCAAAGGGATCACTGGTTTTATTCTCTATGGATTTTTCACTCACTGTTGTGGAAAGTGAATTGAGGCAGAAAAATAAATGTTGGATATTTGAAGGAAGGTTTATATTATTTTATATCATTCACACTGTTCTGTTGTCATTTTGCTTCCTTTATCACCTGTTTAAAACATAATACCAGACCATATAAACCAGGCATATTTTTGAATATGCATTTCAGTTCTGAACAAGTACTAGAGGACTTGGGCCATATTCTCCACTTAGTCTTGATTTACACCTTGTAAGTAACTCCACTGGAACAATGTAAAAGCGATATAAGCAGGAGGAACACACACACACACACACGCACACTGAGTATTATATTTGTGATCAAAGTTTCCCTTTGTTTCCTTCCCAATATAAGCGAATGATTTATCAAGTATCAAGCAGTCAGATCCTCTGAGGTAAATCCATATATAAATAGAGCTACATTGATTTACACCAGCTGAGAATCTGGTCCATACATGTTTCACTCAACCCATCATCTTGATATTTCACTAGCAGCAATTACTATGTTATTGAGATCAGTGCACTGGTTCAGTAATATACGAATTGCAAGAGGAACTCAGTTTGTCTTTCTGATACTGTATCTATGAATAAAAAGTATTTAATACACATTTTTAGCCCAATCAGATAGGATGATTTAATACGTTTTTCAAGACAAGACAGCTGCAGGGTTCCTTTCATGGTACTGTCACCACAATAAGATAGCAAGAACTGCAGCGAGTCGCTGTCCCGAAGACTTCCTTTTAAATATTTACCGCTCTTCCGGGTTAAAGTCGGAATAATAAAATACTGGCAGGGATAGCTTTTTGTGTCCCTAAAACATGCTTTCAAATTTAATTTTCTATAAACTGTATGGTACTTCTTGGAACTTAAGCGATTTTAACCGCATGTGCTATGTTATGACGGCTGTGAGGGTGATAGTGCATGCTTAGCAGAGGGATTAGATATGGGTCAAGTGTTTAACCATCTGGATTTTCCATGAGCTAAACCTAATTTTTGACACCTCTCTTTAGGCTAACTGGAACACAAAGTGACTCCCATTCTGTTTTGCTTCTTGTTCTCTGTAAGCATGTCCTAGTGTCAATTGGAACTGCAATGCTTCCACCACCCTGTGGTAATTTTACGACATGACATACATTCAGTTTAACATGGCCTTCTAGCAATACACAGTAATATCTATAAAGTTATTTGTCTCTGTGATTAATTTCAAGACCATCTCATCATTCATTCTGATGCAAGTAAGATAAGGGTAAATCTTGCATATAAGAAGTATTTTTGAATAATTAACTCAAATGAAATACATTAAAGTATTTCTTTTAAAAATTTAATGGCATTAAGTTTTAAAAACTTAATGGCATTCCAACTGAGCTATTTCAAAGATAGATGATCTTTTAGAAATTACCTGAGTAATACACTGAACATGCAATTTTCAGTACATAACATATGCATAAGATGGTGAAAAAAGTTATCTTGGTTAAAAGAAAAAGGTTAATACAATTTAAATTTTCTCACTGCATGCACATTTCACAAATTCTCTGAATTTTATATGTAGCAGATGGTGTTCAAACAACTCAAGAAGCAGAAGCTGCAAAAGAGAGAAAAAAACAACAGAGAAACTCATATATTTCTTCAAACGATAAGATGAACTGCAGATGTTTGTTGAAGGGCAGCGCTGACGCAGACAACTTAAGAAGCAGCAGCTTAAAAAAAGAGTCCACTTGTGTTTAGCATTGGAGAACCACAGTAGCTGTCACTACATGATTTATGAAGGTTGTTTTCTATATTTTATGTCAACGGAGGAATTGCAATTAAAAAAACCCCCAAAATATAATCACTTGCCTGTGATAATTCGGAACACTGGAAAATGATAACCGAAATGTAACTTCTGCCACCCTTTTGCAAGCTCAGCTTTTTGGGATGAACAAAGATATTTAAGCAGCATAACTCAGTTCCATCAATCTTTCAAAGTTTTGACCAACATGCTTTCATGCTTCTGTATTTTACCCACATGGTTCTCAGTAGTGCTGCTAAAATACTGTTCTTATCTGACACCTGCAGTCAGATTAATCCCCAGTTAAGCTTGACAAAGTCACTAAAAGGAAAATAGTTGTCTGTTAAAGAACTTTGAGTCATATACAAAACAGCTGCTTGATAAGTGGTTAAAAAAATCATTACAAAGCACTTAGACATTAATTTCAAGAATATATGCTTGATAACGTTAACAGAAGCCTATAATTAACACAACCGTTTATTTGGCAAAAGTTGCATCCTTATGTGCCAGTACTTCTATAAAAATCCCCATATTTTTAGAACATGTTGTAACTTGGCAGTAAATATTTACTCTAGACTTCAGCTTGATATTCAAGATTACAGCCCAAAAGCAAATATTTCTTACCAAATTTCAAATATATGGACTTTCCCATTTGTAAGTTACTCAGGCATCGTATCTCCTCCTTCTCCTCCAAGATAACTATCCTGATCCAGAAACACACACACACAATTTCAGATGTGAAGGCTCCAAATTACAGATTGGAAAATGGGTCTAAAGGAGTTTAGGATAGTGCAATTTACACTCACAGGATGAATTTCTCCTCTGATTTACACCTCTGCCACATCTACTGACATCAGTGGAGTTCCACAGAATGCAAGTCAAGGAAGCATTTGGCTTTAAGAGGGTGGAAGAGAATGTTAATTATATCAATTTCAGGTGCTCAGATGCCGTGATCTAACTCCTGCTCTTAATTACACCCTTGTCAATGCAGTGTGTCTCTGTGGAAGTCAATACGCTGCACCTACAACTCAGAGCAGAATGTGGCCTCCTAAGATTTCTTTATGCATCTCCTCTGCATTTGGCTTATATGCTATATATAATTCTAGATCGAGAGACAGGAAGCGGGTAGTATATTACACAACAGGTGGTTTTGTTATGTAACTCCTTGCTTTGGTTACATAGCAAGGCACCAGGTTGAAGGCCAAGGGCACCCAGAACCTAAGTCTTCTCTGAAGCTTTTGAAATAACCACCATTCAGGTTTGCACTGCCCTCAAGAACTCCAGAGAGAAGCCCTTAATTTAAGAAAAATAAAATACATTTCTACTCCCTGTAAAGCAGAGTTTTGACACACTCCATGTAGATCCTTCAATTTTTCTATTTCTTCAGATACATGTATCTCAGGGAGGACAAAGTGGTTACCAAATTCTGACTCAGATATTGTAACTGGTGTTCTATAGTTAATTGCACTGAGCTGTAGGCTTATGTACCCAAACAGATCAGCACTCCCCACGCCACACTGTAAAATACAAATATAGAGCTGACAGGTACTGACAGCTGCATATGTAGCCTTTCACTCCTGGGTTCCTTATCACTAAAACTACAAGGATCATACATAGACAGGGCATCTGATTTTAGATTTTAACTGATAAAATAGCCCCAGTATAACCCCGTTCCCTCCCCACACAAATGGAATGACTGTTTATCCAAGAAATCCTGGAAAATCCCAGAATTGTATCTAAGGGCTTGTCTACATAGAGCAATAATGCAGATTTCTAAAGCTCACCAATGTGTTGTGCATTAATTGGTCTATGTAGTCCCTGCTGATATACACTAAAGGTTCCTTAGTGAGCTTTAATGTAGTGCTGTTTGAAACACTATAAAGTATAGACTACTGTAATGAGAAATGTATATGATATACATTTTTCACTATAATATATACTGAAACAAAGTCCTGAAAACCCTTGCTTTTTGGACATCTGCATAAAACTCAAAAATGGCTAAAAATCAACATAGAAAATGAAACGAATGGACCCTGAAAAGCAGAAGCCCTACACACAGAGGATGCAAGGACACAAATATCAATTATTCAAAGGGCCATGCAAGGAACATGCTTAGTGAACGATACGCTTGTGTATAGCCTACGTGGTCCTTTCATCATTAATGTTCACCCATTCAACTCCAGCTCAAGGTGGAAGTGACCAAAACCCATGACCATTTGTTGGCTTTTTAGTGGTCCATGAAAAATTATTTGGTGGGCTCAGTCCACTTCCTAATGGATAGGGTCCGTATCGAAAAGCCACATTTGTCATTAATTGCAAACTTTGCTGGCAGTCTCAGAAGACAGACTGAGGACTGAATGGCATTGGAGGTTGACTTCATTCCTGAACCCGGGGGTTGAGAGGCAACACTATCACTGCTCATGTTGTTCCTGTTTTCAATGGGTATAAATGTTCATTCTCTATTGATAACAGTTGGCATCATTTCCATGCATTAACATTCTCTTTCTCTACTATATATGAACTTCAAGTGCAGAAATAGGATCTAGATCCAGATTTTGGTTACTCACAAAGTTTGGGTTTGGGATTTGATGCATCCCATTGCGTAAAGTGGGACCAGCTGCCAAGTTTGGATCCAAGTTAGGTTTGGATTCTGAAAACCTGAGAAGTTCATGAATTTATCTATCTACGTATCCATCTGCAATCCAGCAGTTTGCCACCAGAACCCCGAGAGGGTATTTACAGAATAGTTATGGCTATTCTAGGGCTATGTGAAATATTTGCAACCAACTTTGAAAACCTCATGGAAGAGTTCTGGACAGCCCATGAAGCCAGCATCCACCAACTTCTGGATTGCCTCCTGATAGGACAGATCCTATGGGAGTTGATAATTTGGACATACTGGATTGAGAATGACCTTTCATGAATGTTCCGTGCCACAAGACCATCTTTTATCTTCCCTTTTTTATTTTTTTAATGTACATGACAGGTAGTTAAAAGTGACACTTGGACTGCTGAGTATGTCATGACCAAAGAGCTCACTCATGGAATTTGTAGAGCCATCCTTACTGCCCCGAGGACCAGGAATTTATAAAGCAGACATCACTGCTTTGAAGTCTGAATAGATGGAACTTGTGTCCATGGTACCATCTCCTCCCTCTTGAATATTTTATGCAGAAGAAATGACTTGAGGTGAACCTATTAGAGTGTCTTGCATATTATTTCCACACTCACATTTATTCTTCTAGATGGACAACATGAACCGCTAATGTTCAAGTTTTGTCCTTGGATGTGTGAGCAACACAACTCTCATGTATTTCTGTGGGAGATGTGTGTGTATCAATCTGAGGGCAGAATTATACTCTAAATATTGCACTTCTTTCTCCCAATGTCACACTCTTGATGAGTTACTAGGTTAGCTCTTGCTTGTAATTCACAGTTCATTGGAACTTTTTAGTAAGGAGAATCACAAACCCAAATAAATCATTGTTCTGTCTCAGATGGTTGCAGTTGCACATGTGTAGTCCCTGAAAATGTTCACATAACTTTGTTGTAACACCATTATTGATAATGCTTGCTGTACTCCTGCTCTTGATGAATATGCTATTGAAATAAACTAGCTCTCCTAGCATTAATGAGCCACTGATTAAAGAAAACTTTCTAGTTAACAATTTGTAACAATGTAATAAGTAACTTTCAATTAAATTTTTCTGTATGTGGAGGAAATGTATAATGAATAAATCAGTAAAGACTACATAATGGAAGCCTATTAGCAGGGTGAATATATTCTTGTAACTCAAATTTCTATACCACTTCAGCATTATCTTCCATCAGAAGAGAATGTACAATTACCAATTTTTATCTTATCTTGGACTTGTTATTAAAGAGTAGTAAAGGAAACTTCATTCCAGAAGCTATAATGTGATTTTTGATTAATAGTGGGATTTTTATGTGACAAGAATATTTCTCCTAGGCAAAGAATGCACATGTATCTTTGCCTGAACTGACTTGTTTCTGACAGGCTTTTCACGGACAGAGAGTTGTGCTACTGTATAAATATGTCTGTATCTATATGTATATCAAACTTAACCGCATAGCAACTAAAATGTTCAGAACTAAAATATATACTGTATGAATGGATGCTAGTATTACTGCAGAGTTTCATCAATTTAATTTTAAACTGAAGTTCCCAAACAATAAATACCAAGCAAGTCACTGTCTCAACTGTCATGGCTGCAAAGAGAAATGTTAAAAAAAATTAATCACGACTTGAAATGTTGTAAGGTGGTCTACAGTTATATATGCACCAGTAAGTTATTACTGTCATTTGGAGTTATGGGCATATAATGGTGGCAGATGTGACTTCTAAGAGATTATTTAAAATAAATTTTTAACATTTAAGATGTATTCTAAGTGAATTGCTAATCGGCAGAAAAAAATAATGATCCATTTAATTCTTGCTAAAATTTGACCAATACTGTAATATCTCACAATATTTGAAACAAGTTTAAAAAACGTTTAAATTTTTGCAGTTAGAACCTGATACAACTTCCACTGAAGTAAATTGAAAAAGTTGAAGCAGGGCTTTAGTATGTTAAAGTTTAGGATGTTAGCATTTTACCACAACCAAGTCCAGGGTGAAAGTCACCCTTATATAAAAGGACAGCAAAAGGTCCAAATGAATACATAGGAGCATGTGCAAGCAGGAGTTTGAGTCCCCAAATAGGTTAATATTATTAAATTTTAATGCCAGATAATTATATATTTAACCAGACACAAGTATATTACGATAAATCCACAAACACAAAAACGTATAGAATTAAGATGAGAAATCTGGTTCTCTTAACACCCAAGCGTGGCTATGTCGTGTAGGTCTCTACAAACAATAGGTGATTTTAGCAGTCATGTCCGTCATGGTCTCTAATGCCACCTGGATTCTTTTGGTTTGAAATAAAAGGGAAGCAGTCAGATTTTATAAAATCATGTGTGGGGCAGATAATCAGAATCCAGATTAGGTGAACATGTTCTGCATTGTGCCTGTCCTCATAAAGAGGGATGCTGTCTGCTCTTGAGCACATGCCGCACACTTCACAATCCAGGAGCATGGGCAGGAAAGGACTAATGATACGACATCAAGACCATACCTCTGCTTTTTTATTTTCAAGATTAATATTTCTACGGTAGACCCTCTCCAAAGACTGGTTGTCATGCTGTGCCTTGACTTGCCAGCAATATTGCTTTTACCACCTATTTTTTAAAAGCATTCCCTCCTGGAGCTCAGTGTGTATGCATTAAATTCTGCTCTTCGTCAAAGTTAATGGGGTTGTTCTGGATTTACACTGCTGTAAGAAAGCAGAATTTGGTGTGAGGGTCTTTTTCTTTTCTGCTTTTTCATCTGGGTTTTTTTTGCTGTCAGTTTAAACCCATTGGGTCAATTAATTTCAGTTCTCTCCTTTCTTCTGTTGAATCCCTTTATGTAGGAGACTCTTACTTTCCAACCCCCCTCCAGTTCTACAAGGACATGTTCATTTGCTTAATCTTTTCCCATAGTCTATCCCACTGTGCCTCTGTGGACTGTTTTTTATCTTCTCTCCCCTCATATTCTGTTTTTTCTGTAAAATGGTGCACCAAGTTACATGTAATATATCTGATCTGGTCTAAACAGCACTGTACACACGGAATGACTTACCTCCATAGCTCCTTTTCTGCTTTGATACCCGCTTGTGTAGATTCCTGTGCCAATGCAGATTTCTATGAACGTCCACCAGACTTTGCAAGACCCAGGGTTCTGATGTGTGCTGCCCCTGTCTATACCACATATGCAATACAAATTGCAGACTAGATCCAAAGCCTACTGAAGACAACGGAAAGGCTCCCACTGACTTAATGGAGTTTGGATCGAGCCCAAGAAATGTTCAAAACGTGTTTGAAATTCCTGACATTTGAACTGTTCAACACCTGGGCATTTTTACTGATGATTTCAAATTCAAAATGAGTCCCTTTAGAGTGAGAATTCGGTAAAATTGTAATGCTTAAAATGGCCTCACTGTCTATGTGAAATGGTATTTGTTTGACTTCCTTGTACTTGCCAATTAATGATAATAAAGTTAACAACAGTTGCTTGAACATTACTTTCAAAATGTCATAAGGTTCATTGGTTTTCACTCTCAGATTGCTATTTTTTATAAAATGATACAGGAGCATGGACATTTCAGGTGGCACCAAAATCAGCAAAACAGTGCTTCAAGCACTTTCCTGACATTTTATAACAGCCTTAGTCCAGATTCCAGGCACATAAACAAATACATGGACTGACTGTCCTTTGGCCAATATTCACATGATGTTCTTCACTATAAGTATCTTAAAGTACACACTATACAAAGACCCACTGAATTCTGGTCTGACTTTCTCATCTTTAGATCCATCTACTGACAGATAATGTCCCACTTATAATTCATTTGGATGCACCCTGGAACCCTGGGCTGTAACCAGGTAGCCCCATTTTCCAAGAAAACCACAAGGATCAAGAACCTCTAAGAATGGAACCTTCCAAGTTACATTCCCTGAAACTATGTGACCTCCAAACCAGAGCTTTTCACAGCTTTGTTCTAAATATAAGATATAGAATCTTCAATAAACCACACATTATCTAATCATGAGTAAGACGATGGCATCATAATTTTATAAACCTTGAAATGAAATGTCTGTGCAGAGCCATACCCAGCCCTCTGATGTACTGGTAGCTTTAATTTACCAATTTCCCGTCTGCTGAAATAGTTTTCAATCATGCATTTATCTGTAAATTTTGTTTTAAATCAGAAAACCTCTTGAGATCTGGCATCTTGCTTTCAAGAAGATCCCCGGGGAGACAAGGATGGCAGCAGTAGCAGAACAAAATACTAAAATAAAATAGGAAATGTCATCTTAAGTTATTTTTGCATGTGCATCTGCAAACAGATACAGAGATACACTCATTTTCTCCTAAAAACCATCATGAAGTGTATTCAATCTTAAGCATCCGTGTTTGTTAGTTTATACTGGCTGTTCTCTGTTCCAATTTCTTCCATCTCTCTTCATTTGTTAGAATCTGTGCTTCTCACCATTCTTCTATAGCACTGCCACATACTAGACAATGGTCTCTTTGCAGTTATCCAAGCAGATGAACTGTGATTCTCAGCAATTTACATGAAAAAGGCACATTCCCTAATTTTTTGGTGTAAACTTCACAAGAGGCAGGAGAAATAAGGTGGGTAAGGTAATATCTTTTATTGGACCAACTTTTGTTGGTGAGAGAGACAAGTGGAACTTACATGAGCTCTTCTTCAGGTCTACAACAATAGAGCAAACAAAAGGCAGGCACAGATTGGCTCTTCTTGTCTAAGAATTCCATGGAAAAAGTGGAGCAATGATTATGGAACTTTTAATTAATGTTGCATTTAACTCGGCATGCAATAAAAGTGTTTATTGTATGGTTGACAAAACAGACTTTAAAAGGGAGAGAACCTGAATTGATTGCAATATCACAGATTTATAACTAGCATGGAAGGACCATCCAGTGGATCATTTTGTCCAATTCCACTGCATGGTGGTTTGCAAGCAGAGAAAAAATTAGACACAATCACAGATGCTACTGAGTTTCACTACCCATCTTGTGAATCAGCAACTGGACCCCCATAGGTATGTGCAAATTCACAGAAAGTTCCTGCTGAATGAGTCATCCTCAAAACAAATGAGAAGCGATGATCCCTCTGCATCATTCAAGCATTCTTTCAATATTTTAATCTGTTGCCTTTAGCCTCATTAATGTTCATTTTTTCAACTAATTACAGAAGAGATAAAAATATTCTGGTTTGTTATGCTCCTCTCTGAGGTGTAACTAAACTGAATCAATGGACCTGTTAATAAATGGACCCTGTCTTGAGTCTGTAGTCATAAAGAGCAATTTCACTTAAGTCAGTGTTACAATAAACACTTTCCTACTGAATGAAATGCAAAAGCAATTCAGTTTAGTGGGGGTACTCACATAAGTTAAGTCTGGGGATAGAGATTTATATTTACCCTTTTCCTCCTTTAACTTGGATCTTGATCCCACAAAGACGTTTGCATAAATCCCATGGACTTCAGCTTTGTGACTGAAGTTACGCAAATGTAAAATCATGGTAGGATCCTACGCCAAAAGGTGGACAAAAATAGTGCTCAGCTCAAAAGAACAAAGTGCTTTTACTGAGATACAGAAAATAAAAACTATAGTAGACTGTAAGCTCCTCAGGACTGTGATATATCTTTTCCCACTGAATGGAAAGCACCCTGTGCATCTGTGGGGGCTATACAAAGAATGAAATAACACTAAAAATGACATTTCAACATGACAAATAAAAATAGATGTAAAAATAGATCATTAGGATCTGGAACAGAGATCTTCCATAAATTTCATATTTTATTTATGTCATTTGGGGGATGATCCTCCTCTCACTTGCAAATGGTATAAATCAGGAGTAATCCCACTGAAGTCAATAGAGTTACACTGATGTAAAACTGATACAAGGGAAAGGACAAGAACACTTATTATCTTAGAGCTATGGAAAGAGAATTAATTTGCAGAATTGACATGTTTCTTTAGTGGCTTCTCTTGCCTGATGTACAAAACATTCTCTTGCATTATTCGCTTGCACTAGAACTATTGCAAAGCATTCAGTGTGGCTAGGGTTATTAATTGTGAGGACTATTTATTTTGGAGTTGCTTTTGCAAGTATTTTTAGAAGAGCAAAGGAGTTTGCGGCCATGCGAGAAGGAATCTTTTTTTGCTTCCTTATAATTTGTGGCTATGCTATTGGCTGACGCGTGAAGTTACCAGAATAGTTATTGTTTCTTTTTCTTCATGGAAATGCATAGAGTTATTTGGTAATCAAGGTATTTTTTCCTCCCAAGGTTTGGGCGGGCATCTGTTGTCACCGTCAGATCGTTTGAATTACATCCCACTTGACTCTAGTTCATAGGTCTTCAAAGCCTATATGAAGGGGTTTATTCTCTGCTATTGTTGCACAGGGGATTTACATTGGTAACTCCTGTTAAATCCCCCATACATCACTGAGAAAATGGTGGTATAAATTACAATCATATTTGCTTATGAATACTATTGGGGGTGCTACAGTGGATGACAAAGTCCAAATTCGCATTAAAAAGTGAAACACTTGAAGAACTTGAAATATGATGTTGAACATAGCACAGGCCTGATCCAGCAATAACTTATAGACCCGAGTAGCACATAGTTACTCATACGTAAGTGCGTGCAGGATCATGCCTTATAATTGTAAAACTACTTGACACCTTATTAATTAATTGATGATTAACTAAATTTGTATTGCAATAGCACCCAGAAGCCCCATTACAAATATACTAGAAGGTACATTCCCTGAGCAATTACTCATAGTAGCGGTCTTACTGAAGTAAGAGACTATTATGAGTAATTGCTCATCAGTGGGATTACAGGAGTTCACAATATGGCCCTAAAAATGACAAGTGTGGGCAGTGAGACAAAAATCAAATAATATATTACTTTGGATATGTACATACATGTTTGCAAAACATTTTCTACAATTATAAATGGATAGGTTTCTTCTCTAATCTTGACTACACGCTACATATTTCAAGTAGAAGAGAAATCTAAAAAATGACTAAATACTTATTCTTTCTTCTAGATTTTGGTGAACATTTGGCACATGCGGGAACAATGGAACATGTCCAGTAAAGGCTCCAGAGACCAAAATGGAGTGGGACAGGCAAAAATCTGTAAAATGGAGGTCTTCTCTTCTCTGAGATTATTGCTATTTCCAGATACACAGTCTTCTGGCTGGCTACTTTTGCAGGGTTTGGTTTATCATTCTCCTCCCTCTCCTAAAAGATCCCTCTCTTTTTCTATAATGCTCTTTCCATTCTTCCAAATTCCTGGTAAAGACCAAGCTAATTCTCACCACTTGAGGGTGCAATTTACAGTGGGTCAGTTGCTCCAAACTGTCATGTAGCAGTGAGGAGAGCAAATGAATGGGAACATGGGAGTGGAGGGGAGAGGAGTGCCTACCTGGCGCAATCCTCCCTTCACTGCAAGTCCTTAACAACTTCTCTGCCTGAACACCTGATTTTAGGGCCTCCTCTGCAACTCTTACCTCACTTAGGAAAATGGGGTAAGTACAACCATGCACTCATTCCCATACATCTGTTGGAAGCAATGTTGCACTGGCTCCTGAGCAAGCCGTGTTGTGTGGGGAGGGAGAGACTGGGAGCAGTGAAGATGGGCTGGATCTCCAGGAAAAATGCCTTAGTATCCCAGGACCCATGAAAATCGTGTTTCACTGTGGATTTTTAAGTAATGCAGGATTTGAAGACCATAACCCTTGTCATCTCCTTATGGACACTGGCACCTCTTTGCCTAAGGAAGCAGTCATTCAACTTGCAGGGTTTATGACATATTTTCCCCTTCTCCAAATTCAGGTGTTTCCACAGCAGCTGTTAATTCATCCACTTGTTCCTAATACCACTAGTTCTTGGCCATGTAACAAACAGCAGTTGTCAGATACAGTACTTTTTCTCCATAATGCCAGGCAATTCTCTCACTACAGCTTAGCTGTGAGGTAACAAACTTTCAGCCTTTCCTCATCTCGGCCAGAACAGGCTAGCACAATAAACATGCCTAGGATTTTATAGGGCACCTATCACACTGGAAAGTTGGATATTTCCTAGATGGGTTCCTGTCAATGAAATATTATTCATCTTACTCCCAGACATAAAGAGACATATTCTGTCTTCAGACACATTACTTCAATTGGAGCAGCACATGTGTGCCTGCTGCTAGGATGTTGCCTCAAATGGAACAAATCTTTTACTCACTTCTCACTTAGGCAAGAGTCTTATCGACTTCACAGAGAATGAGTTTGGATTGAGAAAGGACTTCAGGATTCAGACCATAAGAGTAATTATAACACAAATTTTTTGATGATAGACAAAGGAACACTCCCTGCCCTTCCCCCTCCCCAAAAAGAAACCCTCAAACCCAAACCATTTTTACTCATTCTGAAGATCGTTGTATGCATTTATCTTCCATTTTCTTAAATGTCAAAGTCAAAGACAGTCAAGTCAGTTAACCTGTAATTAAAACCAGAATATATATAATCAACTCTTTCTATGATAAAATTAAGATATCTAACGTCTACACAAATCAGAGCAGAACTCATAATTTTATCTCTGGCTTTACCTTGTCATTGTTATTTACTGCTTTTTCATCCTGGAAGAGCACACCTGCACATACTTTATGTTTTTCTAAATGGACTATGAAGAAATTGGGACATTCTCCCTGGGTTATTAAACGGAGGCATTAAGGGCTTGAATCAGATACCTTACCTGCCTAAGCAGTCCAGTTTACTCATATAAGTAAGATCAATCAGATCAACCTGTTCTATATCACTGTATGTCATGTCTACAAAGGTTCAGGTTCAAGAACCAAACAAATACAACTAAGTGTTTCTTCCTACAAGTATCATTCTATTATTATTTTTTTAAAAAAATCTCTTTTAGAGCTTTGTCTGGTGCCCATCACTGCAAGTGCTTATGGATTATAGTAGAAAAAGGACTATTTCTTAGTTAAAGCGTCATAGAAGTTTGTCAAAAATATTTGAATGGTACTTATTTCTGTAATGTAACTGAAGTATTTACATTCAGATAGAAAATATTAATTTGTTGCAGGAATCAACTTATTAGTGACAAAGACACAAGAAATCGTGGACGTTTAGCTACCCATCTGCTTACGTAGTGCTCACCACTGACACAGATGTTACGGCAAAACAGGAAGTGCCCGTGGGGAAAGTAAGACTTCACCGATGTTCTGACTGTCTTGCTCACCCTTTCGTTTTCAAGTTAAAATACTAAAATCAAGGCATTGTGGAAAAAATAAAGGATAGTGAATGTAATTAAAGCAACTGGGAAATGTAGATAAGCAGAACACAATGGGACACAAGGGAATTTAGTCAGGACACTGGGGTTGCCACTTCCAGTCTTATTCAGGGTCACAAGTGGTGAGGACTCTGGTTTTACCTTGCATTTGAAAGGTGACTTCCCCAAAAGCGTGGCACCCTGCACACCCCTCTATTGGGGAAGTTGTTCAGTGGTGATTCCCTGGGAAGACTACCCCCTTCTGGATTACTGAGAGCTCATGTTGAAGCACCTCAGGTGTTTCTCAGAGATCTCTCATTCTATACCAAGACACCTCAATCAGGCTCTAGAGGTGATCTGTTTTGGTATACAACACGAGGGGCCATGATGTATCTGTGCACTTGGCTAGTTTATCTCTGTACTATTTACGTGCCAGAATCTGTCCTGATTTACACCTTAGCACTCAAACTTCTAACCATACCCTAGATGGATGACCATAAACCAGAACAATAAATGTAAATGTAGATTTTAGAAGGCATTCCATTATAGGCATCTATAAGGCTGTATATCTGCCAGGGTATATAAGGCTTATATATAAGGCTATATATCTGCCATGGTATATAAGGCTTATATATAAGGCTGTACATCTGCCATGGTCATGATGTCTTTGACCAAAAATATGAGTTTTAGCATTTTGCATAAAAAGATATGGGGCCTGATCCATCCAATGCCCACTGTAATCAATGGAAAGATTCCCACTGACTTCACTGGGCTTTAGATCAGGATTATGGTCTCTTTGCCAACATGGTCCGTTATTCTTGAGCAAAGGTCCTCTATGAAATTTTAGAAATTTGACTCTGTCTATATCCAGTGAAGTGAAGTAGTGATTTTTAAATGGTATTAAACTCCTAGATGAATATTAATAAATGTTTTAACCAACTTTTATTATCTCTCACAATTTTCCATGACAAATAGCTTTCCAAGTAAAAATAACTTTTTATTTTTTGCCATGACATATATTTAGACTTACTATTAATATACGAGACTGAGACTAGAATAAGACCTATAAAACACCGGTCTTGAATTATATTATAAAAACGGTATATGTTTTGGCATTATGGGGACAGAGTATCCTATCAAAAAGAGTGTGCGATAATGCATTGCAATAGCCCAGCCTAAATGTCCTCAAAATACAAATCCCTTTATCAGTCTCAGATGGAGTTAGCATAGGCAGGAATCTTCAAGGGCTTCCAAGACAAGGAAAATAACATATTACCTTCTGAGAGACAAGGTGGGTGAGGTAATATCTTTTAATGGATCTTCTGTTGGTGAGAGAGCCAAGTTTTCGAGCTACACAGAGCTTTTCTTCAGGTCTGGGAAAGTACTAAGAGTGCCACAGCTAACTACAAGATCAAACAGTTAGTTTAGCAGAAGTAGTTTGAGCTACCCCCCCAACAACATACCTTTCAAGATCCATGGGTCCTGCACATGCCTGCCGCAACAGGAGGTGGTCCTCCTCGAGTGTGCTAAATGCCCCAGTGCCAACTATGTGAAACCAGACAAATCAATATGCTCTTGAATGAACTTACACAGGAAAATAAGAGACAAAAACACCACGTCACCTGTGGGTGAACACTTTTCTCCAAGCGATCAGCAATCTGAGCTATCAGTCCCCATCCTCAAAGGAAGCCTGCACTAGATTTCCAAAAGACAAGCCTGGGAGCTTAAATTCATAACTTTGCTAAAAATCACTAAAAAGACACTTGCTAAGAGACACTAAAAATCATGGTCTTAATAAAGATACTGGATTTATGGTTTATTACAACAATCAGTAACCCACTAACCCCTCCTTTTTGTCCTATGAATACAGGGGTGTTAATGGGCCACTTCACTTTGAATGGTCCCTTAGAATATGTTCTAGCTATTTATGCTAAACTATCTGTTTGATCTTGTATTTAGCAGTGACATTCCTAGTACTTTTCCCAGACCTGAAGAAGAGCTCTGTGTAAGCTTGCAAGCTTGTCTCTCTCACCAACAGAAGTTGGTCCAATAAAAGACATTACCTCACCCACCTTGTCACTCTAACAAACACTGCATATTACCATCTGTTTATAATTTGATATTCACAATTTAAAAGCAAAAATCATTGTACATTTTTGAAAATAAAAGTTGTAAGAACAAGAGTTGCTCCTAACGAAGGTGTGGTACCAATCAAGCAAAGACAAAAACACAAAGGGTCTGTGTTTGAACAATTTAACTAGAAAATAGCTTGTGACATCCAATTCTGAACAAAGCTAGAAAACACAAGAGTGAAAGAGGCAATATAAGAAATGGCAGCATATCATGGGCCTGACAGTGGTAAACTTCAAGGGCACATTTTGCCCTGATTTACTGCCCTTCCACACCTACTGAACTAAAAAAGATCTGTTTTTCTATTCTTTGTGTTTGATACCACACCTTTTCTACAAGAACAATTTAACAGTAGCTTCATTACTTATAACTTCTATGATTAAAAACTCAGGGCAACTTTGGCTTTTTCATGTGAATATCATATTATAACCAGATGGTAAAATATTTTCTTTCCCCTCAGAAGCATTGGAAGGTCCCAGCTCATACTGACTTAATCTGAGGTTGATGAAGTGGTTTTGAAACCACCTAGACTGGATTATTGCAATATATTGGTTTACAGTCCCTGACAGTACCATGCTTTACCTAATAATTATGTATCGTTTCCTCCCCATTGCTCCTTTCACACACAGCATGGGCCAGATCTTCCTCTGGCATAAATCAATGTAGCTCCATTGAAGTAAATGGTGCTACACTAGTTAACATCACCTGAGAATCTTGCTCTATGCTCTTACTGCACTTTATTCTACTGATTCAACCTACTTTACCAATCCTGGCTAGTCATGCCTTGGGGAGAACTGTAATGGTCTCCATTCAACCTGTACTTCTAGAATGAAATTGTTTAGAAATAATGCTTTCAGATGTGCACCTTGAATTCAGGAAATTTGCCAAGAGTTTTCCTGCTCTGTTTATAAATGAAGGCTCAAAACTATCCAGAGATTTTGGCTTTATTCCCCAGCAAAATTCTTAGTAGGCCATTAGATGCATTATTAGCCCTGTTTTATGTTCCCTTGCCCTTCTGACTGTTGTTTCTGATGGTTATATGCATGGAAACATCAGAGATCATCCCACGAGTCCAATCATTTAGTGCCTAATCCAAATCCCACTGAACTCAATTTGTCTTCTTACTGAACTCAATTATTTTTGAATCAGATCCTTAAAGTTAATGAAGAACAATGGAAAATTTCTGAAGGAGAGGTTTCTGATTATGGAAACTCTTAGGACTCTGATTTAGATTCTAAGGAAGAACACATGGGAGCTACAAAGTGATTGAATTTTTGTTGCCAGTACTCTTTCACTACAGGGGCTGGACTCTTTTCCTCATGGGAGTACAAGGATTTTAGGAAGAACCAAGAAGGGTCCCAGAACTCAGGCTCCAGCCCGAGATCAAACATCAACACAGCAATTTTTAAGCCCTGCAGCCTGATATCTGCAAGCCCAAGTCAGCTGAGCCGAGCCAACTGTGTGTAGACATAGCCTAAGTAGTCCAACCCTTTCCAGTCTCTTCTCATGGAATTTTCCTATACCTCTAAATATTTTCATTTCTCTTCTTTAGACCGTTTCTATTTCTACTATGTCCCTCCCTGAAAGAGTGTGACAAAAACTGAACAAATGTTCCAGACAGTGTAGATTACAACAGTTCCATTCTCAGTCTCTCTGTTAATACAGCTAAACAGCTTGCTTGCTTTTTTGAGCAGTATAACGTGCAGATAGGAGCTTTTCAACAATGACACCAAGCTCTTTATCCTGGGTAGTAGCAATTCATTTCTACAGCATCTACGGTGTCTTATGTTTGGAACCCCAAAACAGAGAGACCCATAATCAGAGACCATTTTGATGTTATCCATCAGTTAGTCTGTCCATTTAGCTAACAGCCTTGCTTGTCTATATTTGTCTTAGTGCATTCTCCTGCCACTGGTGTCACCCACTTGCCTTGCTGTTACAAACACACTGTTCAACAGTGAGCTAACTGGGTTCCTAGTAAACTATAACCATTCAAATTAGCAAGAGTCTTTCTAATGATTTCAGCGGGCGTTGGAACAAGCCATAGCAGAAGAGAGAAGTATAAAGATAAAAAGAGGAGGAGATACTGGAAAATCACAGTGCACAGAACTGCAAACGGTTGTGTAAGTGATAACAGTGAGTAATAGAAATAAACAATGCTTACATTCCTTGCAGGAATTTGCCAGTGTTAATTAGTCAGTGTCTGCAAAGTATTTAGAAATTCTTAGATGAAGTGTGCTAAGCAAATTGTACGACAAGACTTCGCCCTCCGTCATTAGCTGGGTTGGGTTTGAGAGCGACGCAAGGGGAACGGAAATTGAAACCAAGTAGGAGGTGGAGACACACATCACTAGCTCTGATGGAGACAGGTGCAGCAGTGTGAGGGCTCTGGCTTCCTTAAAGTCTGTTGAATAGTTGTATTTGGCCTCCTTCCTTTGCATACCCTGATGCTGTAGTATGGATGTGTGTTTGTTCGGCAGTTTTAACTGATCTGTAATTATTATTTATTATTTGTATCATGGCAGCATCTAGGAGTTTCAGTCATGGACCAGGATCCCATTGTGCTCATGCTGTACAAACATAAAACATCAAGACATTCTCAGCCACCAAAAGCTTAAAAATCTCCAGTGTGTCTCCAACGGGGAGGAGCTCATGCTAACATAAAAAAAAAAAAGCAATTATTAGTCAGCAAAAAAGACTCTGAAGAAGAAGACGAAGAAGGTGATTTCTTTGATCCTCTCCTGGCTATTAAGACTTTAATTCTAGCCACTAAGGGCTGATCCAAAGCCCACTGAAATCAAATGGGAGTTCTTCTATTGACTTCAGTGGGATCTAGACCAGGCCCTAACAGATTTGAAAAGCTTTTTCAGTGAAGAATTGGCCACAGCTTTATTCCTGCATGGGGAGAGCAAACGCACGGCACAAACAGATCTAATATTAATCTTGTCTCCTATCAGGCTGCCCGACTGATACCCGAGTTTCTCAGAGAACACAAACCTATTGAATTACGGCTGAAATCTCTAAATCCTCAACACTAAGGCCATATGACAGAATATACGGGGCATTTAAAAAAAAATCTTATCGCAGAGAATGACTTTATTCTGCAAGATTTTGACATTGATCACAGATAACAAAATAAATTACGTAACATATATTTTTGTTATATATATTATTTATATATACATGTAAACAAAATTTAAAGAAATAGTGCTTTCTAAGACTGCTAAAACAATCATATGGATCACAATTAGACACTATTTCATCAGAGGGTTTCCAAGCACTTCACAAATGTTAATTAAAACTGTGAACGCCCTATGTACTAAGGATTGTTATGCCTGTTTAACACAGGCTTATGTGATTTATCCAGTGTCAAACAATGAGTCAGTGGCAAAATCAGAAGTAGGACTCAGAAATTTGACTCCGAATCCTTTGCTTTAACCTTTAGTCGCTGCCTTTCACCAGACATACTATCATCTATAGAGAATGACTGTTTGTCGCTCAGATTTATCTGGGTACAGTAACTAGTTTAACCTATATAATCTCCATAGGTCTAGTCTACAAGATCTTCAGAATCTAGTTTTAAGAAAGAGATAGACTCACATTAGAGGATGTTCCCCAAACTAGTAAAAGTACCATTGGCAGCCAGTTTCAGTAGATCTTTTCACACTTTATTCAGATTATATATTCCATTTAATAAAAATTGCATTGTAAAGATCTAAACCTGTGAAGAATGACATTAAGTAATTCTTTATTACCACTGATGGCCTGTTAAAATAAATTAGAATGATCCCTTCCCCCTATTATTTCAAGAATTGCAAGGACTTTGATATATTTTGGATTAACTGCTTCCGTGTCCAAGGCTTATTCCATAACTGCTGTTTTCCAAATTAGGCATTTGTAAAATCTATCAGTCGGAGGTTTTGTACAACCACCATCACCGTAGAATCTAAGTGCTATCTGGGTTTTGGATTTAAAGACAATCTTCTGTCTGCATAATCTGGATAACGTATTTTTTCATCAATTTTATTGGCACCCTTATAATGAAGACAGATGTCAGATTGCATCCAGTTTATCCAGGTAGTAACTTGACTTCCCAATTTATTAACATTGGTGATTCATTACAATGACAACCGAGAAAAACAGATTACTTAGAATTTATGATGTGGTAATTCTGCTTCTCTGAGCCATTGTAATGAATCACCATTTTCCCTCCTTCCCTTGACCTAATTTTCAAAATCATGTACCTGTAGAAAATACTGTGATGAGGATTGTTCTAATTATCTACTATTTTTTCTCCTAATTTCTAGAAAGACATCCACTCTTAACTAGGGGAAAGTATTAATGATCAGACTATAAAAAATATTCTTGAAATCCAGATTATTAGTTGTGTGGACTTCAGAGAGTTTTTGATGTATTCATTTGCATTAAGGTTTTTTTAAAGTAAATGTTTGCCTTTATACAGATGTGCCTTTCATAGTTCTCCCTAGATACATATACAGTGTTAAAAATCACAGTAGCCTCTATTCTCCTGTAATACTTTTCCCAAATAATGGCTAGGTGACAAATAGGTGTTTGTGGTTCTGGATCATCAGTATTGTAAATTTAGAATTCTAGAATTTAGAATACATAAAGCTCTGTCTGTAAATTATAAAGCTCTTGATTATTTAAAAAATATGACAAAGGAAATTCACTTCACAGAAATTACATAAAGACCTTGCTCAGGAGGGGATGAATGTACATTGGCAGATATTAACAATTGTTTTTTACTGTATTTAAGGACAATTTTCAGCCTTGGTGTAATCAGTCCTACCTTCCATTGCATTTAGGCTTACATCAGGGTTGAAATTAAACCCTTACTTCATTTTGTCCAAATGAGATTTGTTCTTTAACTGTAAAGTTCTTTGGTTTTGTGTCACAATAATACAGTCATGTAGAAGCAATTTTCATGCACACAGTTCATTGTGTGTATGCATGTGCTCTTAAAAAACCTCTCTGAAATATTTAAATCATTGAAGGTTATTAAAATACTTGCCTTAATAAAGTCTTGAGGCAGTGAGACCCACAGGCTGGTTATGAAGTATGCAAAAATAGTATTTACTTTTGCGTATTAGAAACTGCATGCTTTTAATTTCACACAAGTCCCTTCTGTATAAGTGGGAAGTGGAAATATAAGAATGCCCAATGTTCCTTTGATTCTTGTTTATGTTATATGCTTCTATATTTTCTGCATACTTTCACCCCTTTCTAAATTAAAGTCTTATATGGATTCAGCATTTGAAATCTCTCCTCATATAAACTCCATCTCAGACCTCCAACAATTGTTGTTGCCTCCTCTGCACCTTTACCATTTCTGCTACATCTTTTTGAGATCAGGTGAGTAAACTGAATGCAGTATTCAAAGAGATGAATGTCATCACATTTTCTGTATTTTATCTATCCTCTTCTTACTGCTGCCTAGCATCTAATTTACAATTTTGACTGCCACTGTGTATTGAATTTGAACAGATGTCTTAAATGAGCTGTCCACAACAATGCCTAGATCATTTTCCTCAGAAGTTTAGAACGAGTTCACATCCCAGCAGATAACAGATATTAGTATTTTCAATTCAAATTAGTATTGAATTTGCACCTTCCAACTTGAGTTACAAGTGTAAGCAGAATTTCATCTGTTATAGTACGGCCCAAATTCCTCATTTTACTATGTCTTTCTGGAGTCTCTCACAGGCCTCCTTACTAACTAATTTTTGTTCCCAGCTAATGAATAAACACAAGCTGTACAAACACAGATCTTGGGGCATCCTACTATAATGTAGTTCAATGCTCAAAACTGCCCATTTATTCCACTTCTTTGTGCCTATCACTTGAAAAGTTATCAATGACAGAACTTTAACCAGTAATTACGAAGTATCCTTAATAGCCTTTTGTGAAGAACTTTATCAAGAGCCTTTTGGAAATGAAATAAATTATCTTGATTGGGCCTCTTTCACATACTATTGTGAGAACTATTTCAAAGAGTGCAAAGAGACATAACTTTTCCCTAGAATAATCTTACTGCTTTGGCCTTATGATATGCTTATAAGGGGTTTCAAAATTAGTTTGGTACTTGATAATTTCCTCCATATTTTTTCTTTATGTGGAAGAAATCTTCACTCTTTCAGAACACCTGGCATCACTGTAACAATTTGTTTATTTATTTTTAAGACGAGCATAATGTTGACAATGCTCCGAACATACGACATAGTAGCAGATTTCATTTTTACATTACAAATTCTTGATATTAGCACAGTTCCTTCATTTTCAATTCCTAGAACATGTTTGCATCCATTCCTGGAGAATTAATGCTTGATGGAAAGACCATTTAAGTCAATGGAAACATATTAGATCAAGCCTCTCCTACAGTTGCATTACTTTATTGTCTCTCTATTTCCAATTCTTTTGTCTCAGACAATACCTCACTTTCAGGACTTGCACAGATTAACTGCAAGGTAGGTATTTCTCCATCATGCTGTGAAGAAGAGACCAATGCAAAAATACCATTCAACATCTCAGCAACCTTATTTTTTTTCTATTTTTCTCTTTAGGACCCAGTGATCTCATTGATTCTTGTTCTGGCTTTCTACATCTGATCTACTTAAAGAATTATTATTCATCTTTGTACCTTTGATTACTTGCTCTTCCAGTCTTCTCTTACTCCTCTTAGTTTCCATCTTATTCATTACCTGCCAAAGTCCATAGTTTTCTTAACCTCAGTTGTGATGAATTTCCAGTTTTTTTTAGCTTGAATAAACTTTTGTACCTTGTTATTTGATTGCTTTTGTATTGATATTTTTTGTTACTTTTTTTCTTTTTAGCGCTGAAATAGGCACACTTTCTGTGGTTCTATTGGTATTTTCTTAAGCAGTCTCCAAGCTGATGCTTCAGATTTTAATTCCTAACTTTTCCTTGCAGGTGAATGGCAGACTTTGCCAACTTGGTCAACTTAATGTACTCTCTCTATATACAAAACATACATTATTTGAAAGCTTCTTATGTCTACTTGAAAATGAGGTATCTGATGTGGACCTGTCTATGGTGCTGTTACCATAGAAACTGAGATAAAAAAAATTACATGATCAATGTTAAAATGCACTTTAAAATATTTACATTTATTTCTGTTAGTTTAATGACTCTATGTATTATTGCAAGACATAAATTTGGGTTTCTTTGTGTCCTTAAAGCATTTCAACAATCTAAAGGCTAAAACAAAATCTAATTTTTATTAGTTTATTATTATTAATTTGTACGGGTATCATTGAAATATAGTGGTGGTGACCTTTAGAGTCACCAACATCATCATCATTTTGTTCATCACTATGATCTCTATCGAGAATGTATGTGTTACCAGAGTCTTCAGTGCCTTGGCTTGTACACACTTCTGTTCAGGGAAAATTGTTCTGACTACAGACACAGTTGATTGTGCAGTGACCTCTACTGGAACAGGCATAAATAAAGTCTTGTAGAAGTTTGTATGCCACTGGGTCCTTGAAGAATACAGGAAGGAGTTAATCAACCAAATGTTTTCATCTGTGTTGCAATGGTGATCCAATATCTGTTTTACCTATGTGAGAAGATATCCAAATCTTTGTTCGCCAAGATGCTCTTTTGACATACTCTTCAAAGCTGTCATCACATGGTGAGAGTTTGGCCAGTGTCTTGTCCTTTTTGATGACTAGATTGAGGCACAAGCAGTTCAGGTCTCCTTTTCTTCCTTGCTGTGGTCATACAGCACTGCTACCATCTTCCTGGCTGCAGAAATTCAGACTTGTCTGTCACTCTCCCCAGATTTGGCAAGGTGTCTGAAGCAGTAAGCTTTTTGTTTTGACAACATTAAACAGAGTTTTTACCAATACCAAAAAGGGATGACACATCCTGTTAATGCGTATACAGAAGGACATATTTGCAGAAGTCAGGAGTGAGTGCGTCACAAATTACATGTACATGTTCTGAGTTGTGCTGGCCATGGCACCTGTTTCAATCACATCTTATTTATTTTTTTCATTTTTGGAAAGTAGTGAATAGCAAGGACCAAAACATCAGTTTCAGGTGACCTAATTAATATGGTTCCTTTGACACCAAGAGACCCCCAAAACATACTGGCACATACAGCATACAGGAGCATCCTTGTGTCTCCTTCTTCTTTAGTACTGTACAAGTCTTGGGCTTCTTCAACACCTTTACTGGTAGACTTTTCTACCTCACCACTGGAAAGGTCTCCATCAAGAAGGAGTGTTTGTGTTGGGTGTACTCCTGCAATCTCATATGCTTTTTGAACTATATATTCACAGAGGAATGTTACAAATGATTAGATTCCACATTTAGAAACTTTTTCCATGGAAGCACAAGGCATCCACCAATCACCTGGTATTTCTTGCATCCAACCTTAGATCCTGTCCTTTGTCAAATCCTTGTAGAACCTGCTTCATGTACTCAGCAGGGAGTTCACTGAATAAGTGGCATTTGTCTCCAGTCATCATTTGTGTGACATCCCTGGCATCTTTGAAACTGTGGTTTCTCTATTGTATGCTCTTAGCTTATGGATTCTTTCGTCTTGAGTTCCCAACTGATACCCTAATTAAGCTTTGTTTGTTCTTCTCAAAGAACATAAGAACATATTTGATGTTATATGCAGTCTGGCAGATATGTTGATACACACCTCTGGATGTGATTCAGAGTCAAATGTCATCATGTTAATGCCATGGCTGGTAAGAGCTGTAACTTGCTCTTTATCCCTCATCAGTGCAGAGGCAAGGACTTACTTGTAGACTTTGTCTTCACTACTTCTTGTTAGGCCACTTCTTTCCTTCGTAATTTTTGCATATTCATGATATGAAGCGGTGTATTGTCATCTCTAACACTAATACTGACCTGTGCATAAGTGTCACTGAATTAAAAAGCTAGCTTCTTGAATATTTCAAAGGCTAGTGCTGCATGCACAGACAATTACAAATTAAAATCTTCTACCAGACAGACTAAATGCTACACTGCATATACACAAAGCTTACAAATGGAGAAGCATTACCTTAGGAATTCACTAAATTTACATCAACCCCACTACACAGTGCAAACTGTGAGCATGCAATCTACTGCTACTTCAGCGTGAGACTGATCTGGTCAGGAAATTTCAATTGAAAATATAGAAGACTATGAAATCACTTGTGAGATACTTTGCCAATTAAGAATAAAATAAATAAAAAATAAATAAAAAATAAAAAAGAATAAAAACCTGTCATGGTAGTATATTGCAAAATGTTGATAGTCGTCATTTTTGCCATCCACTAAACAGCTTCACCATTTCTGGAAAAAAAATTGCTGATGCAAAACCAATACAATTTTTTTAATACATTGTTGTTTGGAAACTTTGACCAATAAACATCTCATTAAGGTTTCGAAATTAACTTAAACAGTAAAAACTGTAGTTATAGTCATGTTGAAATATTTCTGGAAATATGTAAAATATGGCATTCATTTTGGGTACCACTGTTTCACCTCACCTACAGGCTTATGCCACAACTTGACATCTCCACATTATACCTTATCTAAATGTACATAAAATAAGCTTTCAGTATGGGTGCCTGTAGAATGGGTACATTATACTCCAAAAATATGGCTTTTTTTGGAGAATTGCCTCATGCCTATTCAGGGTATTTCTAAAAGAATCCATATTTTATAAATCCCCTTTCCTGTTTTTTTCTGTATGGGTTATGCCTAGACATAGACCACTTCACCAGGAAGTCAAGCTTATTTATATTATGGACACTGCTGCTTAGCAGCTCAAGCGCCGTACTTTGTGAATCAAGCCTTTGGTGGTGCACATCACCAACACAAGACTAGCTTCTTTTCCAGAACAAGTTGCTCCAGGAAGCAGTAATTTATGGTGCCAATAAATTATTTCTCCAGACCATGTCCCGAGATGATGATCAGCTAGCTTCAGTACTTGAAATCACTCATTATTGTTGTAATATATTTAGTTGCCGTCCATGATTTCTTCCAATGACCCGCAATCACCACTGCAGTTCTGATCTAAAGGTTGCTTTACAAGCCTCACTACTACTCTTTGTATTTTCATGAACTGGGAATTTTACCCATGCAGATTGTACCTCATGGTCTGTTCAGCCCAGAAGGTGTATTTTGATAGCCTGTGAAATCCTTTATGTAGAACATAACTCTCTTCACCTCTACAGCCTTACCTCTCTTTCCTTGTACTGTTTATAGGCAGGAATTATGGTACCTTACTCATTGTTCTTATTCCATTTTGCTTCTGAAATATCAAGTATAACAAGGTCTTCTCTTTATATCAGGAATTCCTTTGCTTTTAAACTTCTTGCATTGGTGCACAGGCATTGCATTTTGGAGGCCAGTTCCACTCCATGCCAGAAAAATCCTGGCCAGGGGCTCCCAATGGCACAGTTACACCCTACAGGGGACTTCGACTTTGGTTGGTGCAGTCTACAAAGTCAGCCCCTCTCCTGACCAAAATTAAATGCTTCTTCCCTCAACAGAAACCCCTAAGGAAAAGGATGGGAGTAATGACCTCTCCTAAGCTGACTTCACAACTCTGAACTGTATCAACTCCCCCAGGGACAGGAGATACAAATTACCTGTCAGTCAAATTTGGCCCTTTATCTGTAAAGGTCTGTGAACGTTTTTAGAAAACATTTTTGATTGTTCTCCTCCTCCCCCTCCTATTTTACCAAGTGCAGCTTTAAATATAGAATGTTATTGTATATTACCAGACCCACAATTTCACTCGTACTTCTGCTGTGTCTAGCAGATTTTGTCGGACACGAATAGTTCTCAGCACCTCCCACTTTTCCCAACAACTTACTTTAAAAAAATGTCCCCAAAATGTTCCTTATTTTCATTGTCAGTAGCCTTTCTATACTAATTAAAATGTAAACCATCCCTAGAAAACATCCAGGCAGTCTCACAATGGAGATAGGTTAATAGCGGGCTCCTCCAAGGATCTGTACTTGGATCTGTACTACTCTAGAAAAAGGGGTAAACAGAGAAGTGGCAAAGTTTGCAGATGATACAAAATTACTCAAGATAGTTAAGTACAAAGCTCACTGTGGAAAGTTACAAAGGTATCTTATAAAACTGGGTAATCGGATAACAAATGAAATTTATTGTTGATAAATGCAAAGTAATACACATTGGAAAATGTAATCCCAACTATACATACAAATTGATGCTGTCTATATTAGCTGTCACCACTCAAGACAGAGATCTTGAAGTCATTGTGAATAGTTCTTTGAAAACATCAGATCAATGTGGAGTGGCAGTCAAAAAAGCTAGCAGAATGTTAGGAACCATTAGGAAAGGGATAGATAATTAGAAAATGTTAAAATGCCACTATATAAATCCATGGTACACTCAGACCTAGAATACTGTGTGCAGTTCTGGTTGCCTCCTCTTAAAAAAGATACATCAGAATTGGTAAAAGCACTGAGAAGGGCAACAAAATGATTAGGGGTATGGAACAGCTTCCATATGAGCAGAGATTAAAAAGGCTGGGACTGTTCGACGACTAAAGGGGAATATGATAGAGGCCTAAAAAACCATTAATGGAGTGGAGAAAAAACGTTATGTATCCCTTCACATAACACAAGAAACAGGGTTCACATGATGAAATGAACAGGGAGCAGATTTAAAACAAAAGCAAGTACTTCTTTGCACAAGACACAGTCAACCTGTGTAACTTCTTGCCAGCAGCTGTTGTGAAGGCTAAACGCATAAGTGGGTTAAAAAAAGAATTATATAAGTTCATGGTGGATAGGTCCATCCATCAATGGCTATTAGCCAAGCTGATCAAGGATGCAACTTCATGCTGTAGGTGTCCTTAAACCTCTGATTGACTGAAGCTGGGACTGGATAACAGGGAATGGATCACTCAATAATTGATCTGTTCTATTCATTCCCTCTGAAGCATATGGAACCAGCCATCATCAGAAGACAGCATACTGGTCTAGATGGACCATTGTTCTGATCGAGTATTGCCATTCTTATGTTCTTATGTCTATTTTTGCTTTTATTTTCTTTAATATTTGAAACTCAGAAATGTGCAGATCAATGTAATCTATTCCTATGTTATTAATTCTTATTATTTTCTCTAAGGGCAACCACTCTCTGATGCAGAAAACTCATAAACTGAACACAGGTGGCCAACATGATGATGCCACTCAGGGATAGGCTTTCAAATGGAGCTGAAGGTTTTTGGGAAGGGGCCTCCTCAAACTTCAGATTTCTATGTGTGAGTTAATTTGATTGGCTGGTAGAACTACATAGTCATTTCACAGAAACGTACAGAAAAGCTATATTGTTAACCTGTGATAGTAAATATTTTTTTTCACCATTTTAAGTGCAAAATATACAGGGCCTGTCTACATCTAGTAATCACCACAGAACAAATAAGTGGTTACGGTAGATTAGAAAATAGGGAGGTTACAGTCAGAAGCCATTAGCAGTCCAATAAGACTAAATAAAGCTTCTGTTATGATACTCCCTCTAGGGACACCACTTCAAAGATACTCAGATAAGAAAAAGGCAATTTGTCTGCTAAAGGGTTTTCCCCTAGAAGCCTCCAAATTTCATATACATACCATTTGTTTTTCATTCATTACAGGTTTCTAAAGTCACCAAGATCTTTAAGGGAAAAAAGTAGAAATTACAGTAAACGGCCCCTTTTTACTCCCTTCTTTCCCTTAAAGACTATGAAGCTTGGTGTCTGAAATAGAGTGATCTGAAATCTGTGGTCTCTGGATGGTTATTCAGTGACTTAATTTATACAGCCCTTGCTTTATATTTTGTTACCTATGCTTTGTTGCTTTGTATTTGTCTGGGAGCACTAACATCCAAATGTGATACCCAAAATAGCACGTAGCCACTTCCATTTCCATTTCCAGTGAATCCAGAAGACTTAGGAGTCTGAATTTTCACACTAAGACCCATTACTTTGATATGACACTAACTAGCTATCCCATTTTGTCATATACCTTTCAACACTTTGACACATTTATGAAACAACAGGCAGCAAAGAACGATAAAATTCCATCCCAAAGTCTTTCATTAGATAGCCACCACAGCAGGAGAATATCACCTAGTATTTTAAAATCTACTATTATCATTATTTGCATTGCAGTAGCGTCTAGAAGCTCATATCCAGGATCCCATTGTGCTAGGCACTGTACAAACACAGAATAAAGAGATGGGTCTCTGCCCCAAGAAGTTAGCACGTCCATTTTTTCATGCTGTGTGTATATTTCTCTTCAAACTTTGTATTCCATTTTCAATAATATACAAAAGAGGTAATTAACTTACCTGCACAAGCTGATAGTAAATGACATCACAGGAAATTAAGAGTAAGCGTACAAACAAAATGCATGAATAAAGAGCTCAAAGCAGCAAAGTGCTGAGCACTCTTAGCCTGATTTAGTAAAGCCCTTAAGCGTATGCTTAACTTTTAAATACAGGAGTAGTCCCACTGAAGAGTGTCGTCAGTTGTTGGCTGAGTGCTGCCCATGTGTGTGTTGCTCCAGCTTTGCGCAGGCAACCGAGTTGCCACTTCATGATTGAATAATTCTACCCGAGCACAGATCCACTAAGCAACGAAGACACCTGGCCAGGTTTATTGTGGGCAAGCATGGTCCTAGCATCCTGTATACTCTACAGGACCACTAACACATGTATGCTTGTTACAATGGTACTGGCTCAGTAAACAACGGGACTTTCCGTCCCCACTCGGCCGACAAAGATGTTTTCCTCTAAGATCCTCTTTTATATATTGACACAAACAAGGTTCATATTACCCCTCTGACATGTGTAGTTGCCATCTTTTGACGCTGTCAGGTATCACCTTTTGAGGTGGTCAGATACCACCCATTACCTTGTACTGGATGGTTCGGTCAAAACATCTCTATTCATCATAGTAACGACATTTCTATGCATTACAGTGTCATTCGAGGAGGTCAGTGAGCCTTGTTATATCTGAGGTATGAGGATGGCTTGGTACCTTTCTGGAATGCGCTTGGGCCTAGTAGTTCTTTGAAACGTGTGTTTGTTATACCAGCTCTGTTCCAGTTACTGTGAGCCTGCCAACATTCACAGCATGACTTCTGCTAACTTTGCTTTCTAATAGACCGGATCATCATTTTAGCTCAGGCCTCCTATCTGCCCTGTTATTCTAGGCCTCAGGCCTTATACCTGGCTTGTTATGCTAGGCCCAGTGTTTCAGGCTCTTATTTTCCACTACAAAGAGATATAGGAAAAATGATGATATGGTTGTGGAACCATGGAGAGAATGTAATGCGAAGTTTAAACATCAGCAAACACAGCGTGAAAACTGACCCCCAATTTCTCAGAAGCTTTTTCCTTTGTTCGTAGTTTATTTCATGAAAAGCTTGATAAATGGTGTCCTTCTCAGCATGTGGGTGTGGTATTAATAGAACTTCTTAGTGTTACTGACTTAGGCCTCCACTCCTGACTAGGCACATACTCGTGCTGAGTTTTAAGCACATGAGTAGTTCCAAGGGACTAAATCAAGCATATGTGTAAATCTTTGCAGGATTGGGGCCTTAATTAGGACACTGATAGGCATTCTGTAATCCCCTACAAAGTCCTGCATTAGCAGGAAATAAAATATTCACTAACTCTTACTCACACAACACTAAATTTCTTTCCTCACAACCTTCACCCACACAACACTAAGCAGACAGGTACTTAACTATTCCAGCCATTTACACTTTTACACCCATTTACACCCATTGGTACTTTACACTTTACACTTAAAGGGCCAATGAAGTTGCATGGTTACAATTATTGACACCTGCTCCCACAATCTGTTTAGCCCATTGCAGATTACACCCATTTTATTACCCGCCTAATCAAAGGTCCTTCCTTACATTTCCATTTCATCTCAGTAATCTACTCTATTTATCCTTCCACACTTGGATTCTTATTTCAGACACTTGTGCCTCCTCTACAGAGTATTTTATAAACTTTGAAGACAGCCAGCATGCACATGCAAGCTCGCACAATAACTACTTTTGCAAGACAGGAGGATGTGGGTGCCTCAGAATCTGAGACAAGGATCTGGACCTGTATGACGTCATACCCTGATTCTCCAGGGCCTTGTGCCAGTCATAAATGACAACATGAGCAGTGAAGGACCAGGTCCAACATAATGTTTCCGATAGTATTCTACAAGGGGGAAAATACAATCCCATTTAAAAGGATCTAGTTTGTCTGATTTATGTTCAGAATCTAGATCACGGTCCTGCCCCAAAGACCTAACAATCTCAAAAAAAGATGGAAACAGACAAAGGATGGGGGAAAGGTGTACAATATACTGGCAAAGTAAGCAGGGCAATGTTGGGCACGTGGCACAATGCAAAGGCTTTTCTTTATATCATTTTATTTACATTACAGAACTTAGTTTGGAGGATAGAGTAAGGAGGTGATGTGCGTTATGACCTGTGAACATGTAAGTCTGGGTCTTGCGAGTGAAATTATTGGTGACTATTATCTGGTGCCTCTCATTCTCATTGTTGAGTAAGTTCAGTTCCTTCTTGAATAGTTTAAATCAGACCTAGGGAGACTCTATTATAGAAATAATAATAATATATATAAAATAACCCCTGATTTAAAACTATTAATTTTAAACTAAAGCAGGGACAAATTTCAACCATGATAGTTACCTATCAAGTAGATGAAATATTTCATATGTACTACATATTCCAACACACGTTGGCTACTTATTTTTTTAAAGGGAAAAAAGAGAGAGACTGCTCTTTTCCATAAGGTTTTTTCCTCTCTCCAGATTTGCTCTCCTTATATTGTTAACTCCATCCTTTACTCAAGTATCTTTTTTCTTCAGCTTCCAAAAGATATTGCACTTAATCTAGCGCTTCTAAAAGGGCCATAAATCAGCATAAGATTTTTTTTTTGCTCTAGTGTCCCTGAGCCCAAGTCTTAACAATCCATTGCACTGATAGCATGCAGGGTGCCCTCTCTGCTGTCATTGATAGCTGCTTGATATTATCCCAGCTCTTTTGTCCACAATACTGGTGTACTCAACATTCTTGGCACTCAGCATGCTGGGAATCCCCTACAGCCCTCCTCTATCAGAAAGCACCATATTCTCCACTCTTTGTTGCTGCAATTCCTTCTCAAAAGCTCGTACTTATCCCTTGCAAGCACATTTGCCACTTCAAATCTATTTCCCCCTGGGACATTTTGCTTTATCGTCACAACCTGTTTGCTTTTCCTGGACTGCAGTCCATTGTCCAGGCTTTTTATACTGCCAACGTAACCACTTTCTGCTTCAGAGTCTCTCATTTCTCTATCTGGTGTTTTTGCAAACATTCCCTGTGAGCACGTCTCCTGTATTCCTGCTGTGTATTTTTATTCCTCTGTCTTATATAACCTACTTACTGTAGATCCAGTTTGCTTCCTCTTCTCACTGGCAGCCAACATTTCTTTATACTTTAATCTTTGTGTTATGGCCCTGAGGCAGAATCACTGACCCTAGCAAAATGAGCTGCAAGGCTGCTCTTCTCTCAAAGGGTGAAATCCTGGCCCCATTGAAGCCCATGGCAAAACAATCATGGACTTCGCTAGGACCAGGAGAGTAGGCATTATCATTATAGATATGTTTTTTACCTCCTCTTGACATCACTGGGGAAGTGCTGATCATTTAATGTAATCTATTATTTATATGTTTCCATTTCCCAGAAATCTGCAGGCAAAAGTTTTCTACTGGGATAAAACAACAGGCTCCGAAGCTAATCCAGTTCAACATTTGATCGGGCTTCAACTTCATAGTTTCATAGATTCCAAAACCAAAAGGAACCCTGTGATCATCTGATTCTCCTGGACAGCACAGATCATAGAACCTCCCCAAAATAATTCTTGGAACAGATCTTTTAGAACAACATCCAATTGTGATTAAAAAATTATCAGTGGTGAAGAATCCACCACCACCATTGGTAAATTGCTCCAATGGCTGATTGTTAAAAATGTAAACCTTATTTTCAGTCTGAATTTATCTAGCTTGAAGCTTCAACTTCCAGCCATTGTATCATGCTATAGTTTTCTTTGCTAGATTGAAGAGCCCATTATTAAATATTCGTTCCCCAGGTAAGTACTTATAGACTATAATCAAGTCACTCCTTAACTGTCTCTTTGACTGAACAGTTAGATCTTGAGCCCTTGTTACATTTTATTGTTTATTTTTTTTTAAAGGGTCCTACTTGCTTTGCAAAAAAGTTTAGAATTTACTAGATTAAATTCAGCGAATGATCTGCAAGAACTGGCTTGGAATCCATTATTTTTTGGTGAAGATAATCAGAAAGTCAAAAAAATATTTTCCAAATAAAAACAGCAAGAAAAACTAAACAGGAAAAAATAATCTCAGGGGATCGATCCCCTTGGCAGGAAAAATTAGCTGTAGTCTTTAGCCAGCCAGCCAGTTTCAGTCTCTCTGGGATTTCTGTGCGTGGTCTGCTACCAAGCACTACAGAAATCTCTCTCGCTCAATATTTTCAGGTCATTTGCCAAACTCTAGTATTGTCAGTTGCCAACCCTTATCTTAGTTCTCAACTGCCAGGCCCTCTCCTTTCAGCCAGAAAAATTCTGTATTTATACAACCTCACTTTGCTCCCTCCATCACCTCCCAATATTTTTTCTCCCTTTCCTAAAATTGTTATTTCCCCCCCTTTCATTTCAAGCAAGGGATTTGATCCAAAGTCTTTCCATTGACTTTAATGAGCTTTGGATCAGGCCCAAGGTCTTTGTCTTCTCCAGGCTACTTTAGTTGCACCTCGGTAAGACTTTCTTGTTCTTCAGTAAGTTCTCTTTTTACCCTCAATTTTCCCCAGGAGATCATACACTCTGTGACTAAACTTCCCTTCCCTTCCACTTCCTGACCTTGTGGCTCACCAGTGACACCACGGTAAAAGAACAGCAGCCCAAAGAGTCAAGCATTTCAACGTAGCCAGGTAGGAGCAGTGAATGAGTGGGAACACAGAAGAAGAAAAATATTCTTAAAAGGCTAAAAATATTTCAGTCTGAATAGCAAAAAATCTCTTTTACAGTCACTAACAGAGCACAGTTTGCAATGATCAGAAGAAATGTTTAAGTGGCAAGCTGGTTTTCTAAAAATCTCCTAGTTCTTATTGGGATTCAAGAAACTCAAAAGACTTGTTGGTAGTACAAGAACTCTTTGGTTTCAAATATATGACAGGCACTAATGCCAAGATGCTCAAAGGATTCCGATGGGAGTTAGGGTCCTAAAAACTGCTGAGGGCCCTAGGTTCTGGCATGCCCTTACAGTATGTGGTGTACTTGGATGAAGTGTAGCAATATAACGCTTGTGTGTGTGTGTGTGTGGCGGGGGGGGGAGAAGTAAAGAGGGTGTTGTTATCAGCTGCAGCAAAACTGAAGTTTCATAGGAACACTTTATAAAATAATGGCCACACCATTAGATGATGTAAATCTTCAGTGAAGATCAATGAAGATATGTTAATTTAAATAAGCTGAGGACCTGACCCTGAAAATTCAAAAATAAAATAATGAAATAATTTCAGCTATGGGCCTGAGAAACCTGAGAGTCCAACAATCTAAACATTTGGGGGCTGTGAAAATTTTTTTAATCAGATGCAGTTCTGAATTTCACAAGTGACCCCTGGCTATACAATGGGCCAAAGTAAAACTCCAACTGCAAAGACTGACTTGGGCCCATCTCCATAAAGATATATTTAAAGACTTTATCCTCTCCTACTGATATTTCTTTCACTAGGGGTCATTTTTTTTCTGAGTGGAAGAATATCTGGCTCTCAAATACTCTATTTTTATGTTTTAGGTATTTTTTTTAAAAGAAGCAATTTTATAATTGCAATAAACAAAGCCTAGGTGTTAAATTCCCATGTAATACTTTTCATCTAGATGCTGTGATTCCTACATCATCTTATTGCTATATACTCTTATTTCAGTGTTGTTGTAGCTTGTGTAGGTCCCAAGATCTGAGACACACAACATGGGGGAGGTAATATCTTTTATTGGACCCATTTTTGTCGGTGACAGAGACAAGCTTACGCAAAGCTCTTCTTCAGGTGACCTGTGCAAGCCTGAAAGCTTGTCTCTTTCAACAGAAGTGTGTCCAATAAAAGATATCACTCACCCACCATGTCTCTCTCATATATGCTCTTATGGTGCATTAATAAAATGTACACCACATCAAAGGGCAAACATGAGTCTATCCACTTTCTTCTGGATTATTTTATAATGTCTTTTCAATTGTCGGAAAGGTCGATTTAGTGTCTTACTATTCGAGGTGGCAAATCTTCAGCACTGTTAACTTGAAGTATAAATATCATTGTCACTAGAAACACATAGGTCATTGTCATGGTTGGGTTGTGGGCAGACAGATCTAATAGTCAGAGCCAGAGTCTGCAGTGACAAGACAGGCATCAGGCCAGGTCAGGATACCAGGAGGTCAGAGTCAGGAAACAAACCAGAGGTCCAGAACCACAAGTCAGATGCTAGGAGTCAAGCTCGGTCGGGATTCTAGGAGATCAGGGAGCGGGAACAGGAAGCACAAAGAACACCGTCCAAAATAAGGTGGGGCCCAGTTGTTTGGTCAGCTTCTGGTTCCTGCTGCTGACTTAATCAGGGCACCAGGGCTCCGTCAATTGGACTGTGGTGGCAGAGCCTCACATTGGATCTGGGCTTCCTGGGTCCCTGAAAGACGGCTCTCAGCAGGCTGCCAGGTAGAGGGTTGGTGTGTGGTTGCTTCCATGAACTCTGTAGACCTAGGTCTGAGACCCATAGGTCATGATATCATCTGATTCAGGATCTGATCCAAACCGCCATGACATCATCAGGAGCCTTTTGGTTGAGTTCAGTAGGCTCTGGGTCAGACCTCCATTGAATCAGAGCTGTGTATGAATCTCTAGACTCTTTTACATGGTACCCAGCTCATCTGGTATAGCACACGCAATGGGCCATTCAATCATGGGTGCTAAAATACAGATTCAGCAATAGAAAACTAATGACTCAAGTTTTACACTAACATTTGCCAACCGAAGGCCTGAAAATGATCTCCTGGAAGTGAATAGCAAAACTCCTGTAAAGGTCAACGGAAACAGGATGTGGCCCCTATTCTTTAAAAAGCCACCAACATTCCCAACAGCTCAAATGTGGACTTTTCTCAACCTTCCCTTTCTCTACATCTCCTATGCCTTGTCAAAAAATGAGTATGGAAAAGGTTGGGGTTTTTTTATCACAGCTCTGTTGAACATAGAGAGAATAAACTTGTTCCAGAGAAATAGAAGAGAGAATCAAAGCCAGAGATTTATGCACCTATAAGATCCTCAGCTGCAAGGTAGGAACTTTAAAGCACATGCAGCTCCATAAGGACAAACATAAGGATGTTTTTAAAAAGCAGTGTGGGCTCTTTTGAGATGACAGAATCCAGCATTTCTGATTTACCAGCACAAGCTCTTTCCTTGGCATTTTCTGGGGAATACCACACAACCCCTCTCTTGTGCTATTGTGCAGAAATTCAAGGTCTCACTCTAAATGGAAAAGTTTGTTGTTATTTTTTGTCTCATTGTGAAGATGCAAAGAAAGCAAAGAAAAACCAAAACAACACAAAACGAAACTCCAGGAAACCCTCTCTGGCTGACTCAGTTGTGTGGGGCCCCCAGTTGCCATGGCCAGCTGTAACCAGACTTGTTAAATAAGCTTCTGTTACGGGACAAAAACATCTGTTGGAAACCTGATGTCACTCATAATTCACAACTTCCATACTGTATTTACTGACATTCATAGTCTATTTGTGATTTTTCCCCCTATCAAAGGGCCGCAATCACTAAAATGCCATTTCAGTTGCATGCCTGTCAGAATAGTCATGTCTGTGAACCTAAAACATGACCATTAACAGACACGTTGTCTACGTAGCTTAATGCAGCAGATGTTAATGCAGGAAAAACTGTAGAATGCACAAGAATTGCTTTCTCACTAACTAATGACACACTTGGATGCTTCCTGCCACCACGTATCCTTGCTCAAAGACAGTGGCATGATAGGGTGTGATATGACAGTGTTATAAGAAGGCTATCAGGATAAAGGATGTCACAGAGGTTGATATTCAGACAGCTCAACGGATGTCGGTGAGAGGTGGGTGGCGGGAATTTATGAGAACCAAATTTAGCTGACAGTATCCATCTATTCCCAATCACCATTTCTTGGTCTCTGGTCAGGAGTAAATAGGGATTCCACAATGTTATGCACTAGGAGAAGAAGCAAACTATTTGAAACATCTCAGAGAATTGTTATATAATGAAGCAAAATAGAAGCTATTGTACCATGGTTTAAAATGCCTAGCATATTATAATTTCATATAATAATTTCCAGTGTGCCCATACTGAGATATTCTGCTTTCCTATAACAGTAAATTAACCTATACTTCACTAATTGGATATGAAAATTAATTACACCATTTCATAGCAATATCTTGACAGCAATGTGCAAGTTATATTACTGTCTGTGTGAGGAAAAGTTTTAGAACTAGTTTGAATGTTTATCTCAGTTCACATCTGCAGCTCACGTCAACATTTTTCAAGTACGTTGGTCTCTGAAGTGAAAATAATAAAACGTGGAAAAAATATTTGTAAATTGCCCATTATGCTCCCCCTGGTTGTGGCACAGACCTTTAAAATGAAGATCTTTAAAATATGACTGCAAAAATAATGTAACACATTCCTCTATGTGGGATGACAGGAACACATGGGAAATCTTGCTGCAGTTTTTAATATATTAAAAATAGTTTATATGGGAGGAGGGTGTGTGTGTGGAAATAAAAGAATAATGACAAACTGAGTTGCATTCATTCTACTTTCTGACTGTTCATTCTTCAAAAGCACTTCATAATCTGGACTGGATGTAGAAAGAGAGGTGCTGATGAGTAGATGCATGAGATGGACAAGTGAGAAAATATCTAAGATCCAGGCTCAGCATGGAACCATTAAACATACCAGTAAAAGGATAAAGTAACTGTGTGGGTGTGTGTATGTATTTTCGGGGGAGAAAAGAGGCAAGTGTAAAACAGAAACAAGCCTGTGGCAGTCATTTCAGTTGCTACTTTTAGCAAAAGAAGCTACAAGCAATCATGCTGGTACATCAATACCTTGATTTGAAAATCAGAATGCAAAGAACATATGTAACTATTTCAAAAAATCCATTCTCTGCCCCAGCTTTCTTATTATTGTTTAAGGCTATTATGTTGGAAGACTGAATGTGAGAGAGTTAGGTAATTTCCAACCAATCAATCAAATGAGAAGAGGAGGCTATATCAATGTAGCTGGTGCTGGGGAAGTTTGTTTTATTTTTTTAATGTTATTGAAGACCATGTAGGACGACTGCCATGCTTTAACCTATTTGGATGAAGATTCACAGCAGGTTGCTCTAGTCTGCTGGTGTCCTCTGCAAATCATCTGGACAGCTGGGACCATGAAATTCACCCAGATCCAAAAACAGGTGACCCCCAGTGAACCTTTGTGCCCTCTAAGGGCATGCATGCAGACCACTTCAAATCTTGCACTTGTTTTGCCAGTGTGGAATGACAAAAATGCTCTTGTCAAATGGACATGAGTTTTTCAGGTGCTCTAACACAGAAAAGCAGGAAAATAATGGTTGCATTTTAACGACTCTATAACATATTTTCCTTTGATTTCAACTTTCATCTAGTATTCTGTAAAATGAAAAAGCAAAAGCAGATTTGACCCAAACTTGTATTTCAAAAGCAAGAATAAGAACAGCTATTTGGTGCCGTCATTTAAAGTAAACTGTTTAGCTAATCTAAGACAGGTGTCTCTGGGTGTTAACATTAAGTCTTCCAATGGAAAAGTGGGTGCAAAGTTAAACCACATGTACAACTTATAAATAAGTGAGGTGTGATTAGGCAAGCTTAAAAAAACAATTTGAACGGAAAGGCATTGATGCTTACAGACTGTGTTGTATAGCTCGGTCTGCATTTAACCCTTTGCCAGGTGGATCACTCTGTGGAAATCTGAAGGGCAAAAGGTTATGTTGAGCTCATTTACTGTGGACAGCTTTTAAATCAAAGTGATAATATGGACATTCCATAAGGTGATGTGTTCCACTGATATTTCCCTGTTCATGAGATTTGCTAACAACCTTATTCAAGACAAAGAGCTTGCTGTGTTTTAGAGTGATATTTGTATGACAAGTTGATAAACTAGTAATGTCTGGACAGCTCCAGTTAAAATAAGAATAATTTGCATGAACAATCTCTGATCATTATAACTTTATGGGTCCAATTCATTTCTCATTTGCATCTGTGAAAATCTAGAGTAGCTGTGTTGACTTCACAAAAATTGTTGTGTCCCTTTTTCTTTGAAGTTGCTGGATAAAATCTTCATAGCAAAAGGCTGTTGAACATTGCAGAATGCCTAAAATATGGATGAAAGTACATAATCCACACAGCAATCAACCCAACACAGTTATACACAGTTCTGGATTTTGGTGCTTTTCACCTTGGACTGTCATCTATATTTATCCAATGTAGTTATAAAATGTTACCAGTTTAGAATGGTAAGCATTTTATACACACTTTAAACAGGTGTAAATGACTGCCCAAGTTGCAAGGCAATGAAATTTATTTGGGTCTTAAATTGCTAATGTTCAGAGAGACGGCAGGAAAACAGATATTAAAAAAAACGAACAAAAACCTTAGAACAAGGATTACTGGTTTATATTGTTTATCAGTTTAAAATCCATACTTTCCAAGAATCAAGCCATGTTCAAGTACAATCCCTGTTAACAGAACAGTGGAGAATTAGTGATGTAATATTTCAGTAGGTGGTGGATGAAGTGAACGTCCATCTTTCCAAACATTACTTTATTGAACCCCACAACACCTCAGTAGGTGGGTAATTTCCCCCATTTTACAGGTGGGGAAACTGAGGCACAGAGCATTTAAGTGGCTTGCTCACCATTATGTAGCTGGACAGTGACAGAGCCAGGAATAGAACCCAGGGCTAATCTGACTCCCTGTCACCTGTTCTAACTATTCTGTCCATATAAATACTACACATGGGATGTGAAGGATTTAAAACAGCAAATGGCTATGTGCACCACATAAGCCCCATACTGAAAAGGGACACAGGTGTAAAAAAGGCCTGTGAACTATGGATCACAACTGTTTTTTTTAAAGTACATATTTGGATCTTTTCCCCTCTTCTACCCCCTTCCTATGTTGCTTGTTTTAATGGCTGGCGGAGAGGAAGGGGAAAGGAACTCATAACATGTGCGCCTATCTTCACTCTGATCACTATGCAGGTATGCTCTAACCTTCTCTTCCCTTTGTCTTTCTTTTTTCCTTTTTTTAATGCTTGGTCCTGCAAACACTTACGAGTGTGTAACTTTATTTACATTGGCTTCAACTGGACTGCTCATGTGAGTAGCTAGGAACACACATAAGCATTTGATTCATAGTTAGATTCATTGCTGCTCTAATGAACCTTGCCTTGCAATTCAACTGGTCCAAAAGGATCAAAAGACAGGTATAATCATCTCACCAGGAAAAAGAAATCACGCAAAGGATATATCTCTGTGACATCTTTGCAAGAGCTCCAGGAGTAAAGTTTTATAACAGGTAAGGTGGGACGAGGCAGAAGGGTGCATGTCAGGGGTGCAAGGAGATGTGGCCAGCCTAGCCTTAAATCTCTGTGTCTCTATGCCTTAGCAGTGGCCCATGTGGGTTAATGAAGTAGTAATATAAATTAGGGCAACCCTCAAAACTGGGCACTGTGACCAGGGATTCTCCTCTGATGCATTCTTTAAGATCAGCAAGTGGGACACCACACAGTGTAAACTAAGAGATGTAGTCCAGCTAAGGAGGCTGGTCCATGGAGAAGGGTTGCATGAGGCACCAAACGCTAACTCCCATTAAGCACCCCAAAGGCATTTGCAAGTAAAAAATTTTCAGTTTTGAATTTTTTGCCCCAAAATCAAAATTTTCTGTGGAAAAATAAAAGTGGTTTTGTTTGTTTTATTTATGATGTGGGCTGTTCAGTATTTTTATCAATGATCTGGAAGAAAATATATAATAAATGCTCTAAAGTTTGCAGATGCTATAAAAATTGGAAGAATGGTAAATAACGTGGACAAGTCAGTTAACTGGGCTGATCTGGATTATTTGGAAAGGAGGGTGTGACAGACATGATACCATTTCCTGCAATATCTTTGGGAGACCTTATTGAATTAAGTTTAAGTACCTTTGCTGTCCATTGTATTAAAGGAATGTTTTAGGTCTTTCAGTAGGATGGGATTTTATGAAATCTCTTGAGCAGGGAGATGCCACAAAAGTGAAACCGGGGGTTCCATGAACTATATTGGATAATGTGCCAGACAAGAATGAACTTTTGGAACAAAAAATGATTTTCCTGGGGAATATTTAGAGGGAGATGAATACAAATTCCCCACCTCTGCTTACTGAAAAACCCAGCCTTTTGAAGCCACGCCTTGATCACCTGTTACACAAAGCCAAGATCAAAGAGCCAAGCTGTATAAAGGAAAGAATGACTATTTGTGGTGCTTCTGCTACTGAATCTGCAAATTCTGAATTTGTAACCACAGGGAAAACCCAGTTGTGGGTTTTGAAGGACTGACACCTACCAAAGCAAAGGTTGTAGTTGAGGTGACCTCTAATAAGCTTTTTAAAATGTGTGTAGGTTCTTTTATTTAGGAGGTCATCCAGTCCAACTTCCTGCTCAAAGCAGGACCAACCCTAACTAAATCATCCCAGCCAGGGCTTGTCAAGCTGGGACTTAAAAACCTCTAAGAATGGAGATTCCACCCTCTCCCTAGGTAAGCTATTCCAGTTCTTCATTACCTTTCTAGTAAAAACGTTTTTCCTAATATCCAAACTAGGCATCCCCCACTGCAACTTGAGACCATTGCTCGTTGTTCTGACATCTGCCACCACTGAGAATAGCTTAGTTCCATCCTCCTTGATCACAGTTTACAAATACCTTCACGGGGAAGAGGTTTCTGATAGTGGACAGTTCTTAATCTATCCAAAAAAAAAAAAAAAAGGCATAACAAGATCCAGTGGTTGGAAGTTGAAGCTAGATTAATTCAGACTAGAAATAAGGTGCACATTTTTAACAGTGAGTGTAATCAGTCATTGGAAAAACTTAGTTAGGGACATGATGATTCTCCATCACTTGAATTCTTTAATTCAAGACCAGCTATCTTACCACAGAATAATAAAAACGCAGGGCTGGAAAGGACCTCAAGAGGTCATCCATTTAGTCTGTTCTTTAAATCCTTCAAGGATGCCATCCCACAACCTCCCTAGGGAATCTGTTTCAGTGCTTAACAAGCCTTAGCACTGGAAAGGTTCTTCTAGTATCTAACCTGCATCTCCCTTCCTGCGGACTAAGCTGATTACTTCTTGTCCTACTGTGGGTGGACAAGGAGAACAGTTGATCATGATCCTCTTTATAACACCTTCTCTATATTTGAAGACTGCTATTATATCACCCAAGTCTCCCAGACTTTCTCTTCTCTAGACTAACCATGCCCAATTCTTTCAACCTTTCCTCACAGGTCATGTTTTCTTCCTCTTAACATTTGTATTGATCTTCCCTGGACTCTCTCCAATTTGTTCACATCTTTCTTAAAAGTGAGGTGCCCAAAACGAAACACAGTACTCCAGCTGAGACTTCACCAGTGCTAAATAGAGTGGAAACATTACCTCCCATGTCTTACATATGACACTCCTGACATTTGCCTTTTTCGCAGCAGAATCACACTTTGGACTCATACTCCATTTGTGATCCACTATAATGGATCCTTTTATTCCCCATTGTGTTTTTGTGCATTTGATATTTTTCATCCTAAGTGTAGTATTTTGCACTTGCTCTTTATTGAATTTCATTTTATTGATTCCAGAGCAATTCCCCAATGTATCAAGTTCATTTTAAATTCTAATCCTGTCCTCCAAATTGCTTGCAACCCCTCCCATTTTGGTATCATCTGCAAATGTTATAAGCAACCTCTTCATCCCTTCACCCAAGTTATTAATGAAAATATTGATTAGCATTGGACTCAGGATAAACACTTGCCTGTTCCCACTTGCTACATCTTTGCAGAATATTTGCTCTTAGAGGATTCACTAGAGTTCAAAAATAAGTTACAGACTTACTGAAGAAGTTATTGTATTATACAGGAGTTTAGACAGATGATCATAATGGATCCTTCTGGACTTAAAATCTCTGAACCTATGTTTGATGAAGATTGCACAGATCAATAGAACATTTCCCAAACCTTTGAAAGCTAAGATCCTTCTTTTAAGGAAAATAAAACCAATTACACCCCTCCATCTTGACATCCTCTGATGTGCTGTATAAGTTATGATGGGTGGGCCTTTCACAGTCTCCATGACCTTCCATCCCACACTTTGGGAAACACTGATGTAGTCAGTCACAATATGATCTTTCCTCTTTTCTCTTGCATGCTTTGATGAGCAGTGAAAGAGCTACTAATGTTGCCATTTAAAATATCATTACTGGCACCTGAGTTAGCACCCATTGAGATGAAGGGGGCCGTTCATGTTGAAGAGCTACTATTTCAGGCTCTCTGCAAATTTAGGCAGATATCACCACATTTGTTACATTCAGGCCATGTTGTGAAGCTTTCTTTGCAACCGTAACAGCCAGAGGTTTGTCTGTCTGTGGGTTGGGTTTTTTTTTTTAATGAAACAGACTCTGGAGGAAAATGAGAAGTGATTCTATTTACCCCCGCCCCCAGCCAGTCCGTCATGTCTCACCCAAGAAAATGCTGGATTAATATAAAGCTAAAAGGCTTTTTGTACATCTAATTTATATGTGCCTATGTTAAATAAAACATTCTACAATACATAAGAAATGTGCATTTTAGGACTGGACTAGAACTGTAGCACTTTTCATGACAGTCTTATGTTTTTGCATTCAGGTTTCTTACGAGAATGCCTGATGCTGATGAAATATTACCCACGTCTCAGGGAGGCATAGCTTATGGAATATGACTTGCCATGCTAAATAGCCAGAACATAATTAGCAGTGACTTCCTGAAAACACTGGATCCAAAGCTCTGAATGTATTGCAGAAACTTTGCAGCTGTTTTAAAATGAAGGGAACTCAGAGGTTAATTAGCAATGGTAAATAGAACAGGAATGACGGTCTTGCGTTTAAAGCCCAGAACTGGATGTCAAGAAATCTGTTTCTGATTCCACTAAAAACTCTCTAGACCTAATTCTTCTTTCACTTACTTCAGTGTAAAATTAGTGTGAAATGACACTCATGACCTGTGTGTGACCTTGGGCAAAACACAAAACCTCTCTGTCTTAGGTCCCCACCTGTGACATGGATTTTATAATACCTTTATTCCAGGGGCACTGATTGTGACAGCTAGCTTGGTAATGCATAGCACCTTGAGATACTTGGATGGGAAGCACAATCAAAATATAAAGCATATCATTAGGTGCCCTTAAACCTAAGCTTTTAATATAAGAATAGTTATATCTTTCTGGGTAGGCATCGGACCTGGAACATACAATCACAAATCAAACATAACCTACACTTATAACCATCTGTTAAGAAGATATTGTTTCAACTCTCAATTGAAGCTGGTTAGAATTTTGCCCTTAGGTAGAGGTGCCATGCTGTACTGAATTGATCAGGATAGCCTGCCTATGTTACGGTTATATCCAAAACACTACTGCTGGAAAGTCCTTCTTTATACCAGTGCTGCCTCCTCCTCACGTGAGCATACCTGCAGATAGTAATCTCTTAAACACCAGAACGGGTTAGAAAAAGAAGACACAGAGTGCCTGTGACAGTGGATTACGCTTTGCAGTAATCACTTTGGAAATAGGAAGGTCAAATGTGCACAGAAACCCAGGAGAGTCCTGCCCAGAGACATCCATTTTGAAGGCGATGCCATGGCAGATAATCATACCAGCTGACAACCTAACTCTGAAGGAGGTCTGAGCTAGGTTTGTAGTTCTGAGAAATAGGTAATTAGCCAAAAAGAAGCATAAACCGTGTCAGATGATATATGAGCGCTTTCACAAAGGCCAACGTTCAACATATAAAGCATAAATCTCCAACGTGCTATGAACATATTAATTAATTGTTCCTTCTGGTTGTGAGGTAGTTAAGTATTATCCCCATTTTACAGATGGTAGAGTGTTTGAGGGCCCAATTCTTTCAAGCTCTATCAAATTCAATTAAAATGCACGAACAACATTATCTATATATTTTTATTAGTTAAATACAATTACCTTAAATGTGCTGGATACAGAAGAAAAAAGTTGATCAAAATGTATTTTGCATTAAAACTGATTTATTAAACAAAGGAAGTATCGTCTATAGCTAATTAACTGACCTGATTGTTTCTGGTCACCATGTCTTTCAAGATTTTAAAACTGACACCTAATTTTTAATCGTAGATTGGAAAAGGAAAATAAAGTTTCCTGATTTTTCAACTCCCAATTAGTTTCTTAACTTTGAATGAATTAGTCATTGAACTGACCCAGCTGGACAAACTGAAATGAAGAAAATATTCTCTCTGCACCTGCAGAACAGGTTACTGCTGTCAAAAGCTGGTTATGCTCTTCATTAACCTCTGGTTCCAGGTGCTTTGCCAGTGACATCCTGCAGTTCAATGGTTTGACTTACTTCAAAATTTCAGCAGCAAACATATATTCAATTTAAATGATGTTAATAGATTAGATAAGGTTAGGCATTAACACAGGGTGTCATAATTTAAAATAATATTTTAAATAATATTTTTGAGAATAAACTTGCATTTAATTTAAATTAAAATATCCATTAAAATAAAGAAATCAGAGTTTTACATTTTTTTTTATCCATCCTGCCTGTGAGTGACTCCGTTGGACTTAATGGGTCTCACTAGGGTCAATGTAATGATTCTGGATTCAAAGTCCCCATGGGACTTTTGTCAGTGGACTTCAGCAGGAACAAGATTAGGTCTTGTGTGATTACGCAAAGCCACAGAGGGATCAGGACAGAACCAGGATGCGAATTCAAGCATTCGTTGCTCACAGTCCTGCCTGCTGTCATAACTAGACCACAGTACTCTCTCACATCAGTAACACCCGTGATTGGGTAGAACATTAAAAAAGGCTGTGATGATGATATACATAAGGCTCCTCGCCACGGTTAGCTAATAGAGAGAAGTTCAACTGCACTGCAGATACAAAACCAGCAAAGAGCCAACATTTGTACATATCTCTCAGCAAACTGCTGGCAGGCCCTAGGAAAAGCATATGTATTTTCCTTTAAAAGGAAAATGGTCTGTGGGGGGATGTCAGCAGGCTTTTTAAGAACCATCCCCAATGCTCTGTCACTGGTGTTCTCCCTCAGCATGCTCAGGCTGAGCTAGTATAATATTCTGTCTTTTGCAAGTCGCTCAGTAGTGGAAGCCCAGAGCCAAAACCATGGGGTTCTTGACTTTCTGGTTTTGTTAAATGAAGATTGCATTCCTAGATCACTATAAGTGCAATTGAAAGTGAAAGAATACGCTCTTAGGTTCAGTGATAATTTAAATAATAAACCCATCTGTCAGGCAACTCACGTCATCTGGTATTTCTTAGAGAAATAGCCCTTCCCGCCAGAAGGCATTAATTGTCATTCATTTCTGAGTCTTTACAAGATAGACAGCAGTGGCAAGATAGAGTGAAAGGTTATGGGTGCATTGTGCCATATGTACTAAATATACTAATAATAATAGTCAACTAAACGGACTTAAAATTGATATAAACATCAGTCACGAAAAATAAAATAAAAATGTAAAAGGCTGCGCATCATATACAAACACAGTTGAGGTGAAGAATTGCTCCCATGTATGCAATCACATACATCACGATAAACAGAGTTTATCTCAGCATGGCACATGAGATCAATTTAATACAAAGAAAATGAACTGAATAGATATTTGTACAGGATACAACATGAACTGACATTGTGATAGAATTGGTAGCCCATTATTTTTTAAATGCATTGTTAAAAATAAAAATAAAATCAGGGCACAAGAATCTATATTAATGAAGCGCAAGCTGAGGCGTTCTGGTGACAGCGCCCAGTCTATAGAGTGCTAAGAGATACTACCTTTAAATATTTACTTTCTTTAAGTCTCCAATCATTCAATAAGGAAAGGATTAAAGTACTACACTGAAAAGAACCAAACCATAATATGTGTATTCCAAGCAAGCAGAAAGAAAAGAAAAAAAAAGAAAAAATATCTGATTGGAAATGCAGTGAAGTTTTAGTTTAGGCTTATCTCTAGTGTAAAGGTGGTGCACACATAAGCAACAAGAACTACATGAATTGAAGTCTGAAATCTGGCCAGATCCAGAATGAATGTCTCTGCATATATAAGTGAAGGTGTTTCTTCAAATAGTTTAATGTCACAGGTAGTAAATAAACCTATTTATGGCATGTGTTTAGCTGAGGCTATTCCACCTTTTTTGGGGTGCATCTACACAGTATGTGAAGTAATAAACACACTGTTTTCTTGAGTGTATCACATCTATTTTTGCCACCTCTCTTTTTGCTGCTAAATAGTCTTACTCAACAGCTGTCGTCATGACTTTCTAGAGATTTTATCTTTGGGGCCATTATTGGGGCATCAAGCTTGTTAGGTGCCTTCCTGATTACAGTTTTAGGTGCCTATTCAGTTACATTTGTTTTCTTTTTTATTCCTGTTCAGCTCCCAAGACAGAATTTGGCCTCATGAGTCAAAAAGCACAAGATGTATCTGAGATAAGAAACATTAATGTCCAAATTAAACTTCCAGCAAGTTCAATGAGAAGTTGATGAGACTAAAAGCTACTCTCCATGGATGATGAAGAAGAATTCAATATCTTGAAAGAAACTATATAGGGCTGCAAGCTGCCACATGGTTAGACAAACATTTTTCAGGCATGGGGTAGGTATACTTAATCCTGCCTCAATGTGGGGGGATGGACTACATGATCTTTGGAGATCCAAACGTAGGCCTGGTCTACACTAGAGAGTTTTGTCAACAAAAGTTAGCTTCTGTCGACAAAACATTCCTGATGTGCACACTACAATGATGCTTTTGCAACAAAATAAAACCACCTTGACAAGAGGCATAAAGCTTTCTTTGCCCAACTTTTGTTGAAAAAGCGTCAGTGTAGACACTGCTGTATGTTTATGTTGCAGTAAACGGCCTTCAGAAATGTCCCACAATACCAATCCTGACCTGTCTGGACATCTGTTTGCACTCTGCAGCCACCCCTGCCCCCTCCCCGCCCCGTAAAGTCATGGGAAGTTTTACAATTGTTATTCCACTTCCTGCTTGGTTGGCATGGAGAGCTTGCATCTCATCTTCCCAGCTGAGCATGGCAGCTTTGTGAAGCAAATGCTTTCCCACTTGGAGCACACCAGGGCTGCTGGACCTGATCAGCATTTGGGGGGAGTCTGCCACGCAGTCCCAGCTCCACTCTAGCTGAAGAAACTTTGATACCCATGTCCATATTTCTCAGGCCATGGCAGAGAAGGGCTGTGAGTGGGACACGCTGCAGTGCCAAGTGAAAATCAAGGAGCTGCGGTGGAGTTACCAGAAGGCCATGGAGACAAAACATTGCTCTGGTGCAGAGCCAATAAACTGCCACTTCTACAAAGAGCTGGAAGCCATCCTCAGTGGTGACCCCACATCCACCCCCAAGACATCTGTAGACACCTTCTTGGCCTTGCGGCCACCAGACATCAGAGTGAACCCCAATGAAGAGGTCATCGATGAGGAAGTGGAGCTGGAGGATGTCCTGGAGCTGTCCAGTTGTTGAGGTTGGAAGTCAGGAGCTGTTCTCAACCCCAGAAGGCTACAGCCGCCCCAGCCCTTGAGCTCAGGCGAACTTGGATGCAGAAGAGGGGAGCTCTGGTAAGTGTTTGGAAGCTGTTGCTGCTTGTGTACAGGAGGCAGGGCGGTCCTTAGCTTGGCTAAAACATACAGGCACAGATGTGATCTTCGCAGCCAAGGACCCCACACCAGCTGACCACCTTCGGCTGATAAGGAAGTGACCCCGGAGAAGCAAGGAGGAGATTTTCCAGGAACTCCTCCTGTCCTCTGTGGCATCCAAAATAGAGAAAAGGGCTTGGAGACAATCAATGTCAGAATCTCAAAAGATGGAGATACAGGAATGGAAGGGAACCAAGAACTAACTTTAACTGGACATGAGTGCATGATCAAGTCCATGGAGAAGCAGACAGAGCTGCTAAAGACAATAGTGTCATTGCAGACAAAGCTAATGTAGGCTCGCTCCCCCCTTTCAGCTGCAACAGAACTTCTTTCCCTGCACTCGCCCCCAGTTTCCCCAATACATTCCTTCCAAACTCATGGACCATCTCACTACCCTCTTCATTGCACCCCTTCAGACAGCTATGAGAACGACAGCTGGAATTTCACGCAGTTGGCATAGCTGGCACTGCCCCCCGCTACTTTTCCCCCTCCTGGATTTTTTTCTGTTGTAAACTGTTGTGTGTTTAATAATAAAAGTCAGTTCTGAGAAGAATATGCACTCTTTATTTAAGTATTGCACATGACATTTTCACCTGCCACTGACACACCTCTACAGCTGTATAGCAGTCATAAAATGTCATTGTGCTGTTTCAAAAGACACCTTATGGGGTCTCATTGTCAAAATGGGCCCTCAATGCCTCCCTTACCCATATGTCCCCCTCCCCAATACCCCTGGCATCTGGCTGTTCATGTGCAGATGCAAGACAATCTGCCTCTGCAGTCTACTCAGGGGCAAACATTTCGCCCTTAGCTTCACATAAATTATGGAGCACACAGCAGGCATCCATTACCACAGGAATATTATCCTCATTTAAGTCCAGCATGCCATAAAAACATCTCCAGTGCGCCTTTAACCTGCCAAATGCATATTCAACAGTCATTTGGTACCTGCTCAGCCTGTTATTGAAGCACTTCTTGCTGCTCTCCAGGTTGCCTGTGTAAGGCTTCATGAACCATGGCATTAGTGGCTAGGCTGGGTCTGCCAGGATTGCTATGGGCTTCTCAACATCCCCTTTTGTAATCTTTTCATCTGGGGAAAAAAGTGCCTGCTTGTAGCTTCCGCTACAGGCCAATGTTCCTGAAGATATGAACATCATGTCCCTTTTCCGACCAACCTGCGTTAATATCAGTGAAACGCCCACGGTGATCCATGGCACCTGCAGTATCATAGAGAAGTACACCTTTCTACTGAGGTACTCCGTTGCGAGATGGTCCGGGGCCAAAATTGGGACATGCATGCCATCCATCACCCCGCCACAGTTAGGGAATCCCATTGCTATGAATCCTTCGTTATTTCACACACATTGCCTGGAGTCACAGTCCTTCTCAGCAGAATGCGATTAATGGCCCTGCACGTTTGCGATAACACAGATCCAACGGTGGACTTGCTGACTCCAAACTGATTAGCGACCGACCGGTAGCAGTCTGGAGTTGCCAGCTTCCACATGGCGATCGTCACATGCTTCTCCACCGAGGGGGCAGTTCTCCTTCCAGTGTCCTTGCGCCACAGGGCAGGAGCCAGCTCCGCACTGAATTCCATGAAGGTGGCTTTGCGCATTCAAAAGTTCTGTAGTCACTGCTCATCATCCCAGACCTGCAGAGCAATGCGATTACACCACTCAGAGCTTGTCTCACATGCCCAGAAGTGGCAGGTGACTGTGTGCAGATGTTCCATGAATGACAACAGGAATGTGGTGCTGTCTGGCTGCATGTCACTCATCAGATCAGGCTCCTCGGATTCCTGCTCCAATTCCGAGCTCATGAGATACTGTGTGACCAGCTGCAATGTGTTCAGAATGCTGAAAGCAACAGTGAAGAGTAGCGTGGGATCCATCTCTTCAGATACAGATGGTGGGCATGCAGGAAACGGTGGGGAGCCATTGGAAAAATGGTGCAATTCACTGCCAGCAACACGACTGATGGTATGGAAACGCAACTCACCATGCGGCATTGAGCCTGCACCCATGTTGCTCTGCATTCCTCTTCCTCATACCACAACTCCTAGTGGCAGAAGTTGCATGGTGGGGTAGCTGTCCATGATGCACTGCTCTCACTGTTGATACTACAGCACCAAGTGTGGATGCATTTTGGTGACGAAATGAGTGTTGTGTGGATGGATATGAGTGCTGTTATTATAGTGCTTTTTTAATCACTGTAATTATGATATAACTATCATTGATAAAACTTTCTAGTGTAGACAAAGCCCTACATTCCTATGATTCTATGGAGATCAATACAGGTCAATAGACTTCAGTGAGAGTTGGATAAAACCCATTCAGCTGAAGATCTGAACAAACAGAAGTAAAGAAATAACCTCTGGCCATATGGAAATACAGAGGGGGAGGAATTCAAAGAAAAAAGCATATCCATGAACTTGTATTTCAGGAATATGCCGATTCATTTCTTGAATCTGAAAGATATAAATAACTGAGAGTTGGAAATGGCATCATTGTCTATCTAGGAAAATTCTAGTGAAATTTTATCAATGTGATTAAAAATAGAAAATACTCAGGAAAACATCTGAGAAGTTAAATAGATGAAAATTCTGCTATTACCAGTGAACCTGACTTCTTTGGGTTAGGTTGAGTACTGCTTTTGTAAAATAATGTATATTTAAAGTGGTAAGTTCAGATTTTACAAGGACAGTCCCATTTTTTTCATACATTGAACCAGGTTACTGGGAGCTTCTTCTGATTTCCTAGAAAAGTCCCACTTTCATTTCATCAGTCAAAACTTTAGTTTTTTTTATAGCCACAAAATGCCTCTTCAGAATGTATTGCCTATGACAATATAAAATGTTTCATCACACCCTTGTTTCACTCATCATCATGTTGTTTTTTGTGCTAGCCATTGTTCAAGACCAAAGCTTGCCAGAAGATGTCAAGTATGAACATTGCAATGAGTCAATGACACAATGTCAGTGCAACCCCCAGCTCTGAGCCTGGAATGAGATGGACAGAGGAGATCCCTCTGTCTCTTGCCTCCTTCCTTTTTATGGTTGCCAGAAGTAGAGAGAGGAGGAAAGTGAGAGACAGAGGGGCACAAGGAGAAGAGGCCTTTCTTTGATCTGATCCTCTGCTCCAGGCAAAGCACAACATGAAGCACAACATGAAGCACTCAAGTATTTCATGACCATAAAGTGGTGGCCACAAAAGTGCCCTAGATTTTTGATTTTGGAAATATGTTCATTTGATGCACACTGCACCTCTCTGAACAGAAAAAGCCAGTTCACAACTATGGAAGGAGGGGAGGTACTTTCCACTGTCACCTTCTCTTACAGGCCTATAGGCAGAAGGGATTGTGACAAGGTGGGGCGGGGGGGGGAGATATTCTGCCCTCGTGGGTCTCGCCCTCTCCCGGCCTGGCCGGTGGTGCAGCTGGGGAAGGGTCAAGGGAGGGGCTGGGACCCGCTCTGCCCCTGTGTACTGCTACCTTCCCTTCGGGGTAGTCCGTGGTCCACTCCCTGCTTCCCCAGCCAGGTGTTCTGCCCTCCGGGGCTGCAGTAGCAACCGTGGAAGCTGCAAACCTCTGTAGGCTGCAGGCCGCAGCCTGCCAGCTCCAAGCCGCCAACTCTAACTGCAGGCTTTCGAGCTGCAAGCCTCCAAAGCTGTAAACTGTAACTGCGAGTTGTAACTCCAAACTATAACTCCATCCTCCACACCTCCTCACTCCAAACTCCACGACCCACACTGCCTGCCTGCCCCTGCAGGCTTTTAAGTGTTTGGGGCGGGGCTCCTTAATTGGCCCCAGGCATCCTAATTGCCTAAACTGCCCCAGGTGATCTGATTAGTTAAGCAGACCCAGGTGGCCTAATTGCCTAATCAGCCCCAGCTGAATTACCCAGGGAATAGGGCTTTGTTGAGCCTGGGGCTAATATACATGCCTTCTAGTACTTTCTCATAGCCGTCCGGCCTGACCCTGTCACAGGATATTGTGAAACTTCCTCTCTGGCAAATTTCCTGCGTTCAGGAATGAAACCCTCCTTATCTATTTCAGCAAAAGCCACACTTTGCAACAGCCTCTTATTCTCTGGTTAGCTGCTCTGCCCTCCCTCCCCTGAGTCATAGTTTAGGAGCTGTGCTGTTGATGACGCTATGGGTCTGACTGATCGCCTGTTTTTAGACATCAGGAAAGAACTGTTCCCACTAGGCGAAAATAGCATGTAGCCTGGTGGGTTTTTTTTGCCTTCCTCACAGCCATCTTGCAGCACAGTTGGGTTAGAAATCATACAATTTGATTATGATCATACAATGCTGTTATGATTACTGACTTGTCACAACTTGCAGCCAATGTCCAGTGTGGGTAAAGGTTAAAAGGGCCAGGTCCCATATAAATGAGATCCAGGATTGCAGAGCTCCTTCTTGCACTTGTTGGGGAGGAGCTAGAAGACTGCAGACTGAGGTTCCCCCCCACGAGCCTTGTGGCTTCTGTCACCAACACCTTTACATGGGGGGAGACAGGCGGGAAGGGGATCCACAACTGAACTGAGTCCATGAGGTAGACAAGGAAGGGTTGACTCTGAGGTATCATGTGTTTTATGGTAAAAGCCCTGCAACCTACATTGGAACCAGTTAAATGGTTAGTATCTGAGTGGGCAATGTAGTATCCCTACAGCCTGCCTTTTAAACTCATCCCATGTCTGTCATTTGCCTAATTGTCCTGTTCAAGGGATATCATGACAACCTCTTCAGTGGCATACTTCATGCCTCCAGGGATAAAAGCAGCATAAATTAAGAGCAAATCTGATTGAGACTGCAATGGAATTAGTCTGGATCTAGACTAATGTAATTAAAAGAAAAATTCTGGTCCCATTTTAATGCTTTGGAATTTTCTCAATAATTTTACTTGGACTGAGATTAAGCCATTAGAGCAGACTTTGGCCCCAAATGACTGTGGAATGGAGAGGAACCAAAACTAAAATATTCTCTGATGTTCAATTCTCTGATGTTCAGTAGAAACAACCAGATTTAAATACTTATTTATATACTTACAGATTTATATATTCTGTGTCTGTGTTTGAGGGAGTGGAATTAGTCATGAAATAATTCTAAATGCTGCTCTAATCAAAATAGTAGGACCTGAAACCAATAAGGTGAAAGATTCTGAAGAAATAGGCATCTTTTAAAACAGTACTTATTGGGCCTATGTTATGCTCCCTTTATAATTAAGGGTTACTTGATTGCTGCGTTAATCATGGAAAAGGCAGAAAACTAATACACTTGTTTTCATTGAATGTAATCTATTCCTTTTTTTAAGCTGCACAGCAGACATCACACCTGGCTGAATGGCAGGAACAAATTTATAGAGGATATAAATAAAATCTCATCAGATTCAAGGGAAAGGGGATAAGAAAAGCAACATTGTGCACGTGGTGTGCAACCCTGCGTACTTGGAAGTCAGGCTTAAAACCACATAATTAACTACAGGTTTCTTGAGTATTTTGAATTGATCTGTTTTTAAAAAAAATTGAATTGTTTTGTTTTTTTAAACTTTTTTTTTTTTTTGCACAAGGAAGTGCTTTCTTTCTTCAAAAGACTCAAAAGGGCCCCATGATACTGAATCATGCATCAGCGACTACTCCAAGGGATATTAAGGTCTATATTTGCAGCAATGTCATTCTTAGATCAAAGATTTGACCAGTTGGAATCATAGACTATGGGTAAAAGTCCAAAAGCAGTTAAGTGACGTAGGTTCCTAAATCCCATGTTCAAATTGACGTAGGCACTTAGGAGCTTGAGTCTCACTGAAATTCAAGGTGACTAAGGGTATGTCAACACAGCAAAAGCTGTGCATCAGCTAGTCTATCTGAGCTAGGCTGAATCCAGCTAACATGGGCAACAATAGCTGTGAAGAGTGCATGGGTTCCAGAGCAGGCTAGCAAACCAAATACATACCCAGGGTTTGTGCTAGGTTGTATTACCACCTCTGAAACTCGTGTTGTGTAGTCTTCACTGCTATTGTTACTCATGGTAGCTGGATTCTAGCTAGCTTTGGTAGGCTAGCCCATGCACAGCATTTGCTATGAAGACATAGCCTTAGGTTGTTTGGCACTTACTCATTTTTGGAAATGGGACACAGGCACTTTTGAGAATTTTACCCTTAGCTACAAATAAAATTTCTAATCTAGAAAGAAAAGGTGACAGAAGAGAAAATGCTTTGAAAACAGTAACAGAAACCTGAGTTCTCTCTGGCATAAGAGATATTGATGCCAGTGGTATGAAGATCAAAAGGAAAAATATTATGCTAATGTGAAGCTGGATCTGAACTAGTTGAGAGCCTGATGAAGTTCACATTTTGAATTTGTTTTGTCCCAGAAGTCTGGGTATAAATCAGGATCCCAGCTCCACCAAACTCCAGATGCTTGAGTCAGGAATATCTCTGTTTCTTCATTAGAATGTTTTCATCCCTCTTTCCCTGGCACGCAGACCAGAGTTGGGCAACTTTAAGGTAGTAGAGGGCCATAAAACCCACAAAAACCATTTGACAGGCTGGGGAGTGTAACACCTAGAGTGGGATGGATCCTGAAAGGTGTCCTCTTCTCCCATCCTATGTATCAAAGGACCAATAGGCCTTAGCCTTGTTTGCCTCACAAGGGTGGTATGAGTCTTAAAACCGGTCAGTTGGGTGTCTAATTTTATATGCTTACAAGAGCTCTCACATGAGGGAGGGGGAAAGAGTACGCTTTACCAGGGCCCAGAGGCCGTCGGGGGCCTGGCCCAGGCTGCAACCCCCATTACCGTGAGGAAAAGTTTTTCGTGCCTCATGAGATTGTATGTATGGGATGAGGGATTGTGGTATGTGTGTGGGAGGGGGCCCATGTTACAGGTTTGTACTGGGCCTGCAAATATTATGCTTGGGCCCTGTGCTTACACCCAATGTACAGAGTTGCCAAGAACACAAAGCTTCCACTGTCTTCAAAGCAGCACTGAAGTTTGGATTCGGAGGAATGATGAGTCAATGGTAGACTCAGGCGTAGAATGCAGGTGTCCCGACTCTGATCCCCAAGATCAGAACACTAGACCACAGTGGCAGCTAGGGATGAAGACTGGATTCATGTGACCTGGTCCTATTCTGGACTCTGCCATTGACTTGCTGTGACTTTGGGATAGTTTCTTAGGCCAATGTTTTCATAGGTGTCCACTAATTTTGGTTTCTCTGGTTTTGATTTCCAAATTGAAACACCTGGGTGCTGATTTCCAGCGGTCCCATGCAACTTGTTGACTTCAGTTAGAAGTGTAAGAGCACAGCACTTCTGAAAAAAGCAGTCCAGTCTGTTGGCACTTCAAGTTGGATGCCCAATTGAGGTACATAAAATGAGTGGACATTTTTGAAAACTTGAGACTTGGTATAGAAATCATGTTAACTGAAATCATGGCATTGGTCAAAAGATTTGGAAAAAAAATCCTAACAGTCATAATGCTGTGCATTATTTAAATATATAGAAATGTAACATAATCATGTTGTCCTTCCAGAGAAGACAAGTAATAACAGCACATTTGATTTTGCATCGTTTTAGAATGCATTTGTCATACTTTGTGGTAGTACCAAGATGAAAAGAGATATTTATTTGTCTACAGCAAAACAACTCAGAAAGATAAAAAGAAATGAGTGAACAAATTAAGAAAGGGGGGAAATGGATGGCTCTACCATTCAGACAATGTTTCCCAGTGAAAATGGTCCCTGGAGAGTTCAGATACATTATTCACCACTAATAGTCTCAGGAGGGTTCTTGTAATTATGTTAGTAGTGAGACTCCTGTACTATTGCTATGTTTAGATCAGATGCAAGGGTGCTTTGGTGTAAAGGAGATACAAAGCTTTGGGATAAATTAATGTCTCTAGTGCCAGTGCAATATTTATCTGGTGCATATCTTAATTAGTTCAGTTCATTGAAATAAGACATTCTTGTATAATTCATTACAGGCTAGACAAGAAGGGACACTCAGCAATCAGGCTGCCAATATTCATACAAATCAAATCCACATTTTGGCCTAAAAATTGAAATGGAGATGAACATGAATTTCCATACTCATAGCTCTCTCAGCAGGTTCTAAAAATCAATACAAAAACAGAACTTCATTTTATATGGGCAAACAATTGTTTCAGATCCTGTACTCTTTTCTATTTTGCTTTCTGGATCTATTTCAGAGTTTTCCCAATGCAGAGATTCATTAATTCATTAATCCATGAGGTAGAAAAATACAGACTACTTAGCGGTGACGAAACTGAATTCTAAAAGCAAGCAGCACTGGTGATTTTAGCGCATTCTAAAACATATTCATTTGGATGATGTAGAGACAATTCAATGCTTTTTGACAATTTATGTTCCCTTTAGCATAACTATCCCTTTTTTTCCAGCACAGCAGCAATAGGCCATGCAGGACACCACATACTATATAGCAAACAAAATAAAGTGACACAAAATATCCAAAAGTGGACTCACCTTTTATTGGCGAGTCGGTAAGCTCTTATGTAAGCAGTCCTACTGAAGTCCTAGCTATTGTGACCAGACCTACTGATAATTACTACCTTTTGATTTCCACTGTGCAAGTTGTGTATGCGTTTGAGGCTGCTGGCAAGCTCAGGAGCAGCCCGGTGGCTGATAAACGGACTTGTAAAAGCGTGCATCAAGTTAAAAAAATTAGTTACATCGATTCATTCCTTGCATATGTAGTCCTTATGTTTGTGTTAAAACCCAACTGCAGGATGGAAGATGAGCATGAAAGGAAATAATTATCAGTTATCTGCATAAAATCTGCAACAAATTACCTATAAAACTATAACTATCCAAACAGGATGGCATTTACTTTATAGGTTCATGACTTCCTCTCTTTAAAGTTTGCTAAGAAGAAAGTAAAGTAATTACTATTGTCTTTTGATTGATTAAACGTGACATATATGCTAATATGAAAGTCACTTCTGTCCTTTGTTACCCAAGCTTCTGGTTAAAAGCAATTTTGAAGATAACAGATATAATATCATCAGTGCTGCCATTTCTAATTTATATGCCAGGAATTTAATTTCTGTGTCTTTTTCTCCAATGGAGAAGACATATTCTACCTTTCACGTTTTAAATTTTGGGTACAGAAGTCAGATGATATTACAACCATAATATCTCCTACTATTTTGCCGTTATATGTCTGGAAATGTATGTACCCCAGTGGGCCTGTTGCCTTATACACAGAAGTAGTTGTATTGATTTCAATGGGGCTCTTGAATGGGTCAGATACACAGGATTTGGCCCAATGAAAGACAGAGAATCACCTGTTAAATTTAGATTGAAAGTACTACATACTGTACTATCATTCTCGCCATATGTTGTTTCCACTGAAGCTTATGAAGTTTTTTTGTCATTGGCAAAATAAGACTGGCAAAATGCTTGGGGTCAAATTCTCTATGGAGCTGCAAACCCTCAAAATAATTCCATTAACATCGGTGGAGTTACTCTGGATTCAAACCAGTTCAAATGAGAACAGAATTTGGACTTTCTGCTGCCTGATCTGGGGTTCCCATATGAGCTGGTCCCCAGCATAAGATTAGAGCAACCTGAAGGCTGCTGTAAATTGTGTTGATGGTTTATGGCTTCAACAGACCATTATAACAGCCAAAAAATGCTGGGGTGAACAGATCCTTGTCTCCTAATCCTTCCAGAGCCATTCCCTTACCAGAGGCTACCATGGTTCAACACCACCCAAGGACCTTTCTGCACAGGGAAGATCCTTCTGGGGCCAGATCTTTGACCTTTAGGGCAGTTTTCTACCAGTGGAACTCTGGAAAGCTGCTTTAGTGCGGTAGAGGACCACAGGCATGGACTTAAAGATTGAGAGGAGCCTTGTAGGTTACCAAAAATAAAAGTGATACCCTTAGGGTTAGATCCTTGGGTTCAGCTGATCTGCAGAGAGTGTAGGCCAGTGGCCTGTCTGTGCAAAGAACATTTACAGTTCAGCTTTGCAGACACCTTATCAATGTGCAGCCTCTGTAGAGGTTGCCTGTGCTGATTGCAAACACCTGCAATAGGACAATCAGCAGCCAACGACTGTCGTGACGGGCCCCTTTTCCTCAGGACATATCCCCTTCTCCCTGCTATGCTGGCAGCGAAAGAAAAGGAGCATAAGAGTCTGTATGCCACAGCAGGTTCACTATGACACTGGGGTAACTTTTCCCAAGCTGGTTAGGCAGTGTTAAGGGTCAGATTACTCTGGTCATGCCGTAAAAAGTAGCCACTCTGAAAAATTTAGCCCTAAGTATTAAATCCAATTTCTCCTGAGCTGGGTAGCGAAGGTACCTTGTTGATTTCCTTAGTTAGACTGTTCTAAAACCCAGTGGGCCTCTCTAGTATTTTTCCTCTCTGTGTCACACTGTAACTCCTTGTCTTGATGTCTTTAACCACTCTAAACAATTATTTATTTATTTTATTATCCCCACCACACCGTTATTTATACACTGTGGTCATGTACCCTCTCTGCCACTTTTTGTAAGAGATACATATCCAGTTTAGCAAACTCTTCAAGTCTCTTCTCACAGGACAGTCCCTCATTTCTTTTGTATCCCTCACTTTGGGCTCCCTCTAGCTTCATCAATGCCTTTTCTACACTGTAGTGACCAAAACAGAACATGACATACTAAAACTGAATAAAGATGAATTGCAAACTTTCTAGCCTTGTAAGACTCTGAAAAATACATCCCAAAATAGATTTTCTTTCCTCCACACTGCATTACATTGCATGTTATATTAACTCTCCTAGGCTGAGTTCATCCCTGTGGTAACTCCAGTGACATCTATGGAGTTAGACTAGGGAGAATTTGGCTCACTAGATGCTAATACCATCAGTTCCCTTCTGATATTACAGCTCCTTATTTAATTTACTCTTGCTGAATATTAATATTTCACCACAGTTTATTACCTGTATTTACAAACCCATGCTGACTCCAATCCTAATATTCTATTTTCTAAATTCTTTATGGCCTTCTGACATTTCATTTGTGCTCTACCACCCTCACTCATCTTAAATTGGCATAATTAAATTGATCAGGGAAACATTTACTTTGCCTCCTAATGATTTTGAACACCACTAACCCCAGTTAGACAAACATTATTCACAAAAAGCATTCAACAATTTGTAAACCAGCTCAAGTCTCAACACAGGCAACGAGACAAATTCCATTTTGTAATTTTGTGGGGAGGAGAGAAAATGAGCTAAGGTATTACTTGTGAAATTCACTCTGGACTTGTCAGGTCCAGAGACTGAAACCCTTTCTCCAGAGAATAGATAGCAGAAGTTCAAACTTCCCCAAACTGCATCATGAAGATCCAACTTTATCTGCAGAGACTAGTTTAAATTCTGCTCTGGTGTGGACCTAGGACAGCTCCATAATGGTGTTTCCACAAATCATATCAGTGTCACTAACAGGTGAATCTGGCCCTCCCTTTTTAGGAGCAACAGAGTAAATCGTTCTTCAAAATCTATACATTCTGTTCCACAACCTCATCAACTCTTGCCTCCACAACAACTTCCTTCAACTCCATGTACCCAAACCTCCTATCTTAAGGACTGATTCAAAGCCCAGTGAAGTCAGTGGACAGACTTGCATTGACTTCAAAGGATCTGAATCATGTTCCTATTATTTGTTAAAAAGAGAACTCTTGCGCAAAAATCTGCCATTTCCATCTCCCTCTTCTAATCAATGCTCAAGTTTCCTCCTATCATGAGAGAATCTGGCATTCAGATAGACCCTGAACTCTATAACCCTGATCATCTCTAATATATTATATAAGTCCATAGGAAAAAGTGGACCTTTTCCAAAGTATGATTCCAGGAGAAGATGATGATCTTAAAACGAAAAAAATAGATTCCTGATCTCTGGCTAAAGATCATTTTCTACCTTGAAATATACTTGTACAACCCCACTGAAATCCACGAGACTAGTAATTCAAGGCAGAATTTGGTTCAATTTTGTGGTAATAATATGAAGGTCTAAAGTTTCAAAAATGCATCACAAAACACTCCTAACTTTCTGAATAATTGTTAAACTTTTTTTTTTAAATCTCCTTTTCTCTTGCTCTGAGTTGAGCTGTCCATATACCCAAGCTACAATATAGCAGATATAGAAAACATGACCTAATATTATGTACAATACGAGTGAAGCTTCAAAAAGGTACCGAGGGTCATTGTGGACACTTAGCTAAAGATATCAAACACTTTTTCCTCTGGAAGCTAGGTTTGAAACATCATTAAAGCAAGCTTCTTGAAAGTTATATAAAGTACTTTTTTATTTAGACCAGAGGTAAAAATTTCAGAAGCGCCTAAGCCCTATTTTAAAAAGTGACCTGTTTTTAAATGAGATTTAGGCTGTATCTACACTAGGTGCTGGGATGGTGGTACCCTGCTTGCATACACATCTTTGTATTAGCTCGTTGAGAGCCAGCACAAGTATAAATAGTAGTGCAGCTGTGGTAGCATGGCTTAACTGTGCTGAATACACACCTACTAGTTTCAGGCAGGTTTGTACTTCACACAGCTAAGCTGAACCTCTACTGACACTATGCCCATGCTACATTCCTATTTATACTCATGTTAGTTCTCATCAAGTTAGTGTGAGGATGCATATTCAAGTTGGGAATCACACTCTTAGCTCGTAGTGTAAACATAGCCTTAGGCTCCTGAGTCACTTTTGAAAATGGGAATTACATTTTCAAAAGTGACTAGTGATTTTGTTTGCCTCCATTTTTGAATTCCTAACTTGAGGCATCTCAAAGGGGCTTGTCCTGGTGGTGGGTGGTCAGCACTTTCTGAAAATCAAGCCCCATTGCAGTGTCTAAGGGTGGGCACCCAAAAGTAGAGGCACCCAAAATCAGGAGGCCTAAGTAACATAGGTGATTTTGAAAATGTTACTTTAGGTCAGAAATTCCACCAGGAGAGCTTCTTCCACTGGTCCTAGAGCCAGGACCCTAGAGGAGATTTAGAAGTGGGTCCCTTTTGGTTTTCTATCTCCACAAGCCAAATTCCTTGGGTTGTTTTTGTTTTCTAGTTCCCTATCTCCACTTTGATGGGTGTGTTGTTGTTGTTCTATCAATAATTTGAAGTCTTAGGCAGGCCTTACCATTTGAAGGACCACAAGAGAGGGGAGAATAGACCCAGAAATTGCTTCTCTTTTCAGTGATGCTTCCAGGGGATGACGAGTCTGAATCTCAGATTCTTTCCTCTAGTCTCACTACTAGAAAGGGATACCAGGGCTGGCCATAGAGTTCAGAAACACAGGATTATATCAGGTTAATACTACGAGCTGATTCCATTTCTATTAGGTCTTTCTTAGTTAAAGGTTTCCTACAATATAAATACAAACCTATTAAAATCATTACATCTCTAATCCAGTTGCATTATTCACAAGGTCATACCTCAATTTAATGTAGCAATGTACTGACAAAAAGGAAAGCAGGATATTTAAATGCCTTCAACCAAAGGAATCTTTTTGATGTATCTTCTTGCTGATGATCTACTTACATGTCCTTTAATCTTCCATGACTATAAAAGAGAATTTGCTATATTGATAGTATAATAGAAAAATAGGGCCAAATCCTTTGCTTGTATAAATTGGTGTAGCTATGTTGATTTCAGTGGCACTATATCAATTTACAGCAGCTGAGGATCGGATGCAGAACAGTTAACAGTAGTAAATGACTGATGAATTGCTTCTGTTAACGAAGTCTGGTTATAGAATGCAACAGTAAATAATTAGCTTCCATGCAATGTATGAGTGTGATGATTGCAAAGTACTGCACATCTGGGATAAAAAAAACACGATAAAGACAGAATAAAATTTGAAAAAACATTGCTAATTTGCCCTGAATTTAATAATAGCTTTGCAACTTAATTTTTTTTTGCATGCCTTCAAATACCTAAGAAAAATTTTACAAAAAAATCAAGTACTGTAGAATTTCTAAGACTTGTTGGAAATCTCTGATTTCTTCAGAAAACAAATTTTAAACAAACATTCACTTTGCTTGTATGCACAAGTGGTGATGGTTAAACTGTCCAGTTCATTTTCTGTACCTCCCATGATGCCTTCCAGCCATGGCGTCTCTTCATTTTGACACAAAGCTGTAGTTATTTCTTAAGTGGAGTGGGCCTTGTCTATACTTGAGATTAGTCAATTCAGCCAACTGGGGTAGTTGCACGAATATAAAACACAGCCATAATTACGGAAAAGTGTGATGTGTACTAACTGAGCTTATGTTAGTTTCAAGGAGGGGAAAATAGCAGCTTCCCCTATCTATACTTTGCTTTGGTACTGCTGCACTAATTGCTTGTCACCAGAGGCTGAATCCCAAGTATAGCCAAGACCACAATCATTGTACAATTTGCTTCTGTCTAAATGAGTAAGTAGAAGGTATATAGTTGATTTTAACGCTACAAAACAGACAAACAATAATTTAATGGTAAATATACAACTTCACCTCTCCATATTATCTCTACATCAGACAAAACAAGTTGCATGGAGGTTCAAGTTCCTACACTGCAAATTAACATGTGCCAGTTTATTTGGAAATATTTTAGCTGTCATTTGCGTCTGTATTTTGCTTCTTTTGATCATCTAAAACCAATTCTTGCCTAAACTGATACTTTATATCTTTTATACAGTGAGTTGTTTAAATATTTGTAATTACTCTGCTTTGTAGAAGTGTAGGGTTTGCCATGTCAGATAAACCAATGGTCCATTTTGTGTAGTGTCCTGTTTCTCACAGTAGCCAGCACCAAATGCTTCAATGGAAGGTGTCTACACTGAAGTGGGCAAATATGGAATAATAAAGTTAGCTGAAATGTTTTCCTAATGAAGTCAGTTTTTGATTGGTTTATGCCATGAACTATTAGAGTACTGTATATCTCTTCTAAAAAGTTACCTATATTAATGCATCTATGGATATTCCCATATCCTTAGAAATGTCCAATCTTTTTGACCAGTATGAAGCTCTGGGTGTCGATGATCTCTTTCAGCAGTGAGTTCTACAGTTAGTTATGTGTTGTTTTAAAAAAGTATTTATAAATGTGTTGACTTTTCATTTCATTAAATGTCTCCTGGTTTTTATGAGAAGGGCTATTGCAAGAGCTTGTGATTTACCTTCATTATACCATCCATTATGAAAGGGGCAGTCAATTATTTTTTATCAAAGCCCAAATTTCTTGGTCAATGTCCAGACTCCAGAGAAAATAATAAAAAATAACAGCAATAATGATAATAGTAAGCACTTAAAAAGATTTTGGGGTCTGTTCAAAAGTGTCCGGAGTCTGGATTTGGCCCACGGTCTGCCTACTGACTACCCCTGCATTATGAAATACACCTCTGCCATGTCCATTAGTATATATGATTTGTCTACATTAAACAGACCCACTCTTTCCTCACGTGCTTCTAATTATTCTTGTCACTTGTCTCT
>ML675620.1:61237088-61591127 GCA_007922155.1 Mesoclemmys tuberculata | reverse complement strand
TTTTTTATATATGGTGAAAGGAACTGAGCACAGTATTCCATGTGAGGGTGTACCATTGATTGTACCAGTATAATTTTCTATCCCATTCTTTATACATTCAAACATTTTGTTTTTTCTTTCAACCACCATTGATAAGCATACAGAGATTTTCATTGTGCTGTTCACGTAGATGTCCAGGTCTTTTTCCTGTGTGATTACAGTTAAGTTAGAGTCCAACAATGTGTATTAGCAGTTTAAATTATTTATTTCTGTGTGCAATAATTTTCACTTTCAACAATTAATTGCATGTGCCATCAAGCTGCCTGTTCCCTTATCTTGGGCTAGTCTCTCACAGTCTCCTGTAGTATTGACTAAAATAAATACCTTTTGTCATCTGCAGATTTTGCCACCAAATTGTTCATCTTTTTTCCAGATTGTTGATAAATATAATACACACATTTCTTAGTATGGGATCTTGGGATATTCCACTAGTAAAACTGAAAATTGATCAATTATTACTGTTCTTTGTTTACTTTCTCAGAGACAGTTTCTAATCCATGACAGAACGTTGCCTCTCATTCCATGGGTATTTTTCTTAATAGCCTCTTGTAACAGTCCCTTGTGAGGGACTTTGACAAATTTTACTAAATCCACTATTTAGTTAAAATGCTCTAAGAATTCTAACAGATCAGTGAGGCATGATTTTCCTTTGCAGGACCTATGCTGGCTATATTATATCTTTATTATATAAAACCATATATAGGTTTAATTTTCATTTCAAACACACTACTTGGGGTACTGAGAAAAGCCTTACTGGTCACCAGGTATAATGGATGATTTTAGTGAGAGGTTACATATTTGTGTTAGCAACTCAACCACATCATTCTTAAACTTCAATCTCTGACAGTATCTCATTTTTATTACTAGAAAAGAGTAGGAATCTCCACCATCCTCCTTCTTAATTGTCCCCCATTAATCCCTGGAAGTCCAGCAGACACTCCAATACTTTTGTTTGTTTCCTGTGCAATTGTTTAAAGCACACTAAAATTATTGCTTTATGTAAGAGATGCAGTATTTTTTTAGATGTATTTTCACATATTTCATGAACAGCACACTGTAATTTAGGAGAACTGTTTTGCATTGATGGTCCTTATATGATATTCAACCCATTTGTGAGGCAGAATTACCAAGTTGCAAGTCATCACCATTTATACTACTTCAGAACTGTTGAGAAAGGTGAGAAGTCATTTTTATCCCTGTTTTACAGATGGGGGAACTGAGGCACATTTTGTTAGGTGATTTGCATAAGATCACCAAGCAAGTCAATGATATAGTTGGGAACTGAATCTTGGATGAAATCTTTGCCTTCACTGAAGTTAATGGTAATATTCCCATTGGCTTCAACAGAACCAAGATTTCCCCCCATCTTCTGAATCTGAGTTCTGTCTACTGGACAACACTTTCTTAAATTATTAGCCTTGTTCTCAGATTATGCTATGTAATTCTTAAAGAGAATTCTTTTGATAAAATTAAAAGAGTTACTTAATAAGTGGTAGAGAATATTCTCCCCACAGACCATTATTAAGAATTCTTAGACACTTGGGGGGGGGGGGGGTTGTACAGAGGGAAAAAGACTACTATCTGACTATGTAGTCATAAATTACATGTAATACATTTCATTATGAAGCACTACATTTTTTAACCCTTTATGAATTCTCTCTATTCACCCCCAGGGGGTTGTAATGTAAAACTGACATCTTACTCTCTTCTAAGAAATATTCACTGCTATTCTCTGTGTATATGTTGCCTAAGAATACAAACAAGCAAATAAAAACAACACATTGTATCAAGCAAAAGACTCTTTCCTATGACAAGTAAAATCTAATCGAGGTATGCCAGTGATTCAAAAAGATCAAGCATCGTATGCAAAAGAGTAATGGGAGGTATCTAGATGGCAGATTTGATGAACAACTATGTGGTGTGTTCAGAACAATAAGTAACACACACTGTAAGCATTGTTATGTATTTCTTAGGCACAATATTCAATATTGTCACAATTTGTACTGCCTGATTAAGAAACCAAACTTTTATTTTCCTGAGCAGAAATCTTTAATACCTTTCATCTTTCCTTCTTACTGAAATCATTCAAGCTGCTTAAAGGCAAGCTTCCTCTATTCTAAGTTTTCCTCTTTGAATAAGACAGAAAACTGGCTTTGTATCCTTTGGTTACTTGGACTTAACACCAAATTCTTACCTTACATAAGGTCAAAAAAGAAAGCTTATAGAATTGGATTTATATGAAGAAATGGTTTCTGTCTTTTACTACCACCAAACTATCTGCAAATTATCTAAATTAAGACAGCCAGTGCTCAAACATCTGTAAGCAAAATGCTTAAATGCCAAGTGCAACTTTACTGGCATAAGAAAATAATAAGTGGAGTTCAATTTGTGTCAGCATAGCTCAGGAAAATAAGATATCATGTCTTGCTGTCTGCTTGATGTCAGCTTCTCAGATTCAAACCCTAATGCCTCATCTTAGGCTGTCCTTACTGGAGGCTGCCAAATAGCAAGGTTCAGCCAAAGTTCATGTAGCTACTACAAAATAGCTTCCCCCCCCCTTTTCTTTTTCAATCATTATGAACCTTCTGCTTTATATTGTACACACTTGATTATTCTATCCCTGAAATGTATATAACTCTATTAGCTTCTTCTCCTATTCTTTTAACATACTGTAAATTCTTTTCTGTGCTTAGTTTGTTTTATAGCTTACAGCATTAGGCTTTTAAACTTTCACTACATAGAGGAGATTAAGTCATGCGACTGGCTGGAAGATGAAAATAAAGTGACTGGGACTCGCATTAGTATTATGAAGAAACAAAAAAAGCGAATGATTTTCCCTCCTCTTAAACCCCTACCACCTTTCCACTTAAATATTTAGACATAGTAGTAATCAAAATCCTAAAACAGATGTAAGGTAGGCCTCCCTTCAGAGACAGGGAACAGCATTTCTGTAATGATCCCTTCCCTTTCCAACTTAAAGAGCTGAAATCCCTAAATTGTGCCTAAATTCTAATCTCCCCCGAGAAAGCTCAATGATACTGTTTTACCAGCTGAGGCATTAGGATAGCCTAAAACAAGCCATTTCAATTATTTCATTTTCTTGAATTGTTTTAAAATGACTGCATGTATAATTCTGCTGAATGGAAGCAGGAGGAAAAGGGTTTAGTTTAATACATGTAAGACAAGTATATTATAATATGTACATTTACTATTCTGAAATTTCCAGCCATTTTGTAGTAAAACCTCTTTTAATTGGTTTCCATTAAAAAAACTTCATGCAGAATGTGGCGTTAAACTCCTAGCATACATACCAACATGAGGAACTAGAAGAAGAAATGTCCCTTTTCCACAGCAGTAGTTGATGATATTTTTGGAAACTCTGATCATTAAGGCAGATATGTAGATATAGACACACACACACACACGTATGTGTTCTGTATATACATGCCTTCAGGGTAAGAAACCTACGGTTTAGTTTCAGGTGATCAGCTACAATTATAGCTTCAATAATTTAAAGCAAGTTAACTGATAAAAGTGATGGAAAACTAATGCTTTAATATTGCCAGAAAAATTATTAAGGCTAGAAATTTTATCTATGTTTTTCCATTTTATCATTCAATATAGTATTTTAGCAGAAGCAAGTTTGTTCAGTTTCTTAGGTTGATTCATTTTCAACTTGTCTGTTATCAATTACTGAGACAGATTTGCAATATTCAGTGTCTGTACAGATGAAACACTTTAATACCTTAGATGGCTCATTTCTGGAATCAGCAGAGTGGTATGATCCACAAACTTTAAACCTTTTTACAAAATTCAAAGATGATCAAGATTAAAATTCCCAACTGTGTATTCTGGATCACTTCCAAAAACATTCAGTCTTTATTCATTATTGGATACTGTCTTGATTAAAATTCCTTTTGGTTAGTTCTATGGTTAAGGAGTAATCTTGTATCTTAGCTTTTGGAATGTATTAGTATCATGTGACATCGATGGAGTCCAAATTAATATAAAGAGATCTCTCTCACTAGTCGGCATGAAAAAAGATTTAGAATGTTCAGATTTCAGCAAAGCAGATCAGAAAAATTTATCTTTCCCTAATCTTATAACAAAGTTACTTCAAATTCTAAGTCAGGAATAGCAGGACATTTATTTTCCTCTTCCAAAGAGTTCTGATTTAGTGATAGGTTTGTGTATCAGAAATATACTGAATATCCCTAATGCATAAAATAATAATATATTTCATTCTTCTAGTCCCAAATCAAGAGCTATACTTTCTACAAAACCAGCAATTTTTATAAAGAGGCCAAATTCATTTATGGTGTAACTCTACTGAATAATTTTGCCCAATTGACTTATGACTTTAAAAAGACTAAAAGAGTCTTCTCATTCTCATCATCTATGTGCCTATTCTTTTTTGTGCTTTGGGACTGTAAAGTAAAGGAGACACACCTAGGAAAGGGGATATAACTCAACGTTGTGTGCATCTCAGACCTGATTTCATGCAGAACCATGCAAAAACGCGCATCATAGATTATAAAGAAAATGGGAAAGAGGAGTTTGTTACTATTCCTGAACCATGATTTTAGTACATAAAACTCTTATTTCTTTCAACCTCTTATATAATGTATTATCTAGAAACTTTTTAGGTCCAGAATCTGAGGGCTTGTCTATACTTAAAACGCTACAGTGGTACAGCTGCATCTCTGCAGAGTTTCAGTGTAGACACTACCTACACTGAAGGGAGGGATTCTCCCATCAGCATAGGTAATCATCCACTGCCCTGAGAAGTGATAGAGAATTTTTCCATCAACCTAGCTCTGTCTACTCAGGAACTTAGGTTTGCTTAATAACACCGCTCAATGGTGTGAATTTTTCACACCCTGACTGACATAGTTCAACCGACCTAATTTTCTAGTTTAAACCAGGCCTGATACTCTTACTCATGCTACATAGCATCTTATAAGAAGCTGTGACAGTTCCCATGACACCCAGGACCGTGAGTCACTTTGTTACCCCCGGACTCCAGCGAGAGCAAGTCTTTCTTGTGGTAACTGGTATCAGCTCCTTGGCACCACCAGCCTTTCAGCCACTGAAGGCTGCATTCCACCCAAGGATTCCTCTGGGGTCTGCCAGCCCTAACTTTGCCTTGCAGATTAACAATAGCACCCCAGTCATTGAGTCCCTTTGTATCATTTCTCCATGATATCCAGCCCCTGACTCTGGCTATTTGCAGAAATTCCAGATCCTCTGCATCCAGAGGTGCAGTATACCCCAGTTTACCAGTTTTATCTTAAACCACCGCACCTGTAAACCACACAGGACTTGTGAGCACTTAACATAAAACAAAAGTAGGCTTATTTAAGAAACAGTAAGTATAAACAGAAACAAGTGGTGGAAACAAATGGTTACAACACAAAATAAAATCATAAAACATGAACCTGGCTCTATACTTACCAAAAATTACCTTTCCTATCCAATAAAGTAGATTTCCCACCCCAGTGTTCGGTGTGTTGTAGAGCTGGCTGCTTTCTCAAAAACTAGGATCCAAATGTTCACAAAATCATCCCTGCCCCACAAAGGGTTTTCCTCAATTAATGGATATGGAGTGCTTCTCCCTCCCTCTCTGCTATACTCAAAAGAAGCCTTTTGTTTCTATTCACAGTTAGGGTGAACCTTTGTCTTCTTGTAAAGATTTTTTTTTTTACCTTTTTGTGCTTTTGATTGTTTGCTGTTGCTGTTTTCCCATTTATGGCTTTAGTATTGCACAAGGCAAAACAGTTGAACCTTGCTTTACATCCCCAGCCAAACGGGGTAGGGTGACAGCTTCTCCTTGCCCAAAGGAGCCATCACTGATACATATTATCTCCTGGTGACTTACCTGTACTCTAAGTCCCATGCTTTCAGAATAAATACATTACTCCTTAAATATTACTCGTATGTACGTACATTTCACAATGATTATGAATCTTGACAAGTTATCTGTAAATACCTTACATGTTACTGTTTATGGATAAACATCCTGTAATCATGTGTTTGGTGTGGTGAGATTTCCAGGTCTGAGGTGAAAGATGTTTGCAAAAAGCAGGGGACACTATGCCAAGGGATCTCAATGTCACAGTAGCCCATTGACTGTGCTGAGAAGGTCCATGGAGTAAGATGAATTCAATACAAATGAGGGCATCAGAATCTGTACGTAAACATTTTAAAGCATAACTTAATCCACAACAAGAAACATGCTAGCTGCTGATCTGAAGCTGTTCTCATATTGCATAGTCATTCCTACACAGGGCTTGAAATCATGGGTTACTATTATTCCCATACAATGTAGGGTTGCCACCCATCCGGTTTTTACCTGGACAGTCTGGTTTTTCCTTCTGTGTCTAAGTATCATTTAGGGTTGCCGGGTGTCCAGTTTTTGGGGACCTGGCAACCCTAAATGGCACCCAAACCAAAATTCCAGTTCCCCCATGGAAAGGGGAGATGCTGGATCATTAACCCGCGCCAGCCCCTGCTCCGCTGGGGATGTTTCCTGCCTGCAGGCAGACTCCTGGAGATGATCCAGTGTTACGGGGGAGAGGACCAAGTGACAGGGGCAGGGCTTGATGGAAGAAGTGGGGCATGAGATGGGGCTTCAGGTAAGAGGCAGAGCAGGGGTGGGGACTTAGGGGGAAGAGGCTGGCAGAGCCTTGGAGGTCTGGTAACCAACAATTAGAAAGGTGGCAACCCTATTACGATGCCTTAAAAATTACGCTAATTCTGAGATGTAACAATTCACTTTGTACCATAATGTTTTGCCGACAAATCCTTGTTGGCACAATGTTCAGCAGTTAGCTATCTTCCTGATTTGCACTCAAAAACAGCAGGTAAACACTGGGATGCCAGTTCTAAAAAGCAGGATCCATGTAACCATTTATTTTGATCTAGAAAACCTCCTGGCAATATGTACAGCATATGGCAGTTCCTGGGAAGGAGGGTCGCATAGCTGAGTAATGTAATCTTACCTTGTTTCAGCTGCCCTCATACAGAACACACACCCATTTGTCAGACTATGCATGTCAAAGTGACTCTTAGAGGCCTGGAAACCTGAAAAACAACAAGCATGCATGTCAAATCCTATGTTTTATCATCTTTTCCTCCTCCCCTTCTGGGCTGCTGGCTCAGCATATGAGGTTGACTCCAGTATCTTTACAGGGGACTGACTCTCTAGTAGATCATTTTGTAGCCTGTCAGCCTACTTATCTCAACATGATGCTTTATTTTGTGCCAGCAGTTCTCTTTTAGGGTGAAAACAGCATCCCCCTCATAAAGCTGCAGGCTTTGCATGTGGGACCAATACAGACGAGAGGGGAGAGACTTCTTCTTTCAGGGTAAAGTGGGGCCGGGATTATCTGCATAACTAGGCTGTGGGTGCTACTAGAGCCCAGGGAGTATAGTAATCGTTACAGCCACAGTAGGGTTTCCAAAGAATGCCACAGTGCACCCCTGTGTTCTGGCACTATTTATGGAGTGCAATCCTGGCGGTGCTGCTGTGCTCTGCGCCTTCTGCAGCTTGGAATGGCCCAACATTTCTGGGCCTCAGTTTTATCCACACATTGAATGGGGACAAGAATACTTACAGGCTATTTTGCTGTTTAATTGATATTTATAAAATATTTTGGTACAAATAAAATAATAATTGTAGTGAAGTGTTCTAAGATCTGCAAGTGAATCACGTAATGTGGAAAGTGCTATTGTTCTCTTTTTGCACCTTCTTTCTGGGTAAAGTCATCCATAGACATCTCTATGTTGACACCTCACAGTCTCTAATCCAGACCAATCTCCTCCATTCACACTAAAATCTCAGCCTCTTTCTCCGACATTGCCTTGTGGATATCCAGTCATGGATGCTACCTCAACATGGTGAAAACAGAGGTCCTACTCTTACCCACTGCTACCTCCTTTGTTGATTACCCTTTTTCATGTCCCTCAGGTCTACAACTTGGATGTCATCTTTGACTTGGATCTCTCTCCACATCCTCACATCCAGCCGTGTCTCAGTCTTGCAGATCCTTTCCGCGTAAGATCTCAAAGATGTGGCCTTTCCTATCTAACCCCACAGCTAAAATGCTCATCCAAGCTCTCATATCCCATATTAATTACGGCAACATCCTTCTCTCTGGCCTTGACATATGCAGCCTTGCCTCATTGGTATCCATTCAAAATGCTATTGCAAAAGATCATTTTGCTAGCCTGTCACTTTAACCATGCAACCCTTCTTTCTGAATCCCTCCACTGTCTCCCCTTCCTCTATTGCATCAGACGTAAACTACTTATCTTCACTTTCAGGGCTCTTTATGACCTGTGCACATCCTGCTCATCATCTCCCATTCACTATTGAGACGTGGACTTTCACTTTCAGTCAGCCCATAACATCAGCCTCCATCCCCCACTTGTTAAATTTCAAACCCTTTGATGCTTTCTCCAGTGCTTCCCCTCACACTTGGGAAGAACTTAAATATCTGTAACAGCCGCTGATGTGCTGAGATCATTGCTTATCTCGCTGCCCAGCACTGTTTCATTGTTTCCTCGTAGTTCCCCATCTGTCTCTCTGTCTCCATGTGTTGTCTCATCTTATACATAAGCTTCTTGGGTCAGAGATTGTCTTTTTTTCTATGTTTGACCAGCTTCTAGCACAATGGGGTGCTGGTGCATGACTAGGGCTCCTATACGCTTCAGTAATACAAATAATAAAATGTGATACTTTTTCCCTTCTAAATTCTACAGATCAACATTGTTGTGCAATATTACTCAGTGTTCCACTCTCTGTGACAAACTACCCAGAGTTAGTGACATTGGCTTAGATTCTGGGCTGCAACCCTAAGCCCCCGCAGCCCACGGGAAGAGAGGTGGCTAAACTGGCTTCCAACTATAAACCCGTCTGATTCCAGGCTGTTCTGAGGGCTGGAACAAACCCTGATGTAAATTAGATCACCCAGAAAGAGCTATCTACAGACAACAACACGGCCTGGAATCCCTGCAGCACTGTATGCGGGGACTCCACCCCTTCATGCCCCTAATATGTCCTGCTGGGGTTTGCGGTTGTCTTCATCAGTTCCTGTGCTGGAGGAATTTAATTCCTTTCTGTGCTGATCAAATCTGTTTCCCTGGTTTGGGGCCATAGTGAGGTGAAAATCTCATGCACTTGGCCATGTCCACCCCTTGTTTATAGTGACAGAAACTAAGGTTCCTTTACATGATGGACAACTGAGAGATGGACCAAAATAGGGCCCGGACATGATGCTAGAGAAGCCAAGGGCTAGTTTTATTGCCTACCATGGGAGCAAGAGCAGCTCCATGGTCCCTATAACTAAATGTTCAGATGTCTGTGCCCAGAGTTAGACATCTATGTGAATATTTCAACACCTAAATAAGTGACCTGCTTGTTCTGTGCGCTGAAATGGGAGCTGGGGGTGTTTAGCAACTCAGTAAATTTTAGGATGGTTATTCAGCTGGCTCACTGCATGCAACCATGTTTGAAACGATAGCCTCAGGTCAAAATTACACGAGCCCTTCCTTATTCATGCAAATCAGTGTCATTGACTCCAACAGCACTATTCATGTGAGTTAAGGTTTGCAGGATTTTTAATTTTTTTTTTTTTTAGCGTAAAAGGTTTGCCTGATAGAAGCAGACGTTGGGAGTTTTGTTTTGAAAAAACATTTTGGATATGTCTTCTTCTGCTATAACTAATTATTGCTCATTGTACTGCTAGGACTTTGAATCAGGTACCTTGTGGCGTCCTGAGTGACACTACTTTGTGAGCCTAAAGGCTGTTTAAAAGTATCAGAGGATGGCTGGCAGCTTCTTGTAAGCATTGACTTTAGCTTTCATTGCAAGTGTTGTCACTTTCTTCTCTTGACACTGTGCCTTTAATGGCATGGTTTTGATCTTGTTGCTACACTGCTGAGAATATTCATACAGAATGAGCAATTATTTAGGTAGCTAAGCCTTTGTTTTCAGTGTTATGCCTTGGGGCCCTTCAGGAAAATGTAATAGATATTCTGATTCCAATTGCTTCTCACAAGCAGTGTTACAGTGCAGGAAGTTTGGAGCATAGTGAGTTGGATTCTCAAGCTTGGATTGTTTCACTAAGAGATATAAGGCATGGGTATATTAAAGCTTGGGTATCGATGTGTACACATCGGCAAAATGAGGACGGATACATGCATGAAATTAAGCAGCAGGTGCAACTGTTATTCAACTTTAACACAAAGGAGGGGCACTATTCACCCATCACCCAGACTCCCCTATACCAGGTATTTAATTGGTTTTAGTGTGGGAGTCATAGGGCTTCTTACCACTAACCCATAACGAACAGAGCCAAAAGAGGCTGCATATGGCCCCCACCTACATTCTGAGAGCTGGGAAATGCTGACCAATCAGCCCCCCTCTTTGCTAGTTGGCCAATGGATGCCAGAGATTCCTTGGGAGGAGGAGCTACCTATTGTCCCTTGCCCAGTGTCTCCCTTCATTGCTACTGGGACTGTCCTCCTTTCACTGCCAGCCCCATCAATTTCCCCCCCCCCTCGATGTGGGTGAGTGGCATTTTGCATCCCTATGGCGAAGTCTGTTGACATTTCCATTGCATTACATCTAAACTCCATGAAAATGCACTGCAAAGTAAAAAGAAAGCTCGGGGATTATAGTTTAGAAATGGCCAAAAAGTTTCTGTCAAAACTGATTTTCGACAGAAGATTGGGTTTTAGAGTAAACAAAGAAATGACTTTTTTACTCTTTTTTTTTTTGGTCAAAAAGTCAAAATTCAATGGACAATTTTGAAGAAAACAATATTTTTTCTCCATTTTCTTGGAAAATGAAATCAAAACAAAACGTTTTCTGACCAGCTCTTTTCTACTACAGTCACTTTAGGGTAACTTTGCTATATACTTTTAACCCAGTGTGCCCATACACTCTAGACAGGCACTTTCTTCTCTGTACTAGCTTCTGAGTGCTCTCCAGAGCACTTCTGAGTCTGTTGTTTCAAGAGTTAGCAATGTTGTGAAAAGATCATAATACAGTGAAAGAGCCAGCTGTAGCTAATGTTCAGGTATACCACAGCACCATAAGTGCATTCCATTTACAGGACAGGATTGGTTAATGGCTAGTACAGCATCAGGTTTTTCCTAATGAAATGTGGCCACACCTACAAGGCAAAATATCCACAAAATTGTATCGTCCTTTACAGCTGGCTGGGAAAGAGACTGAAGCAACAGACTCGCTTCAAAAACATAAAAGACAATGAATCTGTTCTTTCAAAATTTCCTATGTCAGCAATGATATTTTAGCTGTTTAAAGAACTTAGATTGCATTATATTTTTCATTTTAATAGACAAAAGTGCAATGCATTCTTACTGGTGATAATTACCCTTAATTAATATACTGTCAGAGTTTCCCTACTGTGACGGGGTCAGGCCGGACGGCTATGAGAAAGTACTAGAAGGCATGTATATTAGCCCCAGGCTCAACAAAGCCCTATTCCCTGGGTAATTCAGCTGGGGCTGATTAGGCAATTAGGCCACCTGGGTCTGCTTAACTAATTAGACCACCTGGGGCAGTTTAGGCAATTAGGACACCTGGGGCCAATTAAGGAGCCCCGCCCCAAACACTTAAAAGCCTGCAGGGGCAGGTAGGCAGTGTGGGTTGTGGAGTTTGGAGTGAGGAGGTGTGGAGTTGGGAGTTAGGAGTTTACAGGTTACAGTTTTGGAGTTGAGAGTTTGGAGTTTAAAAGCCTGCAGCTTGGTGCTGGCAGCCTGGAGCTAGGAGACTGCAGCCTGGCAGCCTGCAGTCTGCAGAAGCTTGGGAGCTGCCATAGTTCCTGCCACAGCACTGGAGGCAGGCCACCAGCTGGGGTAGCAGGAAGTGGTCCACATACTACCCCAAGGGAAGGTAGCAGTACTCAGGGGCAGAGCGGGCCCCATCCCCTCCCTAAACCTTCCCCCAGCTGCCCCACCGGCCGGGCCGGAAGAGCGCAAGACCCACGAGGGCGGAGTACATCTGTTCCTCCCCCCCCACACTCTGTTACACTACCTATAGTCTTTGCTTTCTGAACCTTTACAATGGTATTTGCCCAGCAACCCCATTCTTCTTCGAGGAAATGACTCCTTCACCTTTGCTACATTGTCCTACATTAACTCTGTTAATAAATGTTACATGTAAGAAAAATGCTTCTGAAGAACATAGAGAATAAAAAATCGTTAGCTGATCCCACTGATTTTTATAGGAATTTTGCATACCCCTTTATTAATAATAATAAAGAACTTTCCAAAAGGGGGTAAGCATTGTCATCGTCATTTTAATGATGGAGAAACTGACACATATACAAATGAAGTGACTCATCCAATACCACACAGTCAGTCAGTGGCAGAGTCAGGGCGGGCACTTGGATCTAATGAAACCGAGTTCTTAGCTGCCACTGTGCTCTAATGGACGGAGCCTGTTCCAGAACAGAATTAGGGCTTAGCGATGAACTAGTAGGTTTCTGCTTGTGCTTCCCAATCATTTGTTTGCAGTGGGGAGGCACACTGATGTCTTCTCTTTGTGAGGGCTTTTAATGAATAAAAGGTATGCTATTTGAATGAATGATACAGAATGCAAAGCTTAATTTAGTCTCTCTAAGGGCCACTGGATGTTCATATGGAAACACACAACCAAGTTCCACTTGCTTTACTAATCATGTTCATAGCCTATCTTCCACCATAAAATTCAAGCACGTAGGGGACTAGAGGTAACCAAAGACTGGAGAATCTGTGGGCCAGGAGAGCTTAGCTTGTAAGTGGCGGGACAAACCCACTCAGACAGACTCACTGAAGCAGCATGCTGTTCTGCTGCATGTGACATTGTCCCTTTCATCACAAGTCAGTCATATGTTCTTGGAACAGAATGGGCTGAAGCCTGTTCAAGTGGTCAGAGCAGGTGGCGTGGAGTTAGGACTCTTGGTTTCACTTCCTCTGAAATGATTTGCTGGATGGTCTTTGGCAAATCACAGAGGTCAAAATTTTCAAAGCAGCCAGTAACTCAGTGCCTGAGTTTTTGGCTGCCCAACTTGTGGTAACTTGAGCCTAATTTTTTAAGTTTTGAGCACCCACAACTTCTTCGGCTTTACTCAAGAGCTGAGGTACTTGACACCTTCAAAAAATATGCCCCTTCACCCAACACTGAGGTGCTCAAAATTACCAGTCAATTTTGAACATCTTGCCCTTAACTATTCTGTAAGTTCATTTAGCCAGCTGAAAAACAGCACTTATCTATCATCCAGGAGTGTCGAAAGGCCTAATTAATGTTTGTAAAGTACTTCACTTATGAAATTGCTGTATACCATTATTAATTCTGAGCAGCTCAAGATATGGTATGGTACACAACAGTAGCACAAATGGTTGATTACTTGCCATAGACTGATACTTGATAAGACTGAGGGAGACTAGTTCTTCCTGTTCAAATGTACAAGTCCAATCTATTCTGGTAATGATCACATACTTTCGAAGTGCTCAAGACGCTCTAACTCTGATATGCAGTCCCTATTGCCATAAATTACTGTTGATTTTAATTATCATTGTTTTTTAAAAAATGCCTCATTTATAAATCTCATATATTATATTCTGTTCAGTTAGAATGGATATTTTAGAATATTTTAGCTTTGTACCCTGAATGATCATGTTCAAACTAAATGAGAAGGAACACAATGCCTTTTATTTTAAAGCATGTATATTTGCCATTCTGATTGTTTTTAAAGCCAGGTTTTCTATCACAAATTTAACAGTAATGCATTTTGCTTCCGAATTTTTTATAAGGGATATGCATGCAGTTCACTGAGCAATTCACTTGCTTTGGGAGCACTCTAAAATAGAAGGCAAAAGGTGAAAGTCTAGAGTAGCCGTAAAGCTTTCGTTTGTGTGTGAATCTGTGTATAAAAATAACTGCACCCAATAACCTGTGATATTACACCAGAACAAAAGATTTTTAAATGCAACAGAATAAAAGGTTAAAAGCTAATAAAATTGTTTTTACATATATGCAATATGTAAACTTGTCTGTACTTAAAAATCGGTATTTATGTAACTGCAAAATCATTTGTGCACGCAGGCCAGCATTTATAAATAAAAAACAATTGAAAAGTTGTTGGGCAAAAACAGATATCTTAGTTTAGTTTTACTACTTTGGAATTATCCAGACCCTGTCCCAAAACTTAGGTGCCTCAGATCACTTAATACACACAGTTATTACAGGATATGAAATCCGCAATACAAATGTTCAGTTACACAATTATTCAATCATTCAGTTGTTGGACTCCCAGGCAACAGGAACAGAACTAACATACCAGACCCTGAGACGCTCTACTGGCCAAGCTAGGATCTATAGCAGGGGGGCCAAACTGGGGCTCATGAGCTGGAGGTGGCTCATTTACAGTTAAAGTGCAGCTTGTGGAACCCCCCCCGTTCCCTCCATTCTCCGCCTACTGCGGGTGAGGGGGAGCTCAGGGCTTCAGCCATATGGGGCAAGCCTGCCAGGGCTTGGGGCTTCAGCAGGAGTGCATCCTAAATTGTGGCAGGCATGCCCTGGCTCTCGAACTCCTGAAGATTGCCATATGTGGCTTGAAGGGTCTCATAGACTCATAGACTCATAGGTCAGAAGGGACCAATATGATCATCTAGTCTGACCTCCCGCACAAGGCAGGCCACAAAACCCTACCCATACACATTTATAACAACCCCGAACCCATGACTGAGTTATTGAAATCCTCAAAAGTGAGATTTGAAGACCTCAAGCTGCAGGGAATCCACCAGCAAGCGACTCATGCCCCATGCTGCAGAGGAAGGGTCAGTGAGTTTGGCCACCCCGATTTATAGGCAGAGTCTCAGCAGCTTCCATAGAGCACAGAAGAGAAAAGGTTATGGAGAGTTGTCAGGAAGTGGGTTACAGCTCCCTATTTTCACTGCCCCAGCATATTACAGCATCCAGGGTAAATCCACCCCCCTCTCCGGTGGCTCAGAAGTGCTCCTGGGCAGCAAAACTAATTGTGTGCATTGAATGTGAGGCAGGGGCTCCACGCAGCAGCACAGGGGCCAAGCCAGCATAGAGCACTCAATCCCAAATTCCCTCCGACCACGGCAACTGTGTCAGTGTATCCCACAGCCGACTTCAGCCGTGGGGATGAAACAGATTTTGGCAGGCTGCTCTCTAGCCACTCTACAGCGTGGGAGGGAGCATTCCTCCCACCTTGCTCCACAGTGAACCTTTCAAACAGCTGGCCACACTACTGAAGTGGGGGCGACAGAGGGGCAGTGTATTAAATGGCTCCCATAGTCTTTTGCTACCTGTGAATGGTCCCACCCCATTGATTGCAAGGACAGGCCTAAAAACTGATGTAGTTTTGGTTTAAGCTGGTATTTCAGGAAAAACTAACATTGGGGGCTGAGGGAAACCTGTAATTTCCTATAACTCAGTCCTGAACAGAAAAATGATTTTTAAAAAGGCCTGTTCTTTCCTTTGAAGAGCAGCTTCAACCAAAGCCCCATTAACTCCAAAGGTTTTTTTGTTTTTGTTTTTGTTTTCCAAGGACAGAGATGCTTGGATTTAAAGGGCTGGCAAGTTCCTACCTACAGCTCTAGAATTTTAGAAATGCCTAACGTCGCCAGTCTTTTTTCTACAAGAATTTAATAAACAATCACTATATTTTTAAAAACAAAAGGTAATTTGTGTTTTTCCTTTCCTCTTATGAATATATTGATACACGACAAATACAGTGATTGACCTTAAAACCAAAAATCAGCATTTGCTGGACGTATCAAAGATACCACACAGAGACGATCGTTAATTCCTACGCTAAGGTAGGTGGGGACAACAGTAGAATTTCAGATCTCTCTGTAGTAATTTGGCAAACACTGCCCTTTTATGGCAATGACTGTGCCATAATAAATTCCTACCAGTTAAGTCCTACTGAAGTATGTACCCAGCTTAGAATATTTCCTCGTTCTTCCCTAATATTAAACAGCAATGACAGAGAACGAAGATAATACATACAAATCATATTTATAGTACCTACATGCCCACAAGAGAGAAGAGAAAAACAGAAAACAGATAAAACACATCAGAGTTCTAACTTATTTAAGAATTTACTAAATATTCAACATGTGCTGTACAGATATGGGTTCAAAATCTCTCTCTGTGGAAGAGCTATCTATTAAACAATTTAATGAAATAAAATACAGGGGTTAATACCAATAAAAAGATCAAAGGTCATATCTCTGTGGCTCCCCCATCCATCTTCAGGATAAAAATGCTTCACAGGCAGATACTATTAGACAGTTGATTTTAGCACACATCTAGGTGTCTCTTTTGGAGAAGTCTATTTGTTAGATTTAAATCATGCAGTATACTTACTCGCATTAAAATAGTTGTTTTATGAACACAATCAGCAGGAATTAATAAACGCCCACTCCAAATTGTGTTTTGCTACCCCAACGCGTATGGCTGGTAACTGAAATACCCATTTGTCAGATCTCCACAAACAAAACATAAACTGGCAATTGGAAACCTGGAACATCTGATACCTTTAAAAGTGCAGGCAGGACGTTTGATGCCAGAAATTCAAATGTAGTGCTTGCTAGCGTTTGGGCCAAATATTACCTCATTATTTTCATACCAAAATAGAGACAATATTCAGGAAGGAGATAAAAGGAAAGCAGTAGGGTGCGGCCAGAAGCCAGCGAACTGGAATCAAAATTGGATACAAGTAAAGACCGTGTTTGACAGATTATTTTTTATTGTTTTGCATGTCACTGATTGCTGCTCAATCGCAAGAGTGGTGTGCTCAGAAAAGCAACAGGCAAACAAGCAAACAAAGGAATGTCCAGGGTGAAATAAACAAGCCAAAGTTTCTCAAAAGGCAAGGTGGGGAGACTTAACTCTTCCCTTTGGGACTAGGCTCCAATCTCATTGAAGAAGGAGTAAATTAATATTCAGGCTTGCTGCATCAGAAAACTGCTATAACATGATCGTTAAATATATGCTCAGCGAAGGTCCTTGCTGGGGGTCAGCCCTAGGTCATCTTCCCTGCATTGGAAGACTATGGTGGGGTGCTGGCCTGGGCCCTGATTCAGCCTAATATTAGCCTGTGCTATTTGTCCTTCACTTCTACAATCACCAGTCAGTTTAAGACATGAAAAGAACAAATCGTACTCCTGTGAACAAGGTCCAATGAAAAAGGATTTGGTGAGTATAGAACACTTCATCCTGACCTGCAGGTAGGGGCAAAGGCACCGGTCAGGTTTGCAGATATCAGCTCCTTTGGGGAAAAGTAGCACACATGGCCCATTTCCACCTTTAGCCTGGGTTCTGGGCCTGCAGATCAGCTTAAGGATTCTTTGGTAATGCTCATTCCCCACTTTCTTCCTCCTTCTTCCCCCATCCCCATGCAGTAAGTATGCAGAGCTACTGGGGGAGCCTATTCCATGGAGCAAATGGAATATAAAATGCTTCTCTGAGGTTTCGCCTCAGCAGGGCCCCAACTAACAGTGGAAAAGTAGTGCTTATTGCATTCTGGACCTTTTGTCCCTGCGACGTGGTTGTCAGGATTTGTCCCAGTGTGAACAACTCTGATTTTTGCAACTAGCATATTCACAGCATATTAACCATGCAACCACACTGCCAAGGATGCAATTTGCATAAGGAATTGACTGTTCTTCAGACAATTTCACCAGCGCAGGAAGGATAAAAAACAAGGGTTCACAGGAAGAAACTTTTCCTGAACATGTTTTTGTGACCACTACAAGTAAATCCTCAGTTTTTGGTCCCTCATGTCCTTTTAATACTTAGTTCATCAATGGAGCAGAGAATTGTCTTCCAGGTTTAAATATTTTGTTTTAAGATTTTCCTGCATGACTCCTGGGCCATAGTACACCGACTTCTGTTGATTGACCTTCTGCACTAGTAGCTCTCTCTCTCTCTCTCTCTTTTGAGTCTGGAATTAATCTTCATCATGTCAGCCTGTGAAGTTCCACTACATGCCCCTTGACCGGTGAGGTGCTTGGTGATTAGAACAACAGAACCATTAGCCCCTAGGTTTCAGCCGCACAGGTGATTTCTAATATGTCTCTGAGAAGGGAACCAGTGACTAAAGATTTATTTGATGTCATCCCAGTGCTATGTGGACTGCAGTGGTAGAGGCGCTTATGGAATCAGGAGTTTCAGAACAACAATCCCTTGATAAAGAACTGAAGAATTTAAACAGTTAAAGCTCCAAAGCTGATAAAGAGCGGATTAATATGTTTTGGACAAATTTGTAATGAGTCTTGTTTGGTCTGATTGCCATTCTGTTCTAACATCCTGATTGGAAGCCCTGAGTAGGAGGTGGGTGATAGAGTTTGGCTAGGTCCTTGCAGATAAAACTTGTTGAAGTTCTCGTCCTATTGCACAAAGATTTCAGGTTTAACACACTGGAAAACATTACATCCTGTTCTAAATACTAAACTCCACTGTGCACCAGAATTTCTTGGCTTTGTATGGTGCTGGGGGGAAGATAGGCTGTTACTCAGCAATTAAAGATAAATTAGGTTAGTTTTATTTTCATTCTCAACTCAATGTGAAAGTTATGCTTATATCTATGGCATAACTTGTGACTGTTTCTTCATAGCATTCTGCCAGCTGCAGAAGCTGGCAGCCATTTTGTGTTAAATTCAGAGCAGACTTGTTACAAAGATGCACACGTCATGTGCCCTATCATGGTGATTTTCCATGAAGAGAAAAGAACAAATGAAAGTAAAATAAAAAATAATTCAGATTTAAAGTATCTGATGGTTCTTTTTGCAAAGAATAGACATAACACCAGAAAAAGAAATATGAGCAGACAACCCATAGTCCCTGCCCCAAAAGGCTTACAATCTAGATTACAAAATAGACTGCCAGCTCTTTGGGGCAGAGGCAGTCTTTTTGTTCTGTGTTTGTACAGTGCCTAGCTCAGTGGCATCCTGGTCCATGGCTAGGGCTCCTACGTGCTACCACAATACAATATAACAAGTGTACATCAGCTAACATGACACACATGATACACAAGACGTTGCAGAAGCAAAGGGGTCTCTGGACAACTGCCAGAGCCATACCCACGCAGAAGTACTTTGATTTGTTACAACTGCTCTTCGCTTTTAATCACTTGTCTCTTCTAATTTTGAACTAGAGGTTCTCAAAGATCCCTTTGCATCCTTTGCCCACACTGAGGGCAATGCCAAGGCAAGTTTAATAATGACCTGATTTTTCAGCTATCTGAGTACAAAAAAACATCTTAAATAGCTTACTGGATTTCAGTGAAACATTCAGTACTGTCCCCGTAGCAGCCCTTCTTTGTGTCATCTTTCTTCACCTCTTTTCTGCTTTGCTCTCCCAAGGTCACCCCGCACTGAGTTTGCTCCAGCTTCCACTCCCACAGTGTGCTTGTTCCTGCCCCGGCTTCCTCCTCCCCAAGGTCTCCACCCCAACAAACCTGTCCTGTCCCCTCTCTCAGGAGTTCCCGCTATTCCCCAATCATTCTCCCACATTGTGCCTGTCCCACCACAAACTTTCCCAACAGGCCCTGCCACTTGAACTAAGAATAACTCCATTAGTTGGCAGTAGTAGTAGGCTGTTATTGTCTACTGAACCAACTATTACAAAGGAATGTGATAGGGTCTGTAACAGTCAGTTACAATAAGAGAACCCAAATATGTACTTTTTGTTGGATAACTTTTATTTTAGATGAAAGAAACTAAGAAAGAACAAACCAGTATAAAGTCTCCATGCATAAACTTTCTGTATTCCATGTTCTAGTATACCCAGGTGTAAAATTTGTTTCCAGATCTGAAATTCCCCAAAGTTGGGGATTGTGGTTTGGATTTGGTGTCCCAGTTCAAGCTATTCTACTAAGTATATTTAAACTCAATACATTGATTGCGAGATTAGAAGGTACTTCTCTTAGAATTTTCTCCCCCAAATGTTCTTAAGTACGTAATAATGGTATGTATGGTAGAACCTGGCCACGACTTGACTAGCAATAATTGGATCATTGAAGAATTGCATCGTCTACAAGAAAAGGTCACCTCCTGGTGTCTTAACCTAAATTTTTTAGTAAGAGTTTTCAGTCCTAATATATGAGTAAAATTTACAGAAGGGAAGGAAATTTTGGCACCCAATGTCACAAAATGGATAGCATAATGACAAGTAAAATCTCATTTTCTGCAAATTATACGCTACACAGACTCCACTTCCCCCCTTTAAATAAATGAGTTAATTAAACACCACTTACATTTTCTGCAGCAAAAAATACATGTGGAATCTGGACATGTTCACATGTGCTTGACATATTTTGCATGTGTAATTTATGTAGCTCCCATAGCCTTAGGATGGAACACATGTGTTTCACACATGGCTGTGTAGTTCAGACTAGAAGTGATCCAAATAGGTGAAAAGTAGTAGAGTAGCTGAAAATGCAGGATTGATCCGTTAAATATGAATGATGGTTGTGAAAGCTACCAGAAATTCTTTTGCTGTAGCAGGGGACTCTATGGATCAAATCCTGCAAAGTCCTAAGAACACAGCTCCTGTGTGGCTGTTATATATTACATTAATGGAGCTGTTTAGGACCTGTTCTTTTCTAGGAAGAAGTCACATGCTCTACTCAGAGTCGCTTATCATATCAGCAAATGGTAGGGTCCCCATAGGTAGCAAGATGTGGCAGAGTCTGTGGCAAAACTTCTTGTTGGCTGCTGTTTCCAGTAGCAGCAGCTTTAAAACTATAAGGGAATTGAGAGGAGATAGAAGCATCTATGCCCCTAAAGCATCTAATATAGGGAAAAGTTCCAGAATCATGTTCCCCAAAAAATAAATGGAAATCTGGAATAAAGGAAGGACAATGGGTCTCCCACTATGGGAAGGACGTGGACAAATTGGAGAAAGTCCAGTGAGGGGCAATGAAAATGATTAGAAGGCTGGAGCACACTAGGAGGGACTGAGGGAACTCGGCTTGTTTAGTCTTCAGAAGAGAAAGGAGAGGAGGCATTTGATAGCGGCCTTCAGATACCTGAAGGGGGTTCCAGGGAGGATGGTGGCAGATGACAGAACATGGAGCAATGGTCTCAAGTTGCAGTGCGGGAGGTCTAGGTTGGATATTAGGAAAAACTTTTTCACTAGGAGAGTGGTGAAGCACTGGAATGGGTTGCCTAGGGTGGTGGCGGCATCTCCATCATTACAAGTTTTTAAGGTCTTGCTTGATAAAACCCTAGCTGGGATGGTTTAGTTGGGGTTCATCCTGCTTTGAGCAGGGTTGGACTAACTGACCTCCTGAGGTCCCTTCCAACCCTAATCTTCTATGATTCTAATAGGACCTGGCCTTGGGGGAGACAAAGCTTGAAAGGCTGTTGGATGCAGTGAAGCTGGCCCTGAACTCCCCCTCCTTATAAAGCCATAGATAGCAGCAGCCTGCCTTCTGGATGGGCTCCCAATGGCCCTTTGATTTGCCACAGACAAGGAAAGGTCATTGTGTTTCTCATCTGCTGTGAGGAGGGCTCTGAATCCTGTGCCCTGAAAGACCAATGAAGAGTCTCAACAACTGTTCCCAACCAGCAGAAGATAACAAAAGATGCTAGGAGAAGGCTGCAGCTAAATGCAGAAAGCCACTTACTCCCTACAAAAGGAAGGGAATGGTGCTTAGGACCATTAAGGAACTAGCAATGTGTAAAGAAAGAGAGGGGAGGAAACTATACATCTCACATCAGTTTCTCTCTCAATTTGTTTGGTTTTTTCCTTCAACAGGAAGAGAGATTTCCAGCATTTTCTGGTTTCAGCCAATTCATGGGTGGGTGTCCTCTCATGCAGTGAGTCAGCCAACCTAGGACATGCACTTTCTTGAACACCCAAAAAGTGCATTTTGGGGCTTGGTTCATGGAGTGGGAAAAAGGGTAGGTGAGGTCCATTTTTACTTGTTGCTTTCCTAACTCTGAATTCCTCCATTTTGATCCCCTACCTTAAGTTTTCCTACCTTTCAGGCCCTATGCCTGTATCCACCAACTTATTACTGAAATCCTTGCTGTGCCAGCATGAAGATTAAAATTCAGATATTTGGGTAACATCATTGCAAAGCTGTTACAAATTCAAAGGCACAAAAGTGATTACTGATTTTTTTAAGAAGACAAACTTCCAGCACTCTTGCACCTGCCTGTGTGCATCCCATGTGTGTACTTGTTTCAAGTGCCCTAAAGACCATTCCTTTTCTTAAACCTTTCTGAAACATAAATTGTCACCCACATAAGGTGAATATTTTTTTTACTCTGGGTATGACTAATAAAGAGCCACATGGAAAGTTCAAAACATCAGCTCAAATTCCTTTTTAACATCTGGAGACCTATTTATGAACACCCTATGCTGCTTGCAGCAGAGTTATTTCTATAAGATGCATGGGAAACTCTTGCAATACATTGCTCCAAAGAGAGAAAAGGGAAAGAGGAAAGAAGTAAGAATCTACTAGAAAGAACAAGTTATGCCAAACTACAAAACTGAGAGTACTTTACACTTATATAGCACCATCCAGGCAAACATGCCAAAATCCAAGCCCTCTCTTTTCATTTTATGCCTTCTTCTATGCAACTGTACTCTCCTGTACAAAGAGCAGGACAAAGGGGGACTTGATCATAGTCTAAATATCTAGATGACGAACAGAAATTTGATAAGAAGGCTCCTCAGTCTAGTAGACAAAGTTATAACAAGATTCAATGGTTGGAAATTGAGGCTAAACAAATTCAGACTAGAAATAAAGGCACCATTTTTTAACAATAAAGGTAATTAACCATTGGAACAATTTCCATAGGGAGGGTAGTGGATTATCCATCACTGGCCATTTTAAAATTGAGATTGGATATTTTTCTAAAAGATCTGCTCTAGTTCAAACAGGAATTAATTCAGGGAAGTCCTATGGCCTGTGTAATGCGGGAAGCCAGATACTAGCTCCGTGGTTCCAAACTATGGGTTGCGACCCCAAACAGGATCCTTACTGTGTGCAGGATTGCATTTTGCGCCATGCCGCATGACCTCACAGGTATGGTGTGTGTGATGTCATGAAGCATGGACATCATTGTGCTCTACAAAATGACATCTTCCTCACAGCATGACTTCACATGCACCTTACATACGAGGTCATACCGTATGGAGGATGCCATTTTACTCTACTAAATGGCATCATCTGTGGTGTCTGGGGTCCTGGGAGGGCAAGAAATAGGGAGGCCCTGCTCCATAATTGCATAAAGGGCTTTGCATTATTGTGAGAGCTCCTGAAACAGAAGCCAAAATCCTCTTCCTTTCAATAAATGTGCAAGAGAAGCCAGTACTGTGCTAGTCACACATACACTGGGAATAGGCAGGGGGAGATCAAAAATCAGAAGGTGGACTAAAAATCATGGTTGAATCTGTTAGAAGAATCTCATGATTTTTAGGCCAATCTCATGATCTTTTTGGGTCTAACTCATGATTTTTGAACTCTTGGGGCTGTCAATACTGATATAGTTACTGATAATATATATTTGATCTAAGTTTCCCAGCACTCCTATAAAGTGAGTCTGTTAATCCTCATTGTAAACATGATTTGCCTGAAGTCACACAGAGAGTCAGAGATAGAGCCAAGAACAGACTCAGGTCTTGGAATCCTGTCACCTACTCTAAGCAATAGACAACACTGCCTAACGGAAGAAAAACCATGCAGGAATGGTGCCAATGAAGTCCATGAACCCACAAACAGGAACTAAGATTTAGGCAAGAGACCATCTTTGCCACATCTGTGTCTTGCTTTACTTTGCTGCAAACGTTTTTCTAACATGGCTGTTTTCAGAGATATCTTTAACAGGTCTATATCTATTCTGACATTTTGCTTCCCTTTTCCCCAGTAGCAGGGAGATTGAGACTGCTTCAGACATCTGAATTGGGGCTCATTATCCTTTCAGGAATTCTTCCAGTGGATTATGACAGTATATCAGTTCATAAAACCACTTGTAAAGAAATGCCAGTGAAGAGGTGAGGAGTAAATCCTCCTTGTCCTTCAGATAATCTAGATGTGCTGAATAATCCAAGTACTTTATCCATAGCCCTGCTATAAAATCCGCTGCATTTACTCTGGGTTCAGGAATTACAGAACATCTGTGATGTGAGTAGCATGCAGGAGTATCCAGCTGTGGACGTTTTGCTACAACAATTCTTCTGCCTTCGCCTCTTCCTTTGATTTGCCTCACTCACCATCCTAATGAGTATATTTATGGTTTATGACAAAGAGCTTTTTTGTGGACTTGAAGAAATGCCTTTATCTCAGCTTCCAGTACACAGATGCAAGAACAAACACCTAATTATCTTTTTCCTGATGCAAGTCAAGTCAACTAGGTAAGCAAAAATCAATTCTTTACAAAATGGAGAGTGCCTATTGACTTCTCCCCAATGTGGAGAATGTCCTTTTTATGTCTACTCTAGGCCTCAGTCTTGCAGAGTGCTTTGTACTCTCAATTTCCATTGAATTTCAGTGGGATTTGTTATCTTAACTCCTTTAGGCTACTTTGAAAATCTCAACCTATAAGTATGGCAGAATCCCTGGAATCACAAAAAGACTCCTAACTAGATTAAGGCCAGAAGGGACCATTATGATCATCTAGTCTGATTTCCTGCATAACGCAGACCAAAAAAAAAAAGCCAACAAAATCCTCTCTTCTCTGCATCTAGCCCATAACTTCTGTCTGAGCTATAGAAAAATACCAACTCTTGACTTAAAGATGGAGAATCTACCACCTCCCTAGGTAAATTGTTGCCATGGTTAATTACCCTCACTGCTAAAAATGTTGTCTTATTTCTAGTCTGAATTCGACTAACCTCAGCTTCCAGTCATTGGATCCCATTATGCCTTTTTCTGCTGTGTACTATAAAAAAAATCTCTTCCTGTGTAGGTGCCATGAACCCTTTCCAATTTTTCAACATAATTATTTGACAACTTTCCTAGTAATCTCTTGTTGTTCATTTCCAGAGAGAATATACCTAATTAATTACAAAAGAGGGCAAAAAAATGGAGAATAAACTTTGATGACCAAAAAAAAAAAAACGCTCTATTTTTAATAGGGTACATCAGGAAAGTTATAAAGAGTATATACTCATCACTAACACAGTTGCACATATTTAGATGAAATATTGTAAGTGGGACAATGTGCCTATAAACTTTGCTGAAAATTTAAATTGTGCCAAAGTCAGAATTGAAGGGAAAGGCTCTGACTAAACCTGATTTAGGACATTTTGTTCTAATGTCTTGGTGCTTAAAAAAGTCAGAATGCAGAAATATTACCGTAATAATGCTTTGCTGGAATTCGGTCTTTGTTCTTGATAGACAGTTGTGAACTGATTGAAGCTGATGGATGTGCTAAGCTCTGTGCTTCAGGTAAGATGGAAGGAAGAATTAAATGCCCCTTGGTGTAGTGATAGCTGAAACAACAGACTATTGCCAAGGTCACAAGGTGAAGCTAAACAGAGCTAAACCATGTGGGCTAAGGGTTTTCCCTGAGACTGCCAGCAAACACAGGAGCCAGGGGACTGATCAGTGGCATACCAAGAGTCTCAATGCATGGGGGCCAAGCCCACATTTGTGTCCCCCACTGGCCTCACACCCCCACACAGGGCAGGAGGGGTCCCGGTGCCACTCCCAGCTGTCTCAGGGAGGGGTGTCTCTACCTGTGTGTGGTGGTAGAGGCTTAGGGGGGTGCAAATGCAAGCTTGGCTCTGCTGCCCCCCTCCCTGCATTTACCTGCCACGCCAGCCCGGCTGGCCTCACCCCTCCCTGGTCTCCGGGGGGACACCAGCCTGGTGCCCCATGCAGCGCAGCACCCTGGTCATCCCCTCCCCTCCCCCCATTCGGTACGCCACTGGGACTGACTGTGTCTGTATGAGAGCGGAAGAAAGCCAGCAGACAGCGAGAAACAAAGTCATGAACATGACTCTGAGCAGAGACACAGCTCCTTGGGCACTGAATTCACTGAAAAGGCAGGCTTGGGGATTTCTGAGCAAGGAAAGGGTGGTTCTTTGTTCCAGCTGTTTTCAAAGGACGCAGGACTTGGTGTACATTCTCTGTAAATAAATCAGGATTGCGTCCAACAATATCCCTGACTGGTATAATCTATACCTATTCCTATTAGAAACAAACCTGCAAAGCCACAGACAGTGCCTAACCACACAGGCCCAAGGAAGACACTAGCTTGCATTCAGATATGTGCAATATCAGGACCTGGCTTTTGTACATTAAATGGACAGAAATCTAGGTTTTGCTACACAGAGCAGTATCTTACTTTCTCTGTAGTCCTATCGAGTTCACTTGGACCATTTGCAGGGTACACAACTACTTATTGTAAGGACGACAAAATCTGCTCCAGAATAAGGAAGAGGTTTCATTTTGATACATAAACTGCTTCTCTTTGCCCCTGGATGCTAAGCTATGGTACAGGCCTTGAAACACTGAATGGGTTGATACACGTGCATTTTCACCTGATGAGAACTTTGCTTACTTTATACAACTGACGTTGTTTGCAAAAAAGTTTGTTTGTAGTTTTGTCTTGTTTTGTGGGGGCCCTGCATTCAAGTCTGGCACTGGACCAACATGGCAAATGGAAGCAGCAATCTGCCAATTTCTTGTCTGTTGTACGTTTGATTGAATTACACATGGGTGGGGAAAGGGTTCCACCTTTTAAAAAAACTTGTTGACTTCAGGTGATTTTAAAATGCATTATGAAATGCTAATAGAACACCAGAGATGAGTTCTCCTCCCCAGAGAATTAACAGGACTATACCACTGCTAAATGTTTACCTGCAAAACTGTCCATGTTCTGATCTTCGGAAGCCCTCACAAATCTCCCCAGCATAAGGGGTAGACCAGATGTAGGCCTGGGGATGGTCGGGACATTCTGGGGCGGGGTCACAGGACAACACTGAGGAGATTCCAGCTGCTGCGGCCCATAGGGTAGCCCTGAAGGCTGCCATTGCTTAGATCGGCCTTCGGAGCTGTACAAGTTACTCTGGGGTCGTCTCCCTCCCCCAGAGGATTGAGAGGATCCAAAGGATCCCATCTCTGCCTCTCTTGGGTTCAGCATAGAGTCTCACCCCAAGTGACTAAGCACATGTATGTCGAATGGTATACTGCATTCACTGTACGCTCTGTGTTAGGAGAGTAGAAGTATCCTAGTTCCTAGAAAATAGACAAATGAAAAACAGGCCTTTCTACTCAGCTTTTCCCAAACTGGCAATGATTATTTTTATATTCCCTCCACCTCCCCATCTGCCCAAGTAACACCTCTTGTTGGTTCAGGTGTACCTAGGGCAAGCAATAGACTTCTTATTATTATTGCTTGCTAATGAAGGTTAACTCATTACATATTTTCCAAGTGAAGTCTGTGGGAATCCCCTGTCAGTTGTGAATTGTTTTATTTAAATTATACTTCTGGGTCGACAGATTCAGATTTGCTGCTTACACTGGTGCAGAGAAAAAGCCAGGTCTGATAGAAAGCAACAATATTCAATTCTCTTTTCTACAGGCAACTATTTAACTTGGAACAGTTATAAAACTAAGGTCTTTGTCTTGTTGAATTAGAGATTTCAGTGACATTTTCATTTAATCTTTCTGAGTATTCATCCCTCTTGATTAGAGATGGTCTAAACATTTTACGTAGCCAGTAAGCCAGCCAAATTAACTTTTGACTCTTGCAATATTCTGCTTTTTTCCGATTCAGTTTAAGGTAATTCGTATGAGGCCATATTATTTTCACATGGTTAAAGCAGCTCTTCTCCTGTTGATTCTTGTGCGACACTCCCACAGATAATGATAGGCTGTTCTGTTTGCAGGAAAGAGAATTTAAAATTATTTGTGGTTTGCTCTCTTAGACTGAAGTTCACCCCTGTGGGGAGGGCCAATCACACAAGCTCTGTGAAAAAAGTTGGGTGGTCTCAAACCAGTGCCTACTGGATAAGCCCTCACAAAAGTCGTCATCACAAATAGCACCTTTACTGTCAGTCTGAGCAGTGAGAGGCTGAATAAGACATGGAGATGGAATTGCCCTCCCACCCGTGGAAAAAGCCCTTTCCAAGTCACAGCTGAGACACGTTCTTGGGGAAGCTGGCACTGCTCTGATCTGCTGTGGAGACCAGTTAAACACTCTGGGTTGGTCAATGTGACATTCTTCACATGATCTAAATTTCTGAGAAAAGTGTTTTTAAAATACAATAAAAATAAAAGGGACCAGCCAGGATACAGCATACAGATAACAGCAGTGGAATTGGCTCCATGGGATGATTTAGTTGGGGTTGGACTAGATGACCTCCTGAGGTTCCTTCCAACCCTAATTTTCTATGATTCTATTGTGCAGGAAAGTCCAATATACCTGGGCCTCATGTGGGAAGGCCAGACTGGATCTATGATCTGCTAGGGCCCTCTACATCTCAGAAAGCAGGGGCTTTGGCCCCTGTGGGACAGAGTGAACCCAATGAATCTACATAAACATGCACATCACCTAACGCAGGAGCTGTTGAACTAATGAAATACCAAGAGCATCTAATAGAAGTTAGGGGAAGGTTCTTTCTCCTGACCTACATGGTTATCCACAGAGCAGAATGAATGTATTCTGGCTCGGTGTTGGAACTAAGACTTGGCTTCAATTAATGTAATTGCGTGTGACTGACTCCAGGGGTATGTCTACACTGCAATTAAAAACCTGCTGCTGGCCCATGTCAGCTTTCTTGGGCTTATGGGGCTCAGCGTGGAGGGCTGTTTAATTGCGATGTAGACTTCCAACTCAGATTGGAGCCTGGGCTCTTGGACCCCGTGATTGGTAAGGTCCTGAACATTTCCACTGCAACTAAATGAACCTGACATGGGCCAGCTGCCCAGTGTAGACATACCCTAGGAGCCTTTGCTGGATATTATGGTCCTGACCTCCATCCCACTGTGGTCAAGGGGAGTCTTTCCATTGATTTCAAAAAGTTTTGGTCAGGCCCTAAGTTTTCTGTCCCATACTTTTGACAAAGAGCATAGGAAGAGTGCAAAGAAGTAAAACACAAATCCATTCTCTAGATCGGGGGGAACTGGAACAAGTATTTTAGAGATCAGTCTTCCTTAGGTTCATAAGCAGTATCAAATAACCCAAGAAGAACTATAGCAGAAACTAACCCTAGAAGTACATAAATAAATGCTCAGTTCTCCACTGTAGTTAAATTGACTCTCAATAACTTCCAGAATCCCTCCCCTCCCCCCATAACCAGGTATATTTAAGCTAAGCCTTTGGTTCCCCTTGTAATACACAAACTGATGGGGTATCCATGCCCCTACCCTTTTCCTCTTTTTATTTTGTCCCCAAGTCATTGAACTTGGCACTTTTTCTTCCTGCAGTACTTCTGTTTGGCCCCAACCCCCCTAAAGTAATTCTATCCTGTGCTGCTTCACCCATCCCCAGCAAACATCTTTGTGGATGGCTTAATTATTTTCTTTTCTAAAAGAAAATTCAGTTGATCCCCAATATGCATAGGATAAAATAAAATGAATCATCTGGGAAGCTGCATTACAAGAAAAGAAAAAAAAAAAGAGAGAGAGAGAGAAGTTTTATAAAATCTCATGTCACTGTCAGACTGTTTTCATAGAATTTGTGTTTGAGATTAAATTAAATCCTTGAAACTGCTTTGATATCTTCATACTTAAGGTGAAACAAAGCAGATGCATTTTACCCTGATACCATGCCTCACAACTACCCTTGCAGAGAGAGAATGAACTGCTGTGTGAAACAGTTCTATATGCTTACAGTATTAAGCAATTCTTCTTTTCCCCTGGCTTTGGTATTCTTTTATTCAATTTATCTGTACTATAGCTTGGATAATATTTACCAGATGTTAAATAAATAATTTAAGATAACACAGTGCTGTGTGACAGTTGTAACATTTTGGGTCACCCTTTTATTATTTTTTTCTAAAATCACTTCAACTCAAGATCTTTTTCTTTCCCCTGCTCCAATACAGTTCAACTTAGCTGTGACACTTAATACTTTTTCCTTTCTTTTAATTTGAAAGTTGTGTTCCCAAAATAGTTAGTTTGCTGTATTGTTTTTATCTTTAACAAGATAAAATAGCCGTTGCGGGTATACTATTTCAGTCTGATGCTGACAAATATGAAACCAAAGAATAAGAAGAGCCATTGCAAAAAAAAAAAAAAAAAAAAAAATCTGCTTTGTAAAAGCCAGTGTTATATAATGAAACCAAATGCATGGATTGGAATTTAAAAAGAAATCCTAGTGTGAAGATAAAAGGACATGAAAGATAGTAAATGCTGAAATGATACACCACATAATGGTATACTGTCAAGAAAGAAAGATAACATGATAACTTACAGAGCCATCTCAAAGCCTATATAGGTACTTGACCTATAGTTTGCAAGGAAACAATCTTTTTGTTTCATCTGGCTCATATTAAAAATAGGAAAAACAAAACCCTTATTTTTTTCCACTCTCACACATATGGCTTAAAATCCATGCAATTTTTAACTGTCTAAAATTCTTTAAAGCAATCGAAGACAGAAAGAATTATTAAATCACTTTTCCATTTCATATAATGAAAAACTGCACCACCACTGTTGGTCTATGTGCTATCAATTTTAAAACGAGTAGGGTTCCAATTGGTCCTGTGTGCAATCAATCACAAACTGGCATCAGATTTGTATCCCAAACTTGGTTGCTGTGGAAAAGAGAACCTAAGAAAAACTAGCCAATAAATAAGTAAACTATGAGTGGAGTTAAATATTTTCTACCCCAATTTCTTTCCTGTGTTGGAAACATGACTAATGTTTTTTAATCAAATGCATGTACGTAATTGCAACAGAAATGATGCTGTTCCTGTCATGCAAAGTTCTTCATGATTGTTTAAGCCTAATCATTTGAAATCTGGGATTTTCAGAGAGGTTTAAAAGAGGGATGTACACAACTCCCATTAAAAGTCTTAGGCTTGGGCTACACTAAAAACGTAGGTCAACCCAGATACGTCACTCAGGGGTGTGAAAAGCCACACTCCTGAGCAATGTAATTAAGACAACCTAACCCCTGGTGTAGACAGTGCTAAGTCAATGGAAGAATTCTTCCATCAGCCCATGGCAAATCTACGTTACAAAATTAAGTTGACCTAATTTACATCGTAATTTACGCAGTAATTAAATTGCTTTTGCATGTTCACACGATGCTCCTTGTGTCGGCGGTGAACATCCTCACTTCCAGCGCTTGCATCAATGCAGAAGGCCCTGCAATGTGGGTAACTATCCCACTGTGAAACTTGCCACCATCTACCGCAGGGTATTTTGGGAAGGGGTTGCAATGCCTCATGGGGGGTAAAGAAGTCACATAGGGATAGCTGGGAACATGGTTTCAACGTTCCATGATGCAGTTTTCTCCATCGCATAATTTTCTCTGAATCCCATAAGTTTTCGCACCTCTTTTCAAAAGCCCGGCACACCTATTTGTCTGCCATCTGTGTGAGAATCCTGGATTCTGCACAGCTCTGCACTATTGGTACCTTGCTGTGGGACATAGAAAGAAACAATTCAAGGCTATTGCTGGCATTCACAGAACAGATGCAGACAGTGGAGCACTGATTCTAGGCCCAAGAAACAAGCACTGACTGGTGGGATCCTGTCGTTATGCAAATATGGAATTACAAGCATTTGCTGAAGAACTTTCAGAAGCACAAGGACACTTTCTTGGATGTGTGTGTAGCACTTGCCCCATCCCACCAAAAGAGAGCTGCGCTGACAGTGGAGAAGCGAGTGGTGATCACTGTGTGGAAGTTTGCAACGCCTGATTTCTACCGGGTTCGTCTGGAATCAATTGGGAAATCAACCAGTGGGTTGCTGTGATGCAAGTGTGCAGGGCCTTTAATCGCTTCCTGCAACGAAGGACTACGATTCTGGGCAATATGCAGATGGTTTTGCAGCAATGGGGTTCCTGAACTGCGCTGAGATGATAGATGGTACACACATCCCTATTTTGGTACAAGACCACCTTGCCACAGAGTACATCAACAGAAAGGGCTACTTTTCTATGATATTGCAAAAACTGGTGGATCACCGGGGACGTTTTACTGACATCAGTGCAGGATGATCCGGGAAGGTCCATGAAGCACACATCTTTAAGAACCCAGGTCTGTTCAGAAAGTTGCAAGTAGGGACTTTTTTCCAGGGCAGAGGATTACTATTGGGGATATTGAAATGCCAGTAGTGATCCTGGGAGACCCAGCCTACACCTTACTTCCATGGCTCATGGAGCGTACACCGGTCACTTCAACAGTAGCAGGAAGTGCTTGAACCACAGGCTCAGCAGGGGCAGATTGACAGCTGAATGCCTTTGGCTGCTTGAAAGGCTGCTGGTGCTGGCTACTCACAAGATTAGACCTCACTGAAAAAAAAACAAAAAAACCCCCAATGGTTATAGCTGCCTTCTGTGTGCTTCATAATATCTGTGAAACAAGGGGGGAAAAGTTTCCACTGGGGTGGCAGGCCGAGGTGGAACAGCTGTTTGATTATTTTCAGGAGCCAGATACCAGGCTATAAGAAGAGCTCAACGGGGAGCTATATAACTCAGAGATGCTTTGAAAGTTCATTTTAATAATGAGCCACAGTAATGTGTGTTGCTGTAACGTGCTCTGTCTGGTACTGGTTTCTTTTGCATCTTTTGCATGTGTTTGTAGTAATATAACATTTCAAATGCACCTATTGCTATTATCTGTGAATGATGTCAGCCCAGCCAGCATATCTTGTTAACTAATAAAGATGAATTAAGTTTCCATAAATAAACTTATATTCCAAGCCCGTGCAAAGAGACGTATTTATAACGAATGAAACTTTATAAATATAGGGAAAAGAACTTTTGGAGGGAAAAGAACTGTAATTTTCATTTCATACCAATCGTGTATGTGTTTGTGAACTGAAACACATACACGAGATTCCAGAATGCAGTTCTCTATGGGCTGCAGAGGGAGGCGAGCCTGGGCCTGTTGAACCTCAAGGTCAACAAGAGTCTCCAGCATGTCTGCGTGATGCTTAAGAAGCGTTAGCATCTCCTGCTGCATGTCTCTTTCCTTGTCCTGTGGTTTTCTCCTCTTCAGTCTATCCCTGTCTGTTCTGTCCACAAGGGTGATCCTCTAAGCCCTGTGCTCGTAATCCGAAGCACCAGAGGTGTGTAGGATCTCTTGGAACACGTTATCCCACGTCCTCTTTCTTCTCCTCCTTATCTGGCTGAGCTGCTCCACTGGTGTGGATGGAGAGACCCTCAAGGCCACATTTCCAGTTGCAAAAGATTCAGTGCACAGAGGTAGCACTGTGAGTATTCACAAGGTAACTGGAAAGTTGGTATACTGCACTCACTCTCTTTGACCCACACAAGTTGCAAGCACTACATTCTCACTTCCCTTTGGAATTCATAAAGCACGGCAGTAGTCATAGCCACGGTGAATGCGGCCTGTGTGGGAGGGGTTGAGTCGGGATAACAAGGAGGGGGTAGCTCATGGGCATGAGTATCGGTGGATAAAGCAACTGAACTGAATACTGGCACCATTTTCCACTAACGGGGGTGATTTTAGCTGATATCCCACCCCTGAAGATAACAGAGGCTGAAAGGGAGCAGCTCCTCAACGCTTCTGGTTGCAGACCGGGGCCATATGTTGCTAGCCTGTGTGCTGCAATGGTGCCTGCTGAAGTAACTGCTGAGGGGCGTGGCAAATGTCCTACTGTGGTGGAAGAAATAGGCAGGCCACCCCAGGAACCTTTGGCAGAGGATTGCAGACTACTTCCAGGAGAGTTTCCTCAAGACCTCTATGGAGGATTCACGGGACGTTCCAGGGCACATAAGGAAACTGTTCCGCAGGGCCCCCACTGCCTAACTGTACCGGGGAATGAGAAGCAGCTAGCAACTCTGCCTCTAGTGGTGATTTCACTACCTCTTCTAGCATGATTAAAAAGAGTAAACGAACAGATGTCTCCCTGCAATATCAAAGCAAATTGCATACTTACCAGGGGTTCCTTCCCCTGCATCAGGCTCACCCGTGCTGGCCTGTAGGGACTGACTCGATTACTCTGGAGTCAAAAACAGATCCTGGCTCACTACACTACTGGATGCCTGGTCACCTGTCCCCTCTTCCTTGTCCAACACCTCCTCCTCACTGTTTACTCCATGGACCTGTGACTCTGGCTCCTCTGAAATATCCATGTGGCCCTTAGGGCTGCTGGTGGGGTTTCTGCCAAGGATGGCATGCAGCTCTTTGTAAAAGTGGCATGTCTGCGGCTCTGCACCAGAGCAATGGTTAGCCTCCCTTGTGCTTGCCACGGCTCCTTGGCTTTCAAGTGGCACTTCTGCGGATCCCTCTTGTAGCCCTTCTTCCCCATACTTCAAGTGATCTGCTCGTAAATACTGACATTTCTATGGCTGGACTGGAGCTGTGCCTGCACAGCCACTTCTGCCCACAGGCCCAGGAGATCCACCACCTCCTGTGTATTTCAGGCAGCAGGGAGCCGGCATGGCCAGCGGGGCAGTTGCTAAGTGAGCTCTCCATGCCAAGCAAACAGGAAATGGAATTTCAAAAATTCACAGGACTTCTGAGGGGAGGGGCATATACCCGTGTGCCTGGCCACCAGGCAGCAGAAATCAAAACAATTACCAGAGCGGTCATGGTGGGGCATTGTGGGACACATCCTGGAGGCCACTAAAGTTAACATAAGTAACAAAGTGTCTACACTGATACTGTGTCAACCTAACTACGTCAACCTAAGCACGACACCTATCATGGAGGTGAAGTTCAGTCAATGTAGCGGGCGAGTTACATCAGCAGGATTAGTGTAGATGCTTACAGAGTTAGGTCAATGTAAAGTGCCTTGCATCAACCAGGCTCTAGTTACCACCACTCATGGAAGTGGATTACCTGGAAAAGCCCTCCCATCCAGGTAGGTAGTGTCTACATTGAAGCACCACAGTGCTGCAGCTGTGTTGCTGTAGTATTTCAAGTGTAGACAAGCCCTTAGTTTCTCCAATACCCTAAAAGCCTGTCACCCCTGCCTCAAAGTCCTTACTGCAGTGCTTAATCTGTGCCAGGGCTGAGCTCTGGCACTTCTTCGCTTGGCAGTTCATAGCCCTGGTACCTTGCCACATCATTATGATGTGCACCTGAGCCCCGGCACCTCTTTCATTACAAATTAAGCACTGCCTTGCTGTCAAAAGGGAACTGCATGGGGAGACAATTCTGACTGTGCAGAACCCCATTGATTTCACTGGGACTTAATATGAGTGAAGGCATCTGTCTGTCTAGCTCTGCTTCTAGGATCAAGGCCTAAAAGACAACCTGATAAATGTATTTTGTTAAAGATGGAAGTAATGGCTTAGTGGTGTAAGTACATGGTTCCCAAATACCAGCAGTACAAAGTCAAGCTTTCATCTGCATTCTATAACTTGCTGTGGACTAAATATAAAACCTTAAAGCACTGCATTGCAGGTCAGCCTCGCTGAAAGTTTTCCGTCAAAAAACTTTTTGTTTTTAAGTGGGAAATTGGGTTTTGGGGTTTTTGGCAACAACAACAAAGGATTTGTGACTCTCCCACTTCCCACCAAATTTTCCAATTTTCATTCCCAAAGTTTTGGTTTTGAGCTGAACACTTTTGGTTTGCAGGTACTGAAAACCAAGAAATCTTTGTTTGTTGCAGGTGTGGGTAGGGGTAAAATGCAAAAATTTCCACAGAATAATCCTATTTTCCAATCAGTTCTAATTGCTGGTCTTTAAACAGGTGTTTAAGAAAACAAGGTCTTATCTGCCCTGCATGGATATTAAAACAACCTCTGATACTTCTTGTACCAGCAATCTGGCCCAGTGTCCTTGTTCATAATATTGTTCTTGCTATAGTTATGAAGCATGCTGCCACGTGAAGGTGGCTGCATATTTTTATATTCTTATGGGTCTCAATTTTACAAGGTCCCGGACACTTCCTGTAGAGTGTTAAGTACTCTTCTCACCATTGTTTAAAAGGAGAGTTCAGGGCACTCAACAGGTTGGAGAATGCAGAGACTTTTGCAAGACTGGGCCCCTGATGGATAGGAAAATCATGCAACCATTTCTAGGTCCTGAATGCATTCTGCAAGGTGCTGAGGTCCCTTTCCTCCCCAGTCTACAATGGGAGTTGAAGATGCTCAACACATCAGGGGACTGAGACCATAGCTTTAAAAGCACTTTGCATTTACCTTGTGAATTTCATTTTGGAGTGCTATTACTTACCCCACTAGAGAAAAAAATCCACTTAAATTGGCACCCTACTAGATGACCTGCTCTTTAACTGGGATCTGTTCCAGTGAATAGATTCAGGACATTTCAGTTACTAAACAATGAGTAATTGCTCATTAATTGTGCAATATGTGTTTAGCAAGCAAGCCTCATATCGGAGAGTCTAGTCACAGTGGTTCATGGGTGTGCTTTGGTATTTATTTGTATATATTTCTTGCCATATGGCCCATTGTTTGTTTCTGGCTGCTTCCTTGCTCTTCAGCTCAATGTAGTTGAGGGGAAATAACGAGTGTTGTACAAGGCTCATTGTTAAAGCATTTCATGAAATAGAAGTGAATGTCTCACAGCATAATATATTCCTGTCACCTAATCAGAATGAACAATTCAAAATTGGCACGTTTCTGTCTCCAGCTTTGCCAGTTCAAAGGATTGCATATAAATCCTTTTAGCAAAGTGTAGTAGGAGGTAAAAAGAATGATAAAATATGGATTTGTAAAAGAAGGATTCCTTATTAATAGCTGGGAAGAGGTCGCCTAACTCCCTCTTTCACAAGCTCTTTTCAGAACTATTTGGTCAGGTAAGGGGTAAATTTTCATTTGGATGTCCTGAGAACCATGTGCCTTACTGTCTGTGCATCCAAACTGGAAAGAAAGTATTTCACTGCAGTCAGGTTTCATTCTCGTATTTGTAAAAAAAAGAAGGAAACTCTTGCATGTGGACAGTCAGATCAGTGTGTGGTTTTAGTCAAGCTCCTGCTGAAGCAAAGGGAGAAAAAACCCACCAAATTATTTTTAGTTACGTGGGTCAAGTTCTGTCCCTTTTTCTGTGATTCCAGAGGGCCGTAAACAGAGTGAAACCAGTGTGACTCTGCTCCGGGTTTTGGGGAAGCTGCAGAATGGCAGCGGAACCCCTGCAAATTCCAGAGTCCTGTAGCATGGGGACTGTCTCCATATCACTGCAGGGTGGAGCGGGGCAGGGAGACAAGGTAAGTATGTAGGTAGAGCCCACAGAACTCCTTCTATATTGATCCAGTTGTTTCTTGCTTGTGTTGGGCAGCTGCTGCCTCAGGGCTACTGAATAGCTTGGCTGCCAGCCTCTGAGAGGAGGAGAATTTCAAATTCTGCCACACCCTTATGCTAAGCCTGGATACTCATGCTTGCTGGAGTGGAGAGGTGGAATTTCCCCTTTACCATGCAAGAGCAATTAGTTTAGAAAACAGTGCTTATTAATTTCCCATAAGAGGAGAATTGTAAATTACAGCACCCACCAATTTCCAAAAGGGCTAATTCTGAGAGATGCTGAACACTTGCAAATTCCACTGGTGTTAATTATTTGTGCTGTGGTAGCACCTAGGAGCCCCAGTCACAAAACAAAGCCCTGTTGTGCTCGGTGCTGCACAAACATAATTTGAGGGCGCTCAGCACTCGGGCTAGCCAGAAAACCATGCCGTTGCATGAAAAAATTTCGAAGCTTTGCCATTTATTTTCATTCTGTTGTGGATTGAAAATCAGATCTTGCTGGTGGATTAGAGCAGGGACTTAAACCTGGGTTTTCTACATCCACGGTGAGTGCTCTAAGCACCAGCCTCTTGGTGGGGACATAGTGGGAGGGGGGATGATGGAGAAGGTTCTCGCTCTCTTTCTCTCCCCTCCACCCCAAGAAATTCCACCCTTGACCTGGGAAACCTTCCCAATGAAATGTTCCTCAATTCTGTCACATGTCCATTTGTCCCAATCAACTTTTTCCAATGGAAAAAAGTTTCACTGAACATTTTTTGACCAGCTCTACTCAGCACCTCACAGGACTGGCCTTAAAGGAACTGATTTGTCTTGCTATTCCTTCATAAGAAGAGTCTTGATCTATCTATTTATTAAATGGGAAAAACTTGCATAGTGCATTTATTTTGTTCTAGCTGCGTCTGCGGGGAGGATGTGTTGCATTCTCCTGAATCACGCTTGAAGACTAGGAAGGAGATACCTCACTGTTATGTGCAGTATAACTTAGCAAAGGTATTGCTGTTTCTCGCATTAAGCAACTCTTTGTTAAAAATATTCAAACAAGCATTTGTTAAAAAAAAATACTCAAAGAGCAAATGAAAGAGTTTTTGGATGACCTTCCCCTTCCGCTGACTAGCAGTAGCGTTCATTAATCTGCAGCGAATGATAAAGGAGTGGAGTTTGTTGGAAGCCAGCTCAATGGTTGACTTTAACTGACAAAGGCCCTGCCATCTGAGTACGCAGTTCACTTTTTTTATATCACTCTTAAAGACTAAATAAAATCCAATCTTCTGAAGCAATATTGAGATATTACATCCAGATGAAGGGTGGGTGTCATAGCAGAACTGGCTGCTAGAAATATTCTCTAGGCTCCTTGCCATCAGCCTTAGCTAAAGTAGTGAAGCTGAGGTAAAAACTCAAACCGGTTTTACATAAAACAAAGGAACAGAGGGCACTTCATCAAGCATTTTATTGTATGGTTATTGTTTTCAGTAAATACTGTGCTTTATATAGTTAGTGTCAGTGATTGAAGTAGAGGGGAGAGAAAAAAATTCAGCCCAACACTCAGATCTGATTCCAACCTCCCATGAATGTGTATAATGGAAGGTGGAAATTTCATATTTTTTTCTCTGCTAATTTCATCAAGATGAGACTGCACTATCCGTTCTGCTTTTAAGAGTGCGTCAGAACTGCCTGGAACCACATTTTATTGTGTAATGGCAGAATGTTGTCCCTACTGTGCTAGATTATTGAAATAAGAAACATAGTTACTATATTCAAACAAACACAAACCTTTATACCAAACTGACAATAGCATTTACAGTGCTGTTTAACTGATGCAAGAAGAGAGACATTCATGGCATATGAAAACTATTAGGGGGTCACAAATGAAGAGCACATTAAAATGATGAATTATACAAAAAGCTTTATCTGCAAACCGATCAGCCAGCACTTAAAATAGGTACTATTTCCCGAAGGTGAGAACTTGCACTGGAAAGTTTGGGATACTAGCAAAAGAGAGTTTTAGAAAGGATGGCTTAGAAACACACAAAGAAATAATCACGCCAGGATACAAACACACTCTTTGGGTGAAAGTCTGCATTACGTCTGAGTCCCATTGACTTCAATGGGCTTTGGCTCAGATCCTGTCTGTTCAAGCTTTCTGGCGTGGAGCACAATCCACGCTCCACCTTAACCCAGGGCCAAGGTTGCAGTCATTCCAGGCCATGGGCTAGCTTACCTCTGTATCATCAGAACACAAGTTGCATAGGCCACTGAGTCCCAGAATATGCACAAATATGGATTTACGGTCACTCCTCCAGCACATCCTCTGCTGCGACCTTCTGCTCCTTCCTTCTTATCACTGGCAGAGAAGTCCTTTCCATAAGGCAAAGGGGAGGCAGATACCCCTGTACAATTCCTCTCCTGCTACAGCACACCCACAGCCCCAGTGCATGGTTTGAGAGGTGAAAATGGCTTTGTGCTCACTCCATCCTCCCACAAGTAAATTTCACCCTTAGCTTTCATGAACATGATGTAAAACTCATGGTCCTGAGCATTCGTGATTATCTGTCTAGCTTTTGTCCTAATTTTTTGTCTCATTCTTCTTAGTGACCCTGGTTTCTCTTCTTCTATTCCCCCCCCCCACTGCAGACAAGGGAACCTTTCATCATATGGGGGATACCTAGTGAAAGGTAGCTACGGCACAGTACAAAAGTTAAGGATAAACATTACAGTGATGACTATGGGCAGTAGAAGAATTCAGTATATTGTTAGTCCCATCTCCTCCTGCCCTTAATTTTCCCTCCAGGGCTTCCTTCCCTGGCACAGAGTGCAGCAAATCCCTAGGAATACTGCAAATACCAAGGGAACATTAACTAGTTACCTAAGGCAACTGAACATTTTTAAGAGTGCCCAGTGTAATTATGTTTCACAGCTATCATTAAATGGACCAGGCCTGCCTCTCAAAATAGCCCTATGGAACTCTAGAGCAAATTATACAGACAACATGCTGGGTCCTGCCCATATCCAGTTAGCAGCTGCACTATTTGAGGGAAGATGGAACAAGTGGAATGAACTGACTGAAAAAAATATGGATAAAACTTTTATAATAGAGGTTGATGTGTTTCCTGGAACCCATGGTTTCCCAAGTTTTGGAATCCCAGCTTGCCTCTTCAGGGAAATGAAACCCAATCACATGCCCTTCCCCTTCCCCTTCTGTTGCAGAACCTCACCATATGTTTTTAAAGGCCTGCCCATCTTAATGTCTCTGTCTTCCACCCTTGCTGTTCCTTCATGGCCCTCTCCCAATAGAAGACTCCTCATCTTCGGGGAAGCCCTGGTGGCAAATTTCATAATATGATCCTTCTTCTCCTTTCTTACATGCTTTGATGAGCAGGGAAATAGCTAACAATGTTGCCATTTAAGTGTCCTGTTTGGCACCTGAGTTACCCCTACCCACTGAAACACAGTTTATGTTTTCAGAGCTATTGTTTGAGACTCCGCAAACGCAGGCAGACAGTGCTGCATTGATGGGTCACATTCTGACGTGTTTCCTGGAACCGTAACAGCTAGAGGCAACCTTTTTGTATTTAAAAGGAAAACCAAGATTTTTGTAGCCTAGAGGGTGTGTTTGGTTAAGAAATGAGTAGAAATTAGGCTTTGACCTAAGCTAGGCTAAGTGTAGAGAAGTACGGGACATTGAGTTTGTTGGTGTGATCAAAATTTGGAGCTAAGTTAGGACGTAACCCCAGGTCACGTCATAAACATGTTTTAGTCCTAATGGCTTTAAAAATGTTCTGGATAAAATGTTAATGTTTTGGGAAATGCTATCTATTCTTACACAGATTTGAACTAAGATGATGTTTAATGTTAAATAGCCAACGAGAAAATAGAAAATATTAAATTATGATAAAAGAGGTGGGTTTAATGTTAATTAAGGGTGTTATTGTAATTGGTTATAAAAAGGGTGGTGTGCTGATTTTAGATAGGTGTGCCCATCTACATTAGAGAAATGATCTACGTAACCACTATACCCCTTCTCCTCATTTAGGGACTGGGCACCCCAAAGGCATCATTTCATCCTAGAACACAAGTATAAATGCAGTGGCTGGTTATATTGTCATGCCTGTTTGTTTAATATAAAATAGTTAAGCAAAGTCTTTAATTTTATCATTTGTGTCATTCACAGCGCTCCACTAAATTCAATTATCTGTAACTGCCCTGGAGGCTTGAACCTTAAAGAATTCAGTTTGGTTTTATTCTTTACTTTTAAACTACTAATTGGGAACACATAAATCAAAAGTTACAAGCTGGAGAATATTTAGAGGCCTGGCCATACCTCCCTGGCTAGCCATTCTTCCCCTCCCCCGTCCAGGTGGGAATGCCCTACACGTTGAGAAATATGTCTGTAACCCATAGCTTCTGGTGCTTCAGTTCTGCCCAGTTACCATTGCGATGCACGTAGTGTCAGTATGTAGGTGAGGGACAGGGAGATGAAGAGGGAGTGTGTCATCTTCGAGACTGTGATCTTTCGGGTGAGTTAAGATCCGATGTTGAGGGTTGTGACTGTATCTTGATTCTCCCATTTGTTTAAATTGGAGGACTATATTGAATAGATCCCAGTTAGATGGAAATAGGCTTTCAGTTGTGTGCTCATGTACAAGAGGGGTTCTGGATATAGAAGTTTGAGAACTGTTGGCCTATATAGACAGATTCTTCCTTTTTGAACATCTGTTCTCCCCTCCATTACTGCTAATGTAGGAAAAAAGTTTGCACGCTCGGCAAATGCTATTCTTCCTGTGTGGCTTCACCAGGGAATGGCCACTGCTGCACGGATTCTTCAGTCCTCCACCTTGCAGCAACATCAGTATGAAAATGCACCGAGGGTACCTTCCCCTGATTTACTTTGCACTTGCCCACAGCACATTTGAGCTAGGATGAGGATTTCCAGGGACCAAATCTTGTTCCCACCACCATCCAGGAGAGCTGGGCCACTGACTTCACTGCACGGGGAACTGCCACATGCTGTGACAAAATAATCTTTTTAGTGCCTGTGAATAACTGATATTTTTCTGTATTTCAGTGCAGTGCTGCCTAACAGTGGTTGGAAGGTAGGAACCACACTTCTGCTTTACAAAAATCCCTTATTTTTTACATTCAACAGGGAAAGACAATGTCTCTGCTTTGTTCTGTTCATCAAACCAATTCCTTCTTTGTGCTCAAATGTGCATTGTGTGCTACCAAGAGTGCCTCCTTGAACTACAAACCAAAAGGTGCACGGGAAACGTGAAAAAGTTAGAAGCTATAAAAAGTTGGAAACAATACACTGCCCCAGTTTGGGATTCCCACTGCCAAAGGAGAAAAAACGAACCACCATGCCCATTCTGTCATGTCCCTATACACCAACTTTCACTTATCTGCCTATTGCTCTCTCCAGGTGGGGCTGATGTTTTGCAATTGACTTCGTGGCCACAGGACCAGGCCACAGTTCTGTAACCCCAGGTGCAAAGCAAAGCCAGAACTAGGATGACTGTTTTAAAAAAATGGAGATACAAACTCGCAGGATCTGGGTTTCTTTTTGTCAGAAGGGCAGACAATCGTGGTTAACAGGTGACTTTGAACAATGAAAACTGCCCTACCTGTGACACGGTATATTTCCTTGCTTTTAATCTGGTCCCCAAGCTCCCACTGACTTCCCCTAGAGTTACATATATGGAATAACAGACAACAGAAAATTTGACAAGCCAGCTTGACCAAGCTTTCACTGAGTTTCTTGTAACTCATCCATATCTGTCTTCTGAAGTTGTTGTCTGATCATCTAGGATCATTCTTAACTATTCTCTATGTGCTTAATAGTGCTTTCCTCTCCGCAGCAGAGAAAGGGGGCAGGAATGATAGCTATGATACTGGGGTTAGTGGAGTAGTGGGGGCAAGGAAAATGTTAGTGCTGGTGCAGCATTGAATCTTATCCTCCTTTTGGTTTGGTTTTTTTTTTTAAAAAGGGAAATAGGTCCTGAGTTGCATATAATAGGCCAAATTCTTATACATCACCTCAAATTGTTCCTGCAATTCTGAGTGTGCAAATAATAGAATATTACTTAGACTGTAAATTCCTTGGAACAGGAGCTGTCTTTTTGTGCTTTGTACAGCATCCAGCACAATGAAGTGCTGGTCTATGACTGGGGCTCCACGCCCTACCATGGTACTAATAAGTAATACTGGAGTTAATAAGTTATTTATTTAATTGTTTGGCTGTGGGAACTATGATTCTAGACAGCTGCTAGTACAATGTTAGAGGCCTACTTGAAAGCATATTAGAAAATTTGACCCCATATTTTTAAAGCTCTTTGAGATACTTAATGGGAGATGCTATATAATTGCAAAATATAATTGCTACATATTTAAGTCAGAGAAACCACAAATATTTTTTTTATGTCATTCCTCACCGAGGCAGTTGATTCCCTGGAAAGGAGTTTTGTATTAAGCATTTTTTGTAATCAGTCATTTAGTGAATGACAAACTGCAGTAGGCTATTTTCATTCATTTCCACTGTAATCTGACTGAAAGTCTGTTTTAGCATTGTGTTGAGTCAACTATTTAGCTTCTAACAAAAGTGGAAAGGGTGAATTCTGCTCTGAAATCCATGAAACCCTATACATTTGAATCCATATTGATCTGGAGTGGGTTTGAGAGTTATTATGCTCTGTTTTTTCGCTGGGAGACAAATGGGGTTTTGGTTCAAACTAGCTGATGTGCCTGGAGTTTTAGATATGACTGAACACAAACTGGATTTTGCTGGCAAAACTGCCATGTTGGGTGGTTTGAAATGAAACTCCATGTCTCTCACCAGATCCATATGCAGTGAATAGTTTACTCAAACCATAACACACATTCATTTGATTTATAATGAGAGGTCATATGTCTCCAGAGAGGGGTCTGGTCTGCACTTAAAAGGTGTATTCTTACCTTGAGTTAGCTAAGATGAGGTAAAATAATAAAGACAAAGCAGTTTGTATTTTCCCAATGTGTTAGCGGAGCTACATAAATACTACATGGGAGTGTGGGGTTTGCTTCAACCTAACATATCTGAAAAGCTACACAGTGCCTTGTCTTCACTACTGTTGATCTTCATATTAGTTACCACATTAGCGAATTTGAAGACAAGGCTATAAAGGTGAACTTTTAAAATGAACAAAAGAAAAGGTGGGCTGAAGACACAAAATTCAGAGCTGAATCTGGATTTGAAACCCTCTGAGTTTGAGGCAAATCAGATCTGGGGATTTTTAATTCTTTAAGTAGAATGCTCCCGATTACTCCATCACTCTCAGATTCTCATTCTGTCTCTCTCATTGTGGGCAGTTCTGCAAATTCCAAGGTCGCTGGCCTCCTTCTCCCCTGGATGACATTGTATTTTTGTCTCTTGTACTGCAGTATGCCCCTTCTGAGGCCTTGTCCACCCTAGAGAGTGTTGTCGATGCAAGTTACAGTGCTGATCAAACACCGCTCTGATTACAATGCTTGTGCCTGTTCACACAGCACTCGTTATGTCACCAAAACATGTCCACAGCTGGTGCTCTAGCACTGACAATGAGAGCGGTGCGCTGAGGGCAGTCATTCCATTGTGCAGTTTGCCACCTCGTGCCATTAGGAGTTGTGGAAAGGCAGAGAGGAGCACAGTACATCATGGGTGCGGGCTCAACGTCTCATGGTGCAGTGATTTCTCTCTCGTCATTCCATGGGTTTCCAAATACGTTTCACTTTTGCAGCATTTTTCCATGGTCCCAGTTTCCTGTGTGCCCACCATCTCTATCTGAAAGGAAGGACCATGCACTACTGTCTAGTGTTAGGATCTGTGTTCTGAACACATCGCAGTTGCTCATGCAGCACCTCATGAGCCCCCAATTGGAACATGACTCCGAGGCACCCGACCGGCTGTGTGCCATGCAAACAAACATTGCCAAACTCTTTTTTACGTTCATGGAGCATCTGCAAACAGGACACTGCCACTTTTGGACCCATGACACAAGCACTGTGTGGTGGAAGCGCATCATTAGGCAGGTCTGGGATGACGAACTGTAACCGCAGAACTTTCAAATTCATAAAGCCACCTTTGTGGAACTGCGGCAGTGAGGGAAGGGTGTGGCCTTAGGTGGAAGGGCCTGGCCATGGGCTAGCCTCTCCTAGCAGGTGGCTCACCCAGGACCCATGCTTATAGCTCCTTGCTGTCTGTTCCATAATATTTGTGAAGCTAAGGAGTGAAAAGTTTCCTCTTGGGTAAAGTGCAGGGGCAGATCGTCTTGCGGCGAAATGTGAATAACCAGATTTCAGGTCTAGTTGAGTGATACAATGGGGGGCCATTCAAATCAGGGAGGCCTCAAGGAATCATTTTGAAAACGTGCAATAATAAGGTGTCTTTGTAAACAGCACTGTGGACTGCTATGACTGCTAGCCAGCTTGCACTGTGTATCAATGAAACTGCAACCGCTGTGAGCAGGAGACAAAAAGATTGCTTATATTTCACGGAATATGTCTTTATTAAATAAAAATTATTCACAGCATATACAAAATGCTGGGCTGGAGGGGAGAAAGCAATGAAGGGCAGTGTGGGCTATCACAGGTGGGTGTAAGTGCGGCTATCATTTTGGAAGCTGTTTGAAGAGGTGGAGTGAACAGGGTACTGAGAAGGGCCGGGAGTTTGGTGGGAATGTGTGGGTGGAGTTTGGGGAGGGCATGGAAAGCAGTTCTGTATTGGCTACAAGGGGGGGGGGAAGAGCATGCATGAATTCAGTCTGCAGCATTATGACTGACTTTAGCAGTTCTGTTTGCTCCTCCAGGGTTTTTATCATGCACTTGGGACCTGCTATCACTAGCTCCTGGGTTTTCCCTCCTCTCCTGCATATCCATTTGTGACCCATCCGTGCCCAGCATAGCCCACTGATAATGCCAGGGTCAGGGCAGGCTGTAAAAGGAGAGCAGATTCTCCCAGCAGTGGTGGGTGACACTGAAGTCAGACTTCCCAACCAGCCACAAACAGTGCTTCTGATTCCCCCACACTGGTTATCAAGAAGTCACTGTGCAAATACACACAGCCCCCTTTACTGCATTTCAGTCTCTGGCTCCCAAACTGCCACTAGGTCTAGTAAAGAGACCAGTTATTTAAACTCGGCTTTTTACTCACAAGATTCCCTCTGATCCCAAAGGACTAGCCACAGGACCAGATCACTATAAATTTGGATCTTACCCAAAATACCACACTGCCAGCCAATCCTTTAGTAAGTAAAACTAAAAAAAGAAAACACAAACAATAAGAGAAATGTTAAAGGATTAAAGCAATCAGATACATTCAACTGATTTGAAAGTCCATGTACATCAGGTTTCTAGAAGAACTGTGGAGTTGCAGGCTTGTATAGTCCCTCTGGTATACATCCAGTACCTGGATGGGTCTAAGTCCTTCAGTTCAGTTGCAAAATGAATTAATCCAGAGATGGGTAGGTGTGTGTCCGCAGCTGGACAGGAACAAAGACAAAACGGTTTCTGTGGTTTGATCTTATATACCCTCTGTCTCTGGCCATGTGGCCTGTAGGCCTTACAAGAACTAAAATGGAGTCCAGAGTCACATGGGCCAATCCTGGTAACTCTTCAGGTATGCCTCTAGTTCCTTCCTGGGCCTTTTCTTCTGTAAAGGTCTTGATGGGCCATTAAGTGGGCTATTGTCCTGCCGCCTCTCTGTCTGGGGTGTGTCTTATACAGCATAGTTTGAAATTCAGGTATATCAAAGATGTCCATAACTCCCATTGCAGATATAACACATGAACATAAACATTACCATCTCACTCAGCACGTTATAACCTTTCTAACAGTACCTGACATGGCATGTCTCACATGAATCACTATGATTTTGACATACTGATGTCAAACAATATAAGGAATGCCTGCCCCACCAATCCAGTCAGCATGACACCATTTTTTGATTTTCAGCCACAATGTGTCTCCATGCCCTTTGGGTTTTTTTCTGCCTCAGAGGACTGGAAGAGTTTTTAGAAATCTCCTCCTTGCTCCTCCATGGGTGTTTTCTTATCAGCTGGTCGGTGCTGGGGCGGGGTGTAGGGGTTTCCCTTCAAGGCCATATCTGCAGCAGCACAGTAAACAATGAACAGAAGCATGATTGCCAGTGCACGAACGACGTTGATTCATTATTGTAAAATACACCTCTTTCTCACTGTCCCCTGGCAAGGACACAGCTTGGTGAATGCCCAGGGCACAGTGAGCTGTGTGCAGGGGTAGGGGCACTGAAGCTGGGGAAAAGGTTCTGGGTGGTTGTTTGAGGGATTCATGCAAGTATAAAAAGGACAAAATTTCAAATTCTACCACCATTTTCCACAGGCAGAAGCCACAGAAGCTGATATCTCACTTCTGAGAGTAAACAGGGATGTTAGGGTGAAGCTCCTCCATGCGCACAGCTCCAAACCAGGTCCCTACGCTGCTCATCTGTGTGGCGCTTAGGTCCTTGCACAAGAGATGGTGAATTGGCACAGGAAAGTTTCCTTTAAAGGGGGAAAAGCCAACGCAGCTCTGCTGAGGAATCTCCAGCAGAGGGTTGGTGAGTAGCTCCCGGAAAATTTCCTAGAGACCTCTCTGGAGGATTCCCGTGAAATCTCAGTGTGCATTAACACATTTGTCCACCACACTACCTAGCTGCACGGGGGAATGGGAAGCACATGCAAACACAGCTACTCTTGTACATTTCTATCCCTTCAACCAGCTGTGTAATGCATTAAAGCAAAGGACAGTTGTACCTCATGGAACCAATCATCAATAGCTCAAAAAAAAAAAAAAAAACCCATTTCCCAGAGCTCCCCTTTCCTGCACTCCAGAGCAGGAGGGCTAGGACTGGCTTGAACCCTCTGGGGTCAAGGAGAGGTCCTGGCTCCCAGTCCCCAGCTCCATATTGTCCTCCAACTCGACCTCCTCATCCATGACCTCTTCCTCAAGGTTGAGTCCAGTGTCCACTATCACTGGGCCCACGGAGGTATCCACAGGTCTCTTGGAAGGGGAGGTGGGGTCACTGCTGAGGATGGCTTCCAGCTCCTTATAGAAGTGGCAGGTCTTTTGTTCTGCACCGGAGCAACAGTTCGACTCCCTTGCCTTTTGGTATGCCTGCCTCCGCTCCTTGATTTTTGCACAGCACTGCAGCGTGTCCTGCTCATAGTCTTTCACCATGCCACGAGAAATCTGAAGGTAGGCATCAAAATTCGAATGGTTGGAGCAGAGCTAGGACCGCACAGCTTCCTCTTCTCAAATACTTATCGGATCCCGGAGCTCCAGTGTGCTCCACACCGACAAAGCAGGAAGTGGAATTACAAAAAGTCTTGGGAATTTAAAGGGGTGGGGTGACTGGCTGCAGGGCAGCAGAGTTCAAACTGATTGCCAGAGTGGTCAGGATGGACATTGTGGATTACCTCCAAGAGGCCATCTACCACAACATAACCAAGCACGGGGTCTACCTTGCCACTTTGTCGCTAAAAGTTTGGCGCAAAAAGTTCCACGCCTCTCCTCGAGGTGGTTTTATTTCGTTGCCACATCAGGGGAGTTGGGTCGATAGGAGGGGAGGTGGGTGATAGTGTGTACACCACCACTGTTTTGGTGCAAAAGCAGACTTTGGTTGAAAGAGCTCTGTAGTGTAGAGCTGGCCCTAGTTAGGAGAGGTCTTCACCTCCCTCTTTGTTCTCCATTTTGAATATCTTTGAAGCTGATGGTATTTATCATGTTTGTCTGTAAGTGCAATTGACTATGCTGGTAGAGCACTCCTACTTTCTAAGGCATTGCATCCCTGTCTGTAATTTTTAAATCTGTATCGTTATAAGAATGAGAGTTTTCTGTTGCAGTACACTAGTCATCTCCTCAGCTTTTGCAAATTTAGCTTGTATGTCAGTCCGATTAGTGATTATAAATCTTCCTCTCCGAGAGAGAGCAGGCAGAGAGAAGTTTTGAAGATTATAGCTGTAAACTGTTGCCTGAATAGAAAGGTTGTTGAGCTGTAATTAAGCCCACAACTAGAAGGCATTAGGTCAGATCTTTGGACGATGTAAATCAGCAAAACTCCAGTGAAGTCATTTACACCAGCTGAGGATATGGTCCAAAGTCCTTGAGTATTAGGCCTTATAAGCATGACCTTTTTGTCCTTCAGGGAATGGAGCTGTGCTGATTTAAGACAGCTGAGAATTATTTGCATTAGGTGTGGAACAGTTTTGCACAATTGTGGCTTAGTAAAACATGTTGGTTGCTTTTATTTCACTTCCCCCCAGCCAAATTATATAAATCTTAGTTGTAGATGCTGGGTTAGCCATTTTGAAATCTCAGTGCATCTGAGCATATGCAGTGATCAACTGCCTGCTTTCCTGAATTACTACTTGGCCAGCTAGAAAGGCAATAGTGCAAAAATATTAGGGCACATTTGCTAGTTTTAAGATTAGCAATCTAAAGGGTGGAGTGTGTTTTTACATACAAACACACAACACCAGTACGGAGTACAGAACCACTCTGGGTTAGACATTTTTTAAAAAATAAATAATTAAATTAGAATTTGTCCACAAAAAAAAAAAAGACAATGCTAGATGTCACTTATTTTTCAAACACACCTGACATGAAAACTATACCAGTAAAACGAATTAGGCTGCTGGCAGAAAGTTGATGGGAATTTGACTACATTATGCTACACAGTAGCAATTTCTAGCATATATAATCTAACGGTAAACATCATGTGTATGAAGACACTTGAGTTTAATATGAAATTTTCTCTTTCCAAACCCAGTCTGGCTCTGAAGTCTGGGATTATGTTGGGTGTTGTTCTTATGAACCTGAGCCAGGGGGAGTACAGGAACATAGTGGCTGCTAATAGGAGCTTGTGAATATTTGACACACTTTAGGCTATGACAGCAGATTGAATGGCAGTTTGTAAATCAACATCTCAGGTACTCTGACATCCTTTGCTGAGCCCATGGATTAATCCAACCAGAGGTCCCCAAAATAATATATACAAATAGTATGTTTTAAAGATATGAATGTTAAAAGCCAGAAGTGATTAAATCAATTCTAAATGGATTCAAAAAACAAACAACCCAGCGGTGTATCTCAACAGAGAGACTGAGTGACTATGAACAAGAGAAACAAAAATCAGATATCCAGTGTATCAAATTTAATAAATCCTTTGGGGCTACTGAGCTCCCCTTCCCCCACTAACCTCAACCCCACAGTACGCCAAATAGTGAAAGCAGATGTCTTGCAAACAGGTTAGAACCCTCTTCGTCTCCCCAGAATTCCAGTTCCCCACAATTGAAGTAAAATGTAGGTTTTGAGGGTTTAGATTTGGGAAAATTCCAAATCTAACTGCCCCAGATACTTTATCCAAAGTCCTTTCACACACACACACACACACACACACACACACACACACACACACACACACACACACACACACCGGATTCAAATTTATCTGACATGAGGAGAGAAATTTATTTAACACGGAAAAAATTCCAACACAATCTGAGAGCAACATGACATCTCAAATTGCCATGGATTTATCCAGTCCCACACACCTGACCCATCCCTTAAAATAGCAAGTGGACAAGCCCAGTTGTAATACTTAATGCCCCCATTTTCCTTAGGGAATTGCTTCTAAAAACACTTAACTCTCAGGCTTTAAAAGGAATGGACCTCTATAATACACATGTTTAGAGAAATCACTTCTACATTTGCAGTATATTCCTATCTATATGAAGAATGCATTCTAAACTGTATTGGTCCTGGAGAGAAAGTATAAGGCGGTTTTACTGGAATAGCTGATGAGAGGATCTTTTCAGAGCCCTGAGGTTGTGTATCACACAATCACTTTCTCCACTAAAAGGGAATACTTCAGGAGTCTAACATTTATATACCTGCACCCTCAATTTGGATGGCACGGGGGTAATGGGATATCATCCTTAATTCTTTAGTTCAAATCCAGTGGGGTTATCGGGGATTACGGGCCAAATTCACTGCTAGCATAAACTGGCATCCACTTACACAAGTAAAGAATTTGTCCCTAAGGAGTTGTTGCCATAAGACAGCTCTTTGTGACCTATGTGAAGTGTGTCAATGGTCTCAGATCAGTAACTGTCTTGGCAGCATCAGTCTGTACTGAGACTGAACTACATGCTTATCCCTGAGCTCCAAAAAGATAGCATTAGCATTGTGAATACTATAGCAGAGGGGCAGAGGTTTTATATGCCCACCCCCTTATCCTATGAGAGACTAGAACAGAAAGCCAGACTCTTTGATTCAGAAGATATGGAGACAAAACATGTACAATTACTACTTCTTTGTAGCACAAACTGAAGTTATCCACTGCTTCCTTGACACTCCTAATAAAATCCTAGGTGGTTTGATAGCAGAGCATTGCAACAGAGTTGTAAAGCTATTTTAGGTCCTATAATAATGCGGAAATGCTTCTGTTTTAAATGCAAACTATCCCTGAATGCAACACTTACAGACATTAAACTGGTCTAGAAATTAAGGTTGGACTTCTACTAAAGTCTTGGGAATTCAGAATTGTTTTACCAGTCACAAACAGCCTCAGATGTCAGGGGTATTTCAGTAGGTAGCCTTATTCCTCGGATCAAGGTTTTGTGCGCTAGCTGTGTTCGACAAGTCCTAAGAGCACTAACCTGGACATGTTTATGTAGTATAGGTAAAGCAAAAACAGAGAACCACATTCCTGTCTAATGCTCACAATATAAATCTGTCAGGGGAACCTTCAGAACATGATTTGGCCAGGGAGTAATGAAGTGAAGGATCTGTAGGTGAGCATGGATGACTTAGTAAACTAATCGAATGCATGACCGGGGAATCAGAAGGAGAGAGAGTGATTAAGGATACATTTTATTCTAAAACTGTCAGTTGTTGTGCTGCTATAGTTCATCAAAAGTGAATATTTCCTAACAACTAATGGAGACATTATGGACCAGATTCTCTGCTGGATTCCAGCACCTCTGCACCATCGTGCCACATAGGATTTCCCTGGCCCAGGGGAGCTATCCGCTGGGGCAGATCTGGCATACCCAGCTTCTGCGTAATGCCCTCACCTGCCCATGGGATAAGGGGTGGAAAGAGGTAAGAAGGAAGCTCTGCTCTTTCCTTTCTCAGTACACGGTCCTTTGGAGACCATTGCCTGCTGACACAGGGCTGAGCTGTGCAGATCTTCCCTGAGACTAAGGTAACAAGAGCAGGCTCCTTGAGGGTCCTCACGTTTCCGTGCCCAGCAAAACCTGATGTAGCAGCGACTCTGGGATCATGTAGCCAGAGATATTTGATAATCAGTTAGGAAATTTGAACTCCACTTACAACAAAAATGGAGAGGACACACTGAGATGCTAAAAAAGCCAAACAACTTGGGATAGTATCAGGAAGCTCCATAGCCTCTAGCCCATGTGGGGAACTCCCCTCAGGAGCACATCCTCCTCCTTGTGGATGAACTCCCTCCTCCCAGGAGCCAGAGCCTCTAGCAGAAGCAGGACAATGGTGAGACATATCCAGATATCAGTGAGGTCAGCAGACAGGTACACGGACACTGTTTTCGACTTGATGAATGGGCGTGTCCCAACATCCTCCCTCTCTCCCAAGGCTCTACTCTATTCTTCCCTTTCTCCTCACCTCTCTTCCATTTTATTCAACACCCAACCCTCTCACCATGTCCCTGTACCCCTATTAACTCACTATCTCTGACATTCTCCTAACCCCATTGATGCCCATGAACCAAATCCTTCTAGATCTCTAATGAGGTGGGTTCCAAAGCCACTGGGATTAAGGATAAGAGACACTGGTCCTGTCTTCCCCAGAAAACTAGATGGAAAAAACTACACTCCCTCTGAGGGTACCCGATAGGAAAAGGGGATCCATATGGTCATTGCTAATGGGAGTCCAAATATTTCCCAAATTCTATAACCCCTGAATACGGGCATTATTTGACTTTGAATAATGAGCTATTCATTCATCTCCATATAAAACCACATGTATTCTGACAGCTCCCTATTGCCTTCCTGTCTGAAGCGACACAGGAGTACAAATTATTCTGGTTTGGTTTAGCAGTAATTTATGCTCGATACATTGAGTATAGATCTGGTTGTTTCAGGTGGTAGCATGGGAGGAATTTGCCATTCTGCTAAATACGTCATTCAGTATTGGACAAACCACTTCACCCTTAAGGGCCAGGGAGAGAACCTCTGACTCACACTGGTGAGCAGGTAGAGTCAAAGTTTAAGGCCAGAGGGGATGACCCTCACTCACTCAGACTGACCTCCTGTACATCACTGCCCACCAACACCACCCAGCAGCTGCACAGTAAACCCCAAAACTGAAAGTAGACCAAACGTATCACAGCCCACAGGACACTAGACTTGTGCCACTGGCAAAGAAGAGGAGTGAGCCATGAAATAGCTGAGAAATGATTAAGTGAGAGATATGCAGATAACCCTGGCGATTACATACATGCTGCAGAGAAAAACAAACCCAAAGTCACTGACCTGGAATAAAATTCTTTCCCAATCCAGTTTCTTCCAGGAGTAACCACTTATATCAGTGTAAGTAAGGGATTCATAATCTGGCACTTTGAGAGTTGCCATCACCAACTAAGAGGATACATGTAAATCAGAGACTTTGTAGAATACTTGGTGGGCAACAGGTCAACAATGAGGCAACCAACATCTCCTCTAAAACCAAAAGATATTATTCTAAGTGACCGAGCCATTGGCTCTTTTTTCACTGATCCTTGACAGAAGAGCAAGTGTATACATAAAAAAACATAACTGGATGTCATGCTGGATCCTCAATCAATAGAGTGGGCAGGAAGGAATACACATCTCTCCAATACAAAGCATTATGGGTCAGAAGAAGGTGGTTTCACTATTCTCCGAAGCAACAGGTATTGGCAATGCAGAATATAGGACTTGATGAGCCAGTGATCTTATCCAGCACAATAATCAAATCTTATGTTCCTTTGTATCTTCTATCATCCCATGCCACTTACCAGACAAAATATGAAGGTTTCAAAGATCATAGATATTTTTTAATAGACATTTTGTTACTGTTCCATTTATAAAAATATGGCCTATTCTGTTAGGTACACACAAATTTAGGCCCCAATCTTGCCATGGGCTGATCCCCGTGGACCTTCACTGAGCCCGGTGGTTTCTATACTGGCTCCGGAGTCTGCCTGCTTAGAACTTATCACAAAAATCAGAGCCCTAAAAACAACATCAACGTTTGGCTAAACACAATCAACATAATTGAAAAGCCAACCTCACAAATGCACTGGGTAAAATAGAGGCTCCATTAAGTCAGTGTGAGTTTTGCCATTGACTGCAATGACACCATGATGGCAACCACTATCTGCCTACTTAGGTTATTATAACATTGTCCATCCCATAGTATCTGGACACCTTAGATGATTTTGCACCATCCCCTGAACCGCAGACTGCCTCTGTGAGGAAAAGTGGTAGAAGTGACCTAGAGACTTGGGAACCTTTTGCTGAAAATGCACTTCCAAAAGTTCCCAGACATTTAAAATTAGGTACTATTAGTACCTGATTTGACCTACATTTTCATGACACATCATGAGGGGAAAAGTACTGTGACAGAAAGCTAAATCAAACTTTTCACGACTTTATAGATCAATATCAACGTCCTAAACTGGATTCATAAGCCAACAGAAATCAGTGTAGTTTTTGCTGCACTAATTAATTAATACGCTTATTTGCATCTCTACCATTAAGTAAAGAGTTTCTGTATTTAGCACCACTGTCTGGATCCAATGCCTGATGAAGTCAACTGAAAGCCTTGCATTGGATCAGGTTTCCGAAAACTTTTCCAAGCGTGCTGAAATGAAACCGGGGCCATGCCCAAAAGAAATGATTACAGTCACAAAAGCCAACACAGATCAAAAAAGGCACTAAAGTCCTACAAAGCCACTTGGTATTCTAGAAGCAATCAGTGATTCAGAAGGATCCCTACAGTATACATCTCTTTATGACACAGGCACAGTCTCTCAGCAATGGGAGATCATGGAATTGGCAGTCTGATAAGACAAAAGTCTAATTTTTATTGGGCCAAATCCTCAAGTGGTGAAAATCATCATAGCCCCATTGGCTTCAATGTAGCTATGCCAGTTTATACCAGGTGAGAATCTGCTCAGTTATGTGAAATTGGGGAAAAAAGTAAAAAAGGCACAATCCTGTGATCTAATCCTAAGTGGTATACTAAGATTTTAGGGATCTTCTACCACCAAACCACGTATGTTTCCCATCTGGAATTGCATGTGTGCTGTAATTAGGGTTACCTGTGAGTTTCAGAATGTTGCACACTAGCAGACAGATGTGAATATTTCAAGGGATTAAAAGCATCCCACATTTTTTCAATTATTGAACAGTGATCGTTGGCTTTTTTATGAGCAAAATAATCAAGTCAGTCATTTGCCCCCCCTTTTATGTCAGTAGATCAGACATCAATGAAGATGTGATATCTGGTGCCAAGATAACCGCCAGCTTTTACGACCACACTGTCAGAATTTAGGTTTCCTGCCCAACAACCAAAACTAGCTAACTATATAAAAAAGAGCATTCACCTTCCCCCATCCAAAGTAAAAAGTGTGACGAACTTCTTGATTAACCCTCCTTGATCTTAAATAAGCCAGTTAAAGAAATGCATGATCAACATCTCAAGTACTGATGCATCCAAATCAAACATTCATATCTGAATACTTTGAAACTTAGGAAAAGTTTGGACCCGAACCCAAGCTTCAAATAAATGCGGCCTTGTGGTTGAGGTTCTGGATTGGGACTCGGGACAGCTGGGTCCAATTTGCACCTCTCCCACAGATATCCTGTGATCAAGTGCACACAGGAACTCATCCTGTGAGGTGCTGAGCTCCTCTAGTGGTAATCCTAGTCAGATGCTGGCAATGATTGTAAAGTTACCTGTCCTTCAAACAAAGCTAGAGTAGCTTGTTTGGACTATGCAACATGAGCAAAGTAAGTGATTTTCTAACATTTCTTTTTTAATGATTGTCTTGCTTTGTGTTTGTTATAAAACAAGCAATAATGCTATTTTCTCAAATATCTTGCTACACACTGAGATAAATTATCACCAAAGTCCCCTCAGTGATCAGAGCGGAACTGGTGGTTGTTTTAAACTCTGTTGTTTGTAAAAAAAAAAAAAAAAATTTGAAAGATGGGTGCTGTCCTTCGAACTGACCATCAGATAAGGAAGTCTCCTGGGAGGGGAGAGGGAGACCTACAGTTAACCAGAAGCACAAATACTACTGTATGTTTAAATACAGCAGCAACCTGTCTTTCATGACAGGAGTCTTTAATCAAGGACTCTGATTATAAGGGACACAGTGAAGATAAAAATCATATACTGCATTCTGAAGAATACTTTTACCTAGTTTGCTAACACCATTTTGCTTCAAACTGAGCAACCTATAGTGAAGAGTCTAATTTCCTCTTCATCCGTGCATTGTGTTTACCTATCAATTGGACACGGCCAGTCTGTCCTAAAGCCATACTTATATAGGTCCCATCACAGCAAAATCCTTAAGCACATGCCTAATTTAAACATGCAAGCAGGGCTGGAAGTAAAGGGATCTACTCATATGCTTAAATTAGGTATAGGATTACACATCTTGCTGAAGTGGAGCCATAGGGCCTGATCCAACTTCTATGTCACTCATTGAGGAGACTCCCAAAGCTATCAATGAGAACCAAATCAGGCTCGTAACTTACTTTTTCTTTGCATCATTTGTGATTAATTTGTTTAATCTCCTTGTAAAATAAGCCTCAGTCTTGCAAACACATAAGCACATATGTAATGTCACACGTGCAGGTACAGTAGAATCTCAGAGTTCAGAACATCTCTGGAATGGAGGTTCTTCGTAACTCTGAAATGTTCATAATTCTGAACAAAAGGTTATAGTTGTTCTTTTAAAAGTTTACAACTGAATATTGACTTAGTACATCTTGGAATCTTTACTATGCGGAAGAAAAATGTTGCTTTCCCTTTTATGTTTAACACAGTATGGTGCTGTATTTTTTTTTTGTGTGTGTGTGTCTCTGCCTGATTGCATACTTCCAGTTCCAAATGAGCTGTATGGTTGACTGGTCAATTTGTAATTCTGGTGTTCATAACTCTGAGGTTCTCCTGTAGCTCCACAGAAGCATGTGAGACTACTCATGTGAGTAAAGTTAGGCAAGTGCTTAAATGTTTGCAGGAGTAGGCCCTAAGATTACAAAAACTATAATATAGACCTGTCAACACCTAGTGCAAATGGGACCCAAATCTAGCTGGGATCTGCAGGTTCTGTAGTAATACTAGTGCTTAATTTGTAATGAAAGAGGTGCCGGGGCTCAAGCTATTTTTTTCCATTTATAAATGATGCCGTAAGCCCAAAGGTGCCCGGGCTATGAACCGCAAAGCCTAGAAGTGTAGACAATGGAGCTAGTGTGGTTGATTTCACTTTCTGGCCCAAAACTGAGGAATATTCAAATAAAAAATTACCATGTGTCTATTTGAAAATAAAATAAAAATCATGCCAACCTATCTATGCAAACTATTTTTTTTTAAAACAAAAACGACAACTGGAGTCTAAAGCTACTTGACAAATGACTGTAAAGTGAGCTGTGATTTATTTTACCATTATTTACTTAGAAGGGTATCCATCAGTCATATTTTGTGATTCTTATTCATCTTCACACATGAAGTTCTTAATCACATCCATTTATTCTGCTAACCATCTTTGTGGGCTTTCGCCTAAATTCAGTTCAGATCATGGCCTTTGTTTTAGGCATGCTTGCTAACCGTGACAATCTAAATCAATTTCACATTTGCTTTATTTATTCTAAATATGTTGTTTTTATATATGTAGTTACTCCTGTGATCGCTGGCCTGGATATTGGGAACTCTCTCATCCCTTCCAATAACTGGGAGCATCTCACTGTATTTGTAATATCAGCTACAAGTACTTGTGCATAAGAATTGCACAAATGGACTTATGAATTTCACCCAAAATGCACCCCTGTTGAAGGCAAACACCAGCTATGTATATTCACCACTTACGTCTCAATCTAGCATACTTTGAGGAATTAATTGGTGCACAGGCCTTGGGATGACCCTCAAAATTCTCCTGTTCAGGGTCTGCTCCAAAGCCTGTATGTATATAATGAAAGTATTTCCACCAACTTACATTTTGGTTCAGGCTTCCTTGATTGATTGTTATAAATTATTTGGTTAAGATACATGGTGATACACAGGAGAAGGCAGGATGATGTCCATCGTTTTTAAGTTTGTTTTGATATGTTTGCTTGTACATCAATCAGGGAATAGAGTTGCTGGTTAGATTCTTACAGGACAATTAAGCAAAAGTCCAGCTCTAATATTGCTCTTTGGCATTATATTAAAGTGTGATTGTGGTTAGTAAAAATACTCATCTTTGCTCTACAGATCTGTTCCTTGTGTGGATTAATTTAAGTCACACTATATCTACTGGATTTCCTGATAAAAAAAATAAGGTTTTACTACTTTGCTTAGCACTATGCAGATGAGCACAGCCTGTGAAGAGCAAGCTTTATTTCGTCAACGCTCTGTTTCAGGATCTTTCTTACAAGGTGATGAGGCACACACCCAAAACAACACAGCTTATCTTTAAATCTCAGGATCAGTTTGCAGGGCTGGTGGATAGAAAAAAAACCTTGTTTTTTTTCTAATTAAAATGAGCTCATTTCATCAGGAGTCAGAGAAATGTGCGAACTCACAATGCCCCTTTTTTTTTTTTAAACAGTCACTTCTCAGACTATAACCATATGTGATTATGTTCTTTCATTGATAATAAAGAGCAATCCTGCTGTTCCTATTGACACACGTCAACAGTGTTAATACTTGGTTTGCCCAGTTTGTTGGTAACTCCAACGAGAACGGTCATACTGAGCTTTTCTTTCAGCCGTAAGAATTATACATGGAAAACATAACTTTCAGATCATTTACATTCAGCAGATGTTCAATGACCAAGCCAGACTATGAAAATAAAAGTCCTCTTCATTTAGTTTCAAAGTCATTTCTTTACTAAGGGGGTGGGGGAGGGTGGCAAGAGACACTGAATTAGTCTGTTTAAACCACTATTTAAACTCAGAGGACAAAATTCGGCCTTCAGTTCATAATCCCTTCAAGGCTTGGAATCTATCCTGATCATCTAGTTTGACCTCCTCTGTAACAGAGGCCATGGAACTTCTTCAGAATAATTCCTAGAGTATATCTTTTTAGAAAAAGATCTAATTTTGATTTACAAGTCGGTAGTGATTGAGAATTCACCATGGCCCTTGGTAAACGGTTTGGTTGTGGATTCTCAATCACTGACAACTCGTAAATCAAAATTTGATCTTTTTCTAAAAAGACATGCTCTTGGACTTATTCTGAAGACATTTTTAATGTATGCCTTATTTTAAGTCTGAATTTTGTCTAGCTTCAATTGTGTTACCCTTTTATCTGTTAGATTGAAGAGCTCATTATAAATACCTACCACGGGAATAAATATAATAGTCTAATCAAATCACCTCTTAATCTTCTTTATGAAGCTAAATAGACGGAGCTTTCTGAGTCTATCATTCTTGTGGCTTTTCTCTGAACTTCCACCACTTTATCAACATCTTTCTTGAATTGTAGATATCAGAACCTGGACACAGTATTCCAGAAACAGTTGTATCAGTGCCAAATATACAGGTAAAATAGATCTAACGTGGTACTTGTGATTCCCATTTGTGCATTCAAGGATTGCATTAGTTCTTTTGACTACAGCATCACATTGGGAGCTCATGTGCAGCGGATCATCAGTCATGACCCTCAATATCTCATGGAGTTACTGCTTCCCAGGATAGAGTCCCTCATCCTGTAAGTATGGGCTACATTCTTTTTTCCCCTAGATGTTTCCCCTATATTTAGCCATATTAAAATAGTTTGCTTGCACTCAGTTTACTTAAGCTTTTGACTAAGTATATTACATTACTACTATTCCCTTTGTCAACCAAATTTGTAATCTTAATAAAAAAAGTCAAGTTAATTTGACAGGCTCTATTTTCCATAAACCCATGTTGATTGGCATAAACCATATTACTTTCTTTTAATTCTTGATCAAGTCCCTCATCAGCAGTTCCATTATCTTGCCTGTGATCAATGTCAGACTTCCAGGTCTATAATTATCCAGGTCATCCCACCTGACTTTTGTAAGGTATTGGCACAACATTAGCTTTCTTCCAGTCTTCTGGAACTTCCCCAGCATTCCCTCCCCCCCCCAACATTAAGGGTCTAGCAAGCTCCCCAATTAATTTTAAAAAAAAACAAACAAAAAAGAACTGTTGGATGCAAGTTATCTGGACCTATTGATTTAAAAATGTCCAACTTTAATAGCTGCTGTTTAACATCCTCCGGAGATACTATTGAAATGGAAAGACTATTATCATCTGTTTCTGCTCCCTCTACCCCCCCCGCCCCTCCATAAACAGAAATATTCATTGAACACTTCTGCCTTTTCTGCATTATTAGGGCTCATTCTTGCAAGGTGCCGGCATTTGGCCTTGATCCAGCAAAGAACTCAAGTATGTGCTTAATTTTAAGCATCCGTTGTTTGGGGAAAAAGACTTAGAGTGGTTTCCCAAGACAAAGAGTCTGACCTATGTCTATTAACACTAACTGAGGTAAGCCACCTTCCATCACAGCTCCAGTGTTTGAGATGTAGCCTTTTCAATTAGTCCCTTCTTCCATTCTATCAGTCAGAGTGACAGTTTGATTTTCTACAACTGCAAACAGTCTGCATGGCTTTCAGAAATTCTGGATAAGTTGTATTTTATTATATGATACGGATTTTACCAGAATAGAATCAGGTGGGTTCCTTCAATCATGTCTGATATTAATAAGTGAACACTTCTGTGGTTCTAGGACAGGTAACAATTAGTTCAGTCCCAAAACAGTATAGCTTAGTCTAGTCATTCAAAAGGCAACAGATTTAAAACAGATAAAAGACAAAACTTGAAATGGTACATAATTAACCTGCTGAACTCACTCCAACAAAACACTGAGGCCAAGAACTGAAGAGGGTGCAAACAAAAGGATGAAATACTTATATAGATAATGGAAACATCCACAGCTACATTAGGTATGAAGATATCTATCCCCATATTTTTTTCTGTATCAGGGCATAAACCAACCCCTAAGCGATGAGACTAGGAAGATTCTTCTGCTATAGACAGTTTATTCCATAGTGCACATTGCTGGGTTTTGTGCACCTTCCTGCATAGCAGTTGGTGCTAGCTACTAATGCAAATGGGATACTGGACAACATAGACCACTAGTTTGAGCTGGTATTCTATGCACTCGTTAAATGGACTAAGAACTGACTGATCTCAAAAAGTAATTGCTAAAGGGGAATTATCAAATGGGCATTTCTAGTAGCATTTGGCAAGGAACAACTCTAGAATTGATGCTATTCAATGTGTTCATCAGTGATGTGGAAGTAATATAAAATTGCTGATAAAATTTGCAGATGACAAAGACTGGTGGAGTAGTAAACGAAGATGATGACAGGGCAAATCAAACAGAGCAATGTGGAACACTTGGTAAACTGGGCCCATTCAGACAAACAAAAGACTTTTTTATACAGCCAAATGCAAAGTTACCCATTGAGGAACAAGGAATGAAGGCCATATGAAGGAGTTAACAGAGAGAGGGAGGTGATTTTATCTTTGTACCCAGCATTGATGAGACTCATATGGGACTACTGCATATAGTTCTTATGTTCACATTTTAAAAGAGGATGTGGAAAAACTGAAGTGTTCAGAAAAGAGCCCCCGAGGAGATTGTAGGGTTAGAGAAAACACTATACAGTGAGACACTTAAAGAGCTCAATCTGTTTAGCTTATCAAAAAGATTGAGAGGCAACTTGATTACAGGGTATACGTGGCTTCATGGGAAGAAGATACCAGATACTAAAGGGCTCGTTAGAACTAATGGCTGGCAGTTGAAACTGGACCAATTTAAAATGAGACAAATTTTGAACAGTGAGCATGATTAATCCTTGGAACGAAACTAGAGAAGCAAGTGGTGGATTCTCCTGCTCTTCATGCCAAGATTGGTTTCTTTTCTGGACTATATGCTTTAGTCATACAAGAGCTACTGGGCTCATTACAGGGATAAGTGGATGAAATTTAACAGCCTGGTATATACTGGAAGTCAGACTGGATGACCTAATGGTCCCTTCTGGCTGTAAACTCTATGAATCTATGCCTTTCTATAGAGATCAGAGTTGCGCAGAAATAGTCAGAAGTTTTGTTGATCTGTGTGGATTCACACCTCCACCCCCTAATTTTGCTTTTGCACAAATCAAAGTTCAAATAGCAGCTCTGCTGTGGGTTTCACACCTGAATGCCACTCTGAACCAGGCTCGTGTTCAAGTAGATTTTGAGCTTCAACAACCTGTCAACAAATGTTATCTGCGTTTGTAATTGAACCTGATCCTGTCAAGTTTCAGTGAGCACAAGCCACACAGCTCTATATATCTGCCTTTGCCACATTAGGCCTGACCCTGCTACAGTCATTTGTTTGGCAGGACTGACTTCAATGACAGCAGGACTGAGCCTCAAGAGAGCACAAGGGGCCAAATAATCCTGCTGAAGTGTGGTCAGACCCACTTCTGTATACTGAAGATGAACCCAGGCTACAAAACTTGGGTTGGGATCAGGAACCTCCAAAGTTTGGGGATGTTTTGATTCAGGGTTTAGTTTTGGGCCCCATCTTTAACAGCATGGGCCCAAGTTAACAGAAGTGAATGCATAAAAATACACCTGAAAGATATCAACTCACATTGCAGTACTTGTTCAAACTGGGCTACAATATCTTGCATGCACGTGACTGGGCAAGTGGCAAAATAGGTCTTCTGGCTCATAATTTTAGGTCTGTTACCACACCAACCCGCTTGCAAAGGTTGCACCAAAGTACAGCAAGTTGCACTTTGAGACAGTCCAGGAGCTGCCGAGATAAAGATATGCACTCCCCACATGGGAAGCGGCAAGGAAAGTTTGCTGTGCCAAGTGCACTGGCTGACAAGTGAATCATGTCAAAAAAAAAAAAGCAAAGTAACAAAAATTGACATGTAAAAAGATGTCTGTGTGTCAAATTGTTTAAAGCGGTGGACAAGTTGCTGAAGGCAGTTTAGTAAAGATGAACATTTCACCATAGCTTTCAGGAGTCACAGCTGCATGCCATAACCAGAAATGAATACTGTATCGCTGTGCAGCCATTAATGGAAGAACTTTACAAATCTGGAAACAGTGACTGCACAATCTTCTGCTTCTGCATGCTTGTGGGGTTTACACACACAAGTCTCAGAAGCTGTAGCAATGCATCCAGAAACCCTTCAGAGATCTGTGTTATTGATATCCTAGGCACCTAAGTCAAACTGAGCACGTCTATTTTGAGAATCCCATTAAGACACATTGTACGTAAGGATAGAGGAGGGACACAGGATGAGCCATTCAGGATGATGGTGGAAATTATGGAAACATGCTTGCAGGTAAGTAAGATATATGACCTTACCATCTGTAACACAACTTATTCTGGTGACTTGATTCTGAGGCAATGCCTGGAATTTGTATCAAGATATCTGCACATCCTCAGATTCCTGATCCTCTGGGATCATCAAAGATATATTGTCTGGGTTTAGGCTTTTAGCCAAGGCATAGGACATTTCTAATGCTCTCAAAAGCCGAGGCTTGTGCACAGTTGTCTGTGCACTGTTACTGAATTTGCTTTGCTGAAGGAATGCTTAAATATAAACAGGGTATAGAAACAAAGTCTTCTCTGGAAACCTAAGAACAGATGAATCAAGCCCTGGTGATCTTAAATGGTATTCACTGAAAGGTGAATTCATCAATTGGGTAATTGTACAAGTGCAGAAAGCTGTGCTGCAAGAAGGTAGCTGTTTTTTTTTCTGAAAAGTGAATGGAAATATGTTGGGCCACATTAATTTCTGGTGTAACCACATTGGTTTACACCAGGGATGAATTTGGCTTATTTTTCTTCCTTTCCAACTAATTTGCATACCCAGAGGTCTGCAGACACTGAAGAAATTTGAAAAGTCAACCAAAGCAAGATGTAGTAGATAGCTAAAAATAAAGAAGAACAGAGATGCGGGCAAACAGAGTCAAAAGGTGAAGAGTGAGTTTGGACAGTGTTCTGCAATGCACTTACTATTCACATGAATGTTTTCTGACATTACAAGTGTAACTGGAGTGCTCAGTTTTTCTTGGATTATTGGTAGATGTGGTGCCGGTGATAATACCTTTTCCAGTTATATTTCCTTTTGATTGATTGAATCTGACTCAACATCTCTAAGCATGTATACAAAAATATAAAAATGCAAAATGTTTAGAACAGCTATGCAATGAGACTGATAAGTTACAGATCATGCATTAGAACTTAAATTATTGATATAATCACGGCGGATACAATTTCAGTTTTAAAAGCCATCCCAGAAGCAAACGAACACTTATCCTGTTTTCACCTGGCAGGCATTAAAAATGTTCCCCTTTGCGCTACTTTTGCAGGTAAAAGACCCTTTTCTAGACATATTCTGAAATCACTCTTTAGGAAACTTGCTTGGTAAATTTCAGTTAGTATGGTCAATAACTATGAGGAGAGCTCTTAGAGCAGTGAGGTTAAGATATCGATACCGCACATCAAGGTGGCATCAAGCCCTCCTGAACTCTCAGCTTTATACCAAGAAATATGCACATAATGGGAGCATGGCCAAATTGAAAATGCCAGGTTTCTACGGATGGAGTAAAAGCAAATGGAAATGTGTTGCTATTATTAATCTTAACTGTGTGGTATACTGTGTACAAGGCTTATAAAAGTTTCTGTACAGCAACAGAATATAACTAGGTGTTTATGGCCAGGGCTCTGATTCAGTAGATTTTTTAAGCATCTTCCTAACTTTAATGATATGTAACTGCATTAAAGGTAGGCCTTGCTAAATCTAGACTCAAATGAGGATTGTACAAAGTTCCCTTTTCTTTTCTATTTTTCCATGCCCCCCCTTTCTGATTTTCTTTTTATCTGTTGTTCCTTGTGCCTTCTTGCTATTTAAATTTACTTGAATATGACTGAGGAAAGTGTTATTTATGTAGAATTGGAAGTGCTCCAATAAAGCCTGACGGCCTAGGTTACTCAATGTTTACTCATGCGAGCAGTCCCACTTGAAATCTAATGTAATTAAGTGTGAGTGTAAGTACTTACCAACATCAGTTAATGTTGCACAGTCAGGACTCAAGATCATACATATCGTGATGTCTCAATAAAAGTCCAATTTCAAAAGGAAACAAAAAAGCTAAGGACTTACAGTAGCGTTTCCATAAAGAGCAAAGAATTAGGGTGCAAAAGGTCAAAATCTGGACAAGAAGAAGATTAATATTTTTTCTGTGTCCTCCTGTTGTCTGAATTACCTGGAGCAGGCAGACCTGGACTTTGTTACAGGTAAATAATTACAGTTGTATCTGCCATAAATATCCCCTTGAAGGGACTACTGGAAAAAAAAAATTGAGATTGTATCTCCAAGCAACTGTCAGATGGCTAGAATAAATTTAGGGGGCTTGAAATACTGATGTACACTTTCTATCATAGATATCTCTTGGTCTAGACTTTCAGGCTGCATTTTGACAGAAAACATAGGATGGCTGAGAAATTAGGGACTCAGGACCAAAAAAAGATTATATGGTGTTGGCACTTGTGGTTTGTGTCTTCTTTACCTATGGAACTAGCAAACAGGAAGTCATTGCTTCACTGTAGACCAGAAATATTAACAGGACATATCCTTTTGCATTTAAAACACTAAAGACAATAAATCTTGTACCAAGATGGTAAACCTAGAGAGGTCACCGAGTAATGCTAAGCATAATATCTATACTTTTCAGTGCTATAATAAATCTGATGCTGCCGTGTTTTTTTTACTTTTAACTGGAGCTGCTTCTGTGCAGACTGCAGATCAAAAGTTTCTTTGCAGAGAGTTTCTTTTTTTCCTTTTGGTGGGCAATCACCTGTTTTTCATTTTGCATATTCAGTAGAATATGGAACAACAGACAGTGAAATAACACGCCTGTCTCCTTCAGTGTGGGTGATATTTTCATAAGCCATGCCTGAATGAGAAAAATCTGTCACTCATTTATGAGACCAGGTAGGAAAGTCCTTCCAACTTTGAATTCCCTCCACACCAAAGTAGTAGTATGCGGTTTGAATTTTAACTTGGGAGGTGGTTGAGTGAGAAGCATTGAGTTCAGTTTGGGTCACCCCTCCATTGTCTTCAATGGAACGACCTATGTTTTCATGAGCTGGGTATCTGATCCTAAATATTTTAAAGGATCCTTCTTACCTGGTCAAGTTCTGACCCACTGCACCCCTCTCCCCCCCCACCCCCAAAAAAAATTCTGAAGGCCAATTAGAGGTCCTGCAGCCTACCATGGAATGCATTACTGCTTCATGGCCACCACATGGAAAACTTCTGATATGTAACAGATGCACAAGTACTGTATCTTAGATGTAGGACAGTCATTACTGACAAGCCCATTTTTACCTGCTCCTGTGATGTGGCTTGTTGCATATTATACTTGTGCCAAAATTTCATACTTTGAGCTTGCAGGTGGATGTTTATTTTTTACTCTTTTTAAAGGTGGCTAAACGTTGATTTAGACAGCACATATCATGCCGAGCTTTTACAGCACTTCTCATCAGTAGATCTGAGTTTTTCCAAAGGAGATAAGTATTGTTATTCCTATTTGCAGATGGGGGGGAAACCAAGTCAGAGAGTGGAAACGACTTGCCCAAGGACGCTTGAGAGGCCAGGGCAGAGCCAGTATGAGATCCCAGATCTGCTGAGGCCCAGTCCTGTGCTCTATCCACTTGGTACCACATGTGTTTTGTTTTTTTAAAGGAATTGGGATTGAATTGAACTTCGTTAAAGTTTCTTGTGCTGACCTTCAAAATTAAGTGTATTAATAATGGAGGGAAGAATTAATGATGGGAACTCTACCATATCAGCAGCTGCACCACCTGATTTGGTGTGCTCCTCTGCCGTCCGCTCGCCAGTTGCCATCTCGCCCCAAGTCATGTCTTGTGAAACTTAACTTACCAAGATGGAAAAATCCTATGGCCTAGAAACCCAGGATAAGCAAAAGTGCTCTCTGAATGTGCCTGGTACAACACGGATGACTGGGGGAGGGCTGAGTGACATCAGAAAAAGGATGCTCAGAGGTGTTAAGCAAAAGAGAACCAAGTGCCCCAGAAGTATGGGGGAAGAGAAGGAGCCAAGAAGAGTTACCAGTTACAGGGAAGCAAGATATTATGAGAGGTGGCTGAGCACAGCAACAGAGGTGAGCTGCTGTGTGGCAGAGTGGAGAAGGCCTAACTGATAGTCACAACTAATACCTTGGGAGAAGGGATGAGGAATAAGGAGGTGTACACGCCTGAGCATGCCCGAAGCTGAACCTTCCATCTGGCTATGTTGTCTCTGATTGGAGGTCTTTTGTTACTGGAGGGCATGGGTGGGAGGGAAAAAAATCAGGGTCTGGATTTCTGCTACAGTCAGGTAGCAAAGGGTATCTTAGCCAAGAGGGCAAGCAGCAGTGTAAATTGAGTGAAAAATTGAGGCCATTTTTGAAAATTTGGCTACATTTGATTAAACCCGGAATGTTTTTGAAATCCAGTGGTCAGTACGTGTTATGATTCCCCTCTGTGGTAAATCCAGAGGACATGACCTTCCAGTCCTATGATTCTATCAGACCGGTGAGTTACACTAGCATAAATTAGTGTAACAGAGTGAGGAATCAGATCTAGGGTGGATGCTTTTCATGATGTCATAGTTACAGGTGAATCCTGTCTAAACATGGGAAGCTCAATTCCAAGGTTTAAAATTACTTCCATGCAGCTCCACCCCCACCACCACACACAGACATCTAGTCGTCCCCTGCACTTATGGCAGGAACAAGCATTATCTAGACCATCCCTGGCAGGTGTTTATCTAACCTGCTTTTAAAAATCTCCAATGAGGGAGATTCCACAACCTCCCTAGGCAATTTATTCCAGTGGTCAACTACTCTGACAGTTCAGAAATTTTTCTTAATGTCCAGCATAAACCAGCCTAGCTGCAACTTTAACCGATTGCTTCTTGTCCTATCCTCAGAGGTTAAGAAAACAATTTTTCTCTCTCCTCCTAATAACAATCTTTTCTATACTTGAAAACAGTTATGTTCCCCCTCAGTCTTCTCATCTCAATTTTTTCAATCTTCCCTCATAGGCCATGTTTTCTAGACCTTTAATGATTTTTGCTACTTTTGTAGTAAAGTGGAGAATAAGACCCAGAAGCTATTTAATTATATTTGCCATAGAATAAGGAGACAAAGTTAGGTTCATTCCCTTCCCCTCCCCTCAATGAAGATCATGGATTCAGTTAACAGTGAAAAATCCAGTTTCAAATATTGTAAAAGTCAAGCAAAGTTTATTTAAATGCAATTTCTCTCAAAATTTTAGTTTTAAAACATTAGTTTTATGAGACCTCAGAGAACTCAACCATGGCAGGAAATTAACAGACTTAATTCCTAAAAACACAGGGAAGGAAGCATCTGTCAAAAACTCCAGCTGATGTGGGCAAGATTGCAAATGTCAATAGGTTATGTGGCAAACTGCCAACTTCCCCCTGGTGGGTCTCGTGCTTTACCTCTGCCTCATGTGGTCAGGGCACCCTCAGTTACCTTGTCTCTCTTAACTGTAGCAGAGCTCTGTCTCCTGACTGGGGGAGAACCGTCTCCTGCTGCTGCCCCAGACCTTCCGGCAATTTTTCCTGCATGTGTTCCCTCTTCTGCCTTTACGGATGGCAGGGTTTAAATACCCCTGGCTCTGCCCTTCATTGGGTCCAGGTGTCTTTAATTGCCCTGTTGCGCTTTCCCCTCTGCCTGCCCACTGGCCCTGGCCACACCCTTTTAAAGCCATCCGGCCTGACTTTATCACAGTTAGTAAGTTGAAACTGCTTGAGAGTGGTATGCTAGCACATGGACTTACAATGGGTTTTAAACAAACCAAAACACTTGAAACTATGTATTTTGACAACATAAAGGACCCGTGAATGAGAAGTTTGTTTACAGAATGAGGAGACCATTCATCATAGCATGGATCCAGCTAAGGACAGCATTACAGCATAAAAGTTGAGTGTCCCTAAAACATCTGTCCTTAATTGAACATTTCCAAATTCCTTAGGTCTTTTGACTGTTTCAATGAGTCTTTGTATTCCCTTAATTAAGACACCCTTCTGATTGACAATTCTGAGCTATGCATCCTCCTTTCTTCAACTTGCTGCTCCATATTTTAAAGCTGAAGATGAAAAAGATGCCTATGAAGCTCTCTGAATCCACCCCAATTTGACACATATACAGAAGGCAAAAGCTCTTTAAAGGACTGTTCTAAAAGACCAAAGAAAGGGTTATTCGTGCACGCACAAAATTAGTGGCGTGGAATCCCCTTTTCTGAAGATTCATTAGCATATCTCTGGGCTCCAGCAAGTACAGTATGGATAGCAATGTACATGTCACTTTATGACTTAGGAACAAATGAGAATTAAAAATAGCACAGTTCATTACATACAACTGTCTGTTGGTTCACTAATGAGCCTAATAAGGTGTTGATGAATTTTTTGAGGTTTCTTTGCTTCATCTAAGACAATTAGCTTTATTAGAGGTTTACTGTGGGTTTCTGAAGCCTTCCACTATCATTGAGAGGAGCTCTGGAATTAACTATCCTTCCACTTGGTGACAATGAAGCCATAAACAAAGAGAACCTTATCCTACAGACAGCATCCTTCTTTGCTGGCTTAACTCGTTACACATCTCATAGACTCATAGACTCATAGGTCAGAAGGGACCAATATGATCATCTAGTCTGACCTCCCGCACAAGGCAGGCCACAAAACCCTACCCATACACATTTATAACAACCCCGAACCCATGACCGAGTTGTTGAAATCCTCAAAAGTGAGATTTGAAGACCTCAAGCTGCAGGGAATCCACCAGCAAGCGACCCATGCCCCATGCTGCAGAGGAAGGCGAAAAACCTCCGTGGCCCCTGCCAATCCGCCCCGGAGGAAAATTCCTTCCCGACCCCAAATATGGCGATCAGCTAAACCCTGAGCATGTGGGCAAGACTCACCAGCCAGCACCCAAAAAAGATTTCTCTGCAGTAACTCAGTTCCCATCCCATCCAGCATTCCCACAGACCATTGAGCAGACTTATCTGCTGATAATCCAAAATCAATTGCTCAAATTAAACTATCCCATCATAACATCCCCTCCATATACTTATCAAGCTTAGTCTTAAAGCCAGATAAGTCATTTGCCCCCACTACTTCCCTCGGAAGGCTATTCCAGAACTTCACTCCCCTAATGGTTAGAAACCTTCGTCTAATTTCTAATCTAAATTTCCTAATATCCAATTTGTACCCATTCGTCCTCGTGCCTATATTAGTACTAAACTTAAACAATTCCTCTCCCTCCCTAACGTTAATCCCCCTGATATATTTATATAGAGCAAGCATATCCCCCCGGAGCCTTCTTTTGGCCAGGCTAAACAAGCCAAGCTCTTTGAGTCTCCTTTCATAAGGCAGATTTTCCATTCCTCGGATCATCCTAGTAGCCCGTCTCTGAACCTGTTCCAGTTTGAATTCATCCTTCTTAAACATGGGACACCAAAACTGCACACAATATTCCAGGTGGGGTCTCACCAGCGCCGTATATAACGGCACTAACACCTCCTTCTCCTTGCTGGAAATACCTCGTCTGATGCATCCTAAAACCGCATTTGCTTTTTTAACAGCCATATCACATTGGCGGCTCATAGTCATCCTGCTATCAACCAATACCCCAAGGTCCTTCTCCTCCTCCGTCGTTTCCAACTGATGCATCCCCAACGTATATGTAAAATTCTTATTATTAATCCCTAAGTGCATGACCTTGCACTTTTCACTATTATATTTCATCCGATTACTATTGCTCCAGTGTACAAGGTGGTCCAGATCTTCCTGAATAGCATCCTGGTCCTTCTCCGTGTTAGCAATACCCCCCAGCTTCGTGTCATCCGCAAATTTTATTAACACATTCTCGCTCTTTGTGCCAAGATCAGTTATAAAAAGGTTAAATAAGGTCGGTCCAAGAACCGATCCTTGAGGGACTCCGCTAGTAACCTCCTTCCAGCCTGACAGTTCACCCTTCAGCATGACCCGCTGTAGTCTCCCCTTTAACCAGTTCCTTATCCACCTTACAACTTTCACATTCATCCCCATCTTTTCCAATTTAACTAACAGTTCCCCATGCGGAACCGTGTCAAACGCCTTACTGAAATCGAGGTAAATTAGATCTACCGCATTGCCCTTGTCTAAGTAATCCGTCACCTTCTCAAAGAAGGAGATCAGGTTGGTTTGGCACGATCTACCTTTAGTAAATCCATGTTGCAATTTGTCCCAATTACCATTGACCTCCATGTCCTTAACTACTTTCTCCCTTAAAATTTTTTCCAAGACCTTACACACGACAGACGTCAAGCTAACAGGCCTATAATTACCCGGATCACTTTTATTCCCTTTCTTAAAAATAGGAACTACGTAAGCAATTCTCCAGTCGTACATCTAACCCTTCCATTTAGAGCTCTTGCTCACCTCACATTCCTACTTCTTTTTTTCTATTACCTGTTTTCTGGCAACCACCATTTGGGCACTCGGTCCAACTGGGAAGATAGGATTTATGATTTGGGCCCAAGATTCATGATTTGGGTGCAAGGCTGGTCCCCAAAGTGGTTTTCCCCTATGGTGGCCCAAAGTACTACCCTGGTTCCACCAGAATTTTCACCCTTTTGCATAACCAAACCCCCAAACCCAAACGTACATCCAATCCAAGCGGGACGGAAGAGGATAACTATAGAAGGGTAAAGAGCAGATGGCTCCATGAAGTCCACTAGGCTCTGGAGAATTAGTTTACCTGGGAAATGCTTAGATACTGCAGTGATGGGTACTGTACAGAAATCTTAGGATAACAGATTTATAGCCTTAGGTTACACACAAAAATAACATCCAGTTTAACATTCCACACACTAAGAAAGACAGGAAACAGCATATGCCTTCATTGGGGATGCAAGTAATAATTCACCTGCTTGTTTTTGTTCATTCCATCAGTTAGTGATGTGGTGTACTCCTAGCTTGGATGGCAACCATTTATTTGCTTAAGTTGCCACTTCAGCAAGAGGAGGTTTTATCTGGAGGGGATGCAGAGGGGAAGGGGAGGAACTAGGTACAGGAGAGCATTTTTCAGGCGTTGTATCCAGTTGCTGTTTCTCAGATTTTGAAGACACACTTCCCTTGCTACTCTCACAAGAAGGTGTGGCTTACAGAGAACACTGTGCACACGACTTTCATAAAACATGCAGTTCCACTGTTAAAAGTCCAGCACAGCAGGAGAACATAACTGTATCCTATGTCTCTATATATGGGCAGCTGCATTATAACAATGGACTGTTGTAGACCAATGAAGATTATAGTTCTTTGAATGTACATGGTACTTTCATGCAAAGATTCCCAATTGCTTGACAATGCTGGATAGCATCATTTAATGGAAGATGTATGTAATAAAATATAGGAGACTTCTTACGGTCATACAGAGTCAGTAACTGAGCTGGGACTAGAATCCAGGTGTCCCCTCTCCCAAACCTGTGCTTGATTAATCTGATCTTTGCTATCCCAACAGGGTGAGGGAGGAGGAAATGTTATGGAAGATTGCGAGGCCTAGCAGATAGCGCACTGGCCTTGGATTCATGAGACCTCAGTTCCATTCTGCCGTTGGCCACTGGCTTGCTGGGTGACTTTGGGCAAAGTCATTTCATCTCCCTGCTTCTCATTTCTCCCCCACCCGTCTGAAAATAGGATAATGATGTGTCTCTCCTTTGTAAAAGACTTTGAGACCTACTGATGAAGAGTGCTCGGTATTACTATTGGTAGCTGGCCAAAGTACTACATGAATGTTTAAGCACAGTGGTCACCATCCCCAAAGTTTACAGGATAGCATACTTGGAGGACCAGTGGCCTAGTGGTTAGTGAACCTGACCCCCCCAACCCCTTGTCTCACTGTGAGGGGTGTATAGTAGTGCCTGGTTCATGTCCCCAGGCCAGGAGTGTTTGGGCCTCCCCACCCTGTATCCGGACCTTTGCGTTTGAGTGGGACATGGTAGGGGGACCCAGGTCTCAGCCCAGGGCCCTGTGGGAAATAACACCAGCAGGTTCTTCCCCATAGAGAGCCTAAATCTGCTACCCTGGGCTACTTGTACCTATGTCATCCTTCAGTTTTGGGCATGTCCGTTATTGCCCAAATAGCCAATAGTTTCACAAAGTCCAAAGGAGCAGGGCCCTGCAAACCTGATGCTTCTTAATGTGGGAGGATAAGGAACAGCCAAAGGCCTTACCTGCTCTATCGTCTTCTGGCTGGCTTTCTTCTTTCCTACAATGTCTACCACCCTTTCCCTGGGCTTTTGAATGCCTTTTTACCCACTCCTGCAGCTGGATCATGCTCAGTAGGCCAGTAGGGGTGGGGTTAGGGGGGCCCAGTGTTGCTTTTAACTGCTTCAAGCACAGTATGGGGTTTGTATACCACACCACAGGCTAGTAATATTCTTGCTTACTAAGTTAGCAAATACATATATAGAATGCTTTATTTTCAGCCTCTCTCTTTTGTATGTGTACATATCACATTTTCATTATACCACTGATAAAACCAAGTTCTTGTTTTCACTGCCATAAAACTCGCATGAAGTCATTTTTTCAGTTATTTAACAAATTGCCTTGGCTCAGACCACTACATGATGAATGTTGCCTTTTATTGGTCTTTACTAGAACTCCTTGTACCTCCAACTTTTATAACAACTTTACCATCTCAATTAGAAATTAAGTTAAGAACATTTTTACGTTAGCATTGTCACATATTGCACACTGTAGAGTTATATGCAATGACTCAAAGGCTTGGATTAGACTAGTATTGTCAATATGGTTTTTGGCAAAAAACTGGGAAACCATTTTTTGGCTGGAAGCTAAAAATGATTAAAATGGATTCTGAATTTACAGTCATTGTGACAAACTAGCTTCCAGGAAGCCTCACAAAAGCTCAACAGAAGCAAACAGCAGAAAGGTGAAGTGAGTTGGAAAGAGAATTTTTTTTATCCCCAGTAAGACTTAAGTTCATCGTCTTTTGAGGTTTGGAACAATCTTATATCATTGCATGAGGTTCGTACCATATAATGGTAACTAACAAGTCAGCTCATCTTGAAAGTACCAAGCCTTTTCCTGACATTTTCTGTGAGCTCAACACATTTAATTCAGATTCACTTATGGAGCTTATACAACCCTATAAAATAACCTGCTCTTCTGAATCAGCTCTGACCTACAAGATATAATTTTATTCCATTACCTATGATTTCGTTATCTCATTTTTGTCACTTGATCTCATTTTTCTTGGGGTTCTAAAGGATTTAACAATGAATGATAAGAATAAAATTATCAGCACAAAAATAGACAATAATTAAATGTCAGTCATCACTGTGACAGAGCAAATGCAATTCTGTATCTCACTGTTTTTGGTGCTGACTAGTGCGATACTCATTAAGTATTTTTTACTCTTAGTGCTGATAGTTTTGCAGTTATTTCCAACAGAAGAAATCCAATCCACTTCATTCTTACTCTTCTGCAAATAAGTTTTTCCAGTGAAAGATTAGCATCATGGGTAGCTAGAATTTAAAATGGGAATGTTTATGTACCGAAGAGTAAGTATTAATAGCAAAAAATGCATTCCCATTATGACTGTTTTTTGATTATTACAATATGAATAGTTACTTTTATATGTAAAAAAAATCCCCTATATTATATTCACCAGGATGATATACCTATTGCATTCTTCTTTTAACATCTGACAATTACATGCCTATGTCGATATGTTATATAGATATCACAAACTAATCCATGCTAAATTTAGTCCCAGACAATTCAACATATTAATACCCACATGAAAATATCGGAATTAGTGTTACGCAAACAATGTGTTGTCACATCCCATGAGGAAGCGGTGGAAAGAGACAGGCTTTGCCTCTAGAACAGGCAAATAAAAGCACTTGCTTTGCACAGAAAACTAGTTTTCCTCTTGATAATGAGAAGAACATTCCAAGAATTAAATTAAGCAAGCACAGTAGTGGTGGACATTCTCTGTCAGTATGCTCCTTGTAAGTTATGGGGTCATCTTGTAGTTGTGAAAATTTCTCACATATCACACTCTCCACCCTTCTATACAATGTTGACTACCCCCATGTGTGCAACTGGAGCAACGTAATGCCAATTAACCATGAATCTACAGAACAGAGAATGACAATTTGGAAAATATTTGTACTGCAAGTATATCATGAATACAAATGGGCGAAATTCTAAAAAAATTTTGTCCAAAAGTGCAGATTCAACTCAATCAAAACATTTAATGAATCCATGCTGATTTCATTGAATTATTTTGATTTTAAAAAAACTCTAAAAAAATATGAAATATTTTGTTTTGAAAAGAGTTTTTGTTTAGAATTGTACTTCAGTTCTATTTTTAAAAAAGGTAAAAGAAAAATTGGACAAATTTGAAAATAAATTGGTTTAACATTTTAGAAACCTCTAATTAATTCCTATCAGGTGAAAACAGAGAAGTCACTACCCTTTCCCCTCTCTGCCACCCTCCTTCCTTTATTTAAGTTTTTGTTCTTTTATTTCCTTTACTGCTCTCCTTTTAATCGGTTTGAAAGAAATCACTAATGTATACATTAAAAGAGGTAAAAAAGCCTTAAAAAGTTTTTGGTCAATTTTTTGGACAACCCAAAGCTATTCCCCTCTCCCCTGATTTTTCAGTTTGGCCAGCAAATTGAAAACCGATCTGTTATTCGCACCACTCAAGTCATGAATGTCAGTCAGTGAAAGAGTAGTTCCCATTAGTCTTCTCACTTCTTTGATCATTTTTCACCCTCCCGTGTCCCTTTACCTCATCTCTCACTTTTTTCCTGTAATTTTCTTTCCCTCGTGTAACCACCCAGAAGAAGCTGTTAGTACAACACAGCCTTGTGGCCATTCTAAAACATTTTTCAGCGTGGGGGTTGAAATCCGGGCTCTGCTGAAGACAACAACAAAACTCCCATTGACTTCAATAGGGCCAGAATTTCACCAGCCATATCATAAGTAAATCAGCCTGATAAAGTAACTGTAGTGGGACCTACAAGCATAGACTGGGGAAGTAGGGGTGGGGAGGAGAGTCTCTGCTGTTTAGAAGCAAACAGCTTGATCACAACCCTACGCAGGTGCCAAAGCTGCCCGTCATGGAGGCAGGCACCCACAGATGCAACCAATAGAGGAAGCAAGACTTTCTTTAAAGGGGAGTATAAGAGTAGGAAATGGAGGCAGAAAAGCCTGGGATAGTAAAGGGGTGACAGATTTGCACCAGGCTGCCTCCAAGAAAACAACCAGAAGATTGAAGGAGAGGGAAAGCCAAAAAACTAAAGGGCTGATAGATTTAATGGGAGCTGAGGGTCCAGGAACTGAACTGACTGAGACAAACTAAGGATGGTCAGTCAGGAGAAGCTAAGAGACCACACTAAGAGATGGTGACAGTAAAAGACCTGATCCTTTGGTGAAAACTGTTGAACAGATATAGACTGATGAAATGGATCATGTCAGAAAATGAGTTAACTAACATGTTTGAACTAACAATGATTTAGCACCTAGAGCATGGAGGGAGCAGTTATGTTTAAAAATGTTAGTTGGTTGTGGGGAATGAACCACAACCAGTTAATATTATATTTTAAAACATGCATCTTTATCTACATGGCCAAATTGTGTATATTGATAGTCTATTTTAATTACCATCTTTTCTAACATGATCATGTTTCCCAGGAAAAATAGAGCCAAAGTGAGACAAACGCATTTGGCTAATTGAAAAATATTACTTAAAACATGCAAACAAACAATTCAAAGCACCAAACAAAAGAAAAAATAATCCTAGAATTAACTTAATGCACAGAAATCATTTCTGTACCCACTCTTTGATAGCCTTTCTCCCCGTCCTTTACTCATTTTGTCTCAAATTGTAAGCTCTTCAGGGCAGGGACTGTTTTACTCTCCATATGTACAGTGCCTAACACAACAGGGCCTGATCACTCTAGTGTGATTGAATTCTCCAAGTAATGAGTAAGTCTTTCCCAACGTACACTATCAGAGCAGTAGGTATGTAGGATCAAAGCTCACCTGCTCCCTGGGTTTGGGTTTATTAACAAATAGATGATATAAAGTGGAACTCAGATCTTTTCCTCAGACTTGGCTACTACTAGCTTTCTTCTCTCAGCTCAGCACACATCATAGACCCTCTCTCTCTCAGACCCACGCGAGAAGCAGCACTATCAAGTCTGACCCAGTTATTCCCTCCAGTTAGAGGACCTTCCCTTTAGATTTGATATTGTTGAAAGGTTTTGTGTTGTATGGGTCGGCTACAGCCGCTGTCTTTAGGACAGATCTTTAACCTCTTCCTGTCCTCGTTCAGTGTGAGGTTTGTCCGTCCCATCGCTATATGGACTATCAACTCAGCACCAAGTTCCACGAAATTATTTGGAACAATAGCTTTTGTCATTTCCAAGTGTTAAGTTTATGGTGTTCAGAACACATCTGTTCTTGGGACTGAACATTAAACTACGGTCTCTTGAGTTCTAAAATTCTTTCTCCTGCACAGCTTTATATTGTAGAATATTGTCTACTTTTTAATTAAGTAATTGATTTAAATTATTATTGATTGATTTACAGTAGCACCTAGATGCCTCAGCCAAGATTAAGGCTCCACTGAGCTAGGTGCTGCACAAAGTCACAGTAAGAAACAATCCTTGCCTCAAAGAGCTAACATAAGACAGATGACAGATGGCAGAAAGGCAGTGTTGTTATTTCCTTTTAACAGAGAGAGACTGAAGTATAGGGAGATTAAAGAACTGATGCAGTAAATTATATATACTTTTTTCAGAACACGACTTAAACATATACTTAAGTCCCATTGAAATAAGGCACATGGTTAGTGCTTTCCTGAATCAGGGCTCCTGAGGCAACAGAAATCCGCAGAAGTCCCAATTTCCAGTCTAGTGCTTGAATCCCAAACCATCTGTCCGTTCGGTGAATAACCAGACTTTTTTGTTACCATCGAACTCTAATAATCTGATAGGCTTTAAAAGCAAAACAAATAATAAAGTCACGGCTAGCTCTCCGTGGCTGCAAAGGTATTTACAAGATTGGATTATGAGTTGCTCAGGAAATAGCAAAAAGGGCGAGAAGGAGGGAAGAGAGAAAGTTAAAAATAGCGACCAAAGGAAGAAAGCAAATTAACTGAACTCCTGCAGTTTAAACTGCTGTGAAGCAGGAGACAATGGGAGATACTTTGGGGTAAAACTCAAGTGGAAAAAGAATCGGACCTATTACCAATGACAGCATTAGAGAACTTTTCTTAAAGTCATCTGAGCACTCATTTGTGGCTGCCTGTTAAACCAAGGGAGGATGGTCTTATGGCAAAGGCACTAGACTACTGCTGAGGAAAGCTGCATTCAATTCCCACCTCTCTCTCAGATGTCTGGTGTGACCTTGGGCAAGTCACATAATCACTCTGTGTCTCAGTGCCCCTCTGCAAAATGGGGATTATGACACTTCCTTTCTCTCCTACTTTGTTCGTCTGTGTTGGTCTACTTAGACTGTCTAAGCTTTTGGGTGAGGGACCCTTTGCTACTATGCGTACGTACAATAACTAGCACAAAAGGGCTCTGATCTAGTTTGTGGTCTCCAAGTGCTACTATGATATAAATCATCAGAAAATGAGCAGGCAATGTGTCTAATTTATATTTGCAAAACACAATGTAAATTAATTGTGTTGTATTTATTTTTAAAACAGCAGCAGCAAGAAAAGGGTGTTTCTATAATAACCTTCAATGAGGTATGGGTAGAGCAAAGTAGATGCTATGAAAGGTGGAGTGCTAACAAATATAATTACAGAAGGGGAGCAGAACACTTCATATATCAAACTAGCTTTCCTCAGCTCCTTATTCCATTAAAACCTATATACATATGCTGTTTGCATGGAGGATATTTTGCTATCACATGCAAATTCCTTCTCTCTCAGGAAAAACTGTACGTAAACTGCCTATTTGGCCTTTGTTAGCAATGCTACAAAGATTTAAAAGCTCTGAAGATTGTCTTAACTAAAAAGACTCACAAGAACAACAACAACAGTTTTTTCCAGTCACCGATCAGGCTTTTAAGGGGTAACTAATGATGTGAATTTTAAAAAGGAAAAGGCAACAAGAAAATATTTAATAGCACAACTAACAGCACAGCATACTTTCTGCAGAAACCTGTCTGCTCTACTTTCCTTTTATCAATATTGCCAAGAAAGCAAATTTGTCACTGTACAGTTCAGAATCTCTCAAAGATCTACTTTAATGTTTCACGCTACGTTTGCAAAACAAGAGTAATAAAAATAATGACACTATTATTACTCTTCCCTCTTTGTTTTCAGTTCATCACTTGCATATTTGAATAATGAATTATATTCACATTATCTCTACACTCTTGCTCTTGACTTCCTCTGCTGGCTGAAAGTAAAGCTATTATCCAGTTGTCAGCTCTGAAGAGCCATTCAACACAGCAGCCAATGATCCTGACATGTAGATATAAGGGCTGCACGGGCAGCGCATGCTTTCTTAGCCAAAATATCTAGAGTACAATTTCAAGCTATATAAGAGAAAATTACTAGCCAGTGTGGAAATGAATCTTCAGCTTAGGTGAAATATTAAAAATTTCATCAAGGCCACTTTAGAACATAAATAAGTAGACAACAGGATTAGTTGTGAATTAGACACAAAAGGCTAATTAACGCTGTTATGTCTTCCTGATTGACTTAAAATCTATTAAATCGCAATTTTATTGTTTGAATCTCTGCGCCCTCACAGAAGAAATAGAACTTTCTTCTATTAAGAGGGCCATGCTCATTCTCAGGTCTGCAGCTTCTGACTGAATTTCATTAAGACTCATTCCATTGACCGATACTTTGCACATGTAATTTCCTGATTATTCATATTGAGTGATTAATAGAGCTCTTTGATAGAATTATAGGACAGGAAGGGACCTCGAAAAGTCATCTAGTCCAGTCCCCTGCACTTATGGCAGGGGGACTAAATATTATTATTAAGTGACATGTTAAGTAACAAACAAATAACATAAAACAAAACTTCACATGGTTTTCCTATAACATTGCACCCCTAAATACAATTAGGTGACACTACAACTTCAGATGGAGTGAGACTATTAGGACGGGTGTACAGTCAGTTGCCTTAAAGAGCAAATATCCCTAGGAATGCTGACTCTTCCCTTATTACGGTGCATTGTATTCTGCAAGCGAGGGAGGTTGGGAACGGACAAAGTGTGAAGAGGCATCCCCTAAGAGAGCAGAGCCTTCAGTATGAGATGAAACAAAGATGAATCAAGAAGAGCCAACAAGTTGCCATGCCTGTTTAAAAGAAATAGCTCAGGAAGGTGGGGGCTGTTGACCCCAAAGTGGCCCGAACTAATATGAGGCTGTTTGGATGGGCCTCTAACTCAATGGTCTGTGTTCCTTTCCTACAAACAATAACGAACTCCTGGCCTCTATATGAACATTACTGTGCTCAGCATCAGACTTAAGACTTTGGGAGTACAAATAAGAGGAACCCAAGGGGGCAACAACAAACAGAACTAGCTCCTGTTATGTACAGGAAAAGTTAGTGGTGGTGGGAGCTGGGGTCAACTCTAGCCTTCTTTCACAGGCAAAATGGAGCCCATCTGCTTTTGCTGGGGTCCAGGCATGGTGGATCACTGCATAAAATGGGCTTCAAGGGCCAGCTGTCCACATAAGCCGGGAGATCTGGAGGAGTGTGTGTATTCTGATGAATTTGAACTCTTTACAAATATTAGGCAATTAAATATCAGAATACCCGCCTGGGCTAGTTAAGTATTGGAACCTCCATTTTATAAATGGGGATCTGTAGACAGAAAGGTTGAGTGGTTTGATTCAGCTCACAGAATTAGTACACTCCGAGAGCCTCTCTCTCTCAGACCTGTGCTTACTCCATTGGCCCATGCTGCCCTTCACTCTACTGAGCTGCCAAAGACTATCCTTCTGTCCAGCAGAAAACAAGCTTAGAGGAACCCCAATAACATCAGCCGCTCACAGCTACAAATCAGTCTCAGGATGTTCATAAACATGTAAAGGTCTGAGTCCATCCATTGCCAAAGGCCTGTCTGGGGACACCAGGGGGTGAACAATGAATGATCTGGAATTTTTAGGGAACAGGGACAGACTTCCACCACCAGCATTCACATTACACTTCCAATGCTATTTTCACATGGGAAAGGGCAAGTAATAAGGGAATCCTTCGTATTTTTAGGTCTCTACAATCAGAGCGTGAACCCCCTCTTGCACTAAAGGAAGATCATTGTTCACTGTCACCTATAGAAATATCTTTATATTCTTAGTAAACTGTGACCAGCCAATGGGAATCTCACATAAGCAATCTGTTCACACAAGACAATAGTGCCTGCTCCCATTGAAATCAATGACAAAGACTTCCATTCCTATGTGACTAAGAATGGGACCATTACTCTTGGGTTTCCAAATTGTCCACCAGAAATATTGTAACTAACTTTTCTTAATTGCAACTCATTTTCGTCAACTACAACTGACACTTGGGGTTAGAGAATATTTAACTATCAGGAAAACTTTCTGCTGCTTTGAACTAATGGAAGAAAAAAAATATTGGATAAAAATTAAATTTCAAATCAAAGCTCATTTCTCTATAATAACCAATAACTTTAGAACAACTGAATATTTTTCCAGCTCCTGTGATACTTATATGGCCCACATGAACAAGGTGTCTGAGCAGCTTTGCAAAAACATTCTGTTTCCTTTTACAGATGGTCAGGAAATGCATTTTATTTTTCATGAAACCCTTTTCCGCATTTATTGCTGTCAGAATAAATAAAGCAACATTCAGGCCAAACTAGTTCTCCCAACCAAATTCATAGGACAGTTATAGGCCTGTTTGAAACTACAACTATGGAAGATGAAATGGGCAAAACTCCCTTTGCCTTCAGTGGAACCAGGATTTTGCCCAGAAAGAGTCTACTGTTTCCCTATAATTAGACATAGTCTTTAACCAAAACCCTAAGTCTAAGCTCCCTCTCCTCCAAATTATGGTGAAATTTATTGTATAAATCTGGGTTTGAAGTTTGAACTCATTTCATTCACAATTTCCATTCCTTAAGTATTGTTTGAGGTTATCAATATTAAATCTTTCCTTTGTTTCTCGATTGTACACAGTGGAAATATGCTCCAAATTTAGAGTGCTCCTGTCTCCTAGATGGCTCAGACTGGACACCCAATAATACACCATATGAACTGAAAAATGTTCAGCTGGGCTTCATACTGTGATCTGAAGTGACTTGAGCATATTGAGGGTTGGGGCTGCTTGCTAATTCAGATGGCAGAACCTTCCGTTCATATTGAGCACTATCACATTCTAAGTGTACGCGAGACGTCTGTGAGTATTACCTCCACAACATAGCTTGATTTTAACCTACAGTGATGGTGATAGCATGCTTCTTTAAAGCCACCATGCTACTGTTACCCAAGAACCCCAGCACTGCTAGTGTAAATTCATGCAAGAGCTGTTAAGTTGTATATGACGTTAACTGCTACAGCTTTGCAAATGAACAGTATTAAACTGGCTCTTGTGTGTATGAGCCTGGATTTACCTTCTGCAAGGCAGATGAAGTAAGTGTCTGGCTATATTTTCTAATTAATAATGCATTCTATGCAGCTTTTTATACTATCCTATACTCCTATATGTGGAGCACGTATGTGCATCTCTGGACTGATATCATCTGCTACCTAAAACACCAGGGCTTTCTCACACCATATCTGATTGCTATGGTTACATGTGTCTGCAATGTTTTGGGTCTCCAAGGAATGTAAAAGCTCTAACCACATCTAGGCAAACACAGCATTTTCTTATCCAGAGCTTCTGTACTCACTAAAGCCACATTTGCTGACCGCTGTTCTCATCACAAACTCACCTAGCATTAGTGAGACACTAGGATGTTTTTATACTGCTCTGTAGGAAAGTAGTTTTTAGTGCAAAGTTTCTCCCTACGCGTTTTTTTATATACACACTATAGGGGAGGATATAGCCCTATGAAACAGCATAATTAAAACATAATGGGTAAGCATTTTAGGAAAGAGGATGTCTGTCATCACATTTGTTATCCAAAATGGACATTATTTCATTCTGAAGTGAGGTTTATTTAGCAAATATAGGATCTGCAGCGGCGACATACAGCAACTGTACAGCTATCAAATAATCGATCATGAGGCCTTCACACATTTCCTGTTAAAAGCTCACAGTGTATTTAAATTGCTCCATTTTGCTCAATGGAACAAAAAGTCTTAGCCATGGGAGATTATACAAAACCAAATCATCCACTCCATGCCAAGGCTACTGGACAGGCTCGGAAGAGAGACACTCTATCAAGGATAAAGGGAAAAGAAGAATTGTCCTCCAGCAGACCGCAGAGCATGCATACGTGGAGATGTCAGACTCTCCTGGAGCCACTGGCCTTGCCTGTGTGCCTCTCAGCCCTCACCTACCCACACTGTTGATGAGGAAAGGAGCAGCAGGTCTCTCACAGAGCTGTTCTCCATGGCATACAAGAGGTTGCAAAGACTCTGCACTGGATTCGAGGAACCCTCAATTCCTTGCTCAGCCAGAACCATCCTGCCAGTTCTGCACTCAGGTTCCTTCTTGTCACCACTGCACTTAGGTAGTGTCAGATGCAAAGAAAATCACAGCTGCCATAACAAGACAATTTAGGTTCTTCCCTTTTCAGATTCCTTCCTTCTATTTCCTTAAACTGCTGGACTTGCACCAGCAGACAAAGATTTCTTATGTTTAGCACTTAAAGAGCAAGATACAGCAGATCAAACAGCCTCTAGATTAAAACATGAGCTGCTGCTTAAAGTAATCACCATAGGGTTTCAGGGTTAGAAAGCCACAGCAGTTCTTCCAAGACAGCCCTTCTCCCTCAGTGACAGCCATATAATGCTGAAACACTGGGCGATTAATCAGAGGATGTACTGATAATGTTTTAACCTGGGGTGAGATCTTTCCGTTCTGGGTGGCATTTACAGTTAACCATGTGGTCTGGAGGTCTCTCCCTGGTTGGACAGCTCTAGTGTGGCACGCCAAAATGGACCCACTGGGCTGAAGAGCTCTCTTTTTGCAGCCCTGCCCCAACAAATGGAACTCTCCCCTTTCATAACAGTCAGGGGAGTCCAGCCAAGCAGGCAATCTGGGCAATAGGGATGGGTTGAGAGGTGTAATCCCCACTCCAACATGAAAATACTTTTAGAAGCCTAGAAGCAAGGCGATGCCATGCTGGAGTTGGTGATAAAGAAGGAGCTGGGACCTCTGCATTGGAGGATGCAAATTACAGGAGACAGCAAGCTCATTTGTATGGACTCTCAGACCTCTGCTCCACCATCACTAGAGCTGGTCAGGAAACAATTTTTGTATTTGCCAAAAATTGAGGAATATACAAGGGTTTTTGGTTTTATCCAAAATTTTCTTCGAATTTCTGTTCAGCTGAAATGTTTTGGTTTTCATTTGCCAAGACCCACAAAATTAAATATTTTGGGAGGGTTAGGATTTTGTTAGGACCCCCCCACCCAAAATGTTGCCAAAAACAGACACGTCATGTGGAAACATTTATTTTGATAAAAAAGCCATTTTCCATAAAAAAATAAAACAGCCTTTTGAATGAAAATCATGACCAGCTCTATACACTGTTCCCAAGTGTTGGAATTTCTTTTTGTTTGGCTTTACACATCAATCCAGGCTGAATTTGAGACCTTGTCCCACCTCCAAAACCTAGAAGTCAGCAGTTTCTGCTAGGTAAATCCTTTAATTGCTGTAGGAATCTATAGTGCATAATCTTTCTATTCCCCTAACAATAAGGAGGAAATCTGATGCACAATGAATTAGATATAATCAACAACTCTTCAACCGTCCAAAGCGCAAGATACTGTACTTAGTGCAAGATACTGTATGTACAGTCCCTGCTCCAAAGAGTAACATCTAGAGACAAGGAAAAGATTATTAGCACCATTTTACAGATGAGGAATTGAGGCTCAAAAAGATTAAGTGACTGTCCCAAGGTTACACAGGAAGTCTGTAGCATAGCTGGGAATTAAACTCAGGTCATCTGAGTTCTAATCCAGTACCTGACCACATGGCCAATTGCCCCTCTCCTACTGAAGATTTGGCTCATACATGACATCAGATTTGAGCTTTCGTTCTGGACACTGACCACAGGAAGTCGAGCATTCATTCATTTTTAAATTGTCTGTGGGCCTGGGGACAATTCAAAACATCTACTTAATACACTAAGCAATACCATTCTTATCTGATGTAAATCAGCAAAACCCATTTACACAAGCTAAGGATCTTGCCGCATGTGATTTTTTTTCTCCTTTAAAAAATAAAAATCTATAGGGGAACTAATCAATCAGTTACTTATAGAGTAACAGAATTGGTACCATATCTGTTTTGAAGTGGTTTATGATTTTGTTTTAAAATATTTTGTGTACAAATGCAACTCAGTGGGACACGTGCATGTTACATGTTACACATACATGCAATTTTTTTTCTTAGCTCACCACAAATTATTATGACAAACTAGATGTTAGTCCTTTCTGAATTAATCCTATTTGAATTGCATCAGTGTCATCCCCACTATACACCAGTACCATTAGACTATGAAATTTATGAGCATTCAGAATTAATCCATAAATATATACTAATTCACAGTGACCTTTTTTCAAGCTGAGGCCTTTTTCGCGCTCACAATAGGTTTAACATTGCCCTACCAAATGTTATTACAAAGCACTCAATGGTTGTCCGTAATTACATAATGCAAATGACATTTGGTTTTTTGTTTGAGCTTATTCCCTCAGATGTTTCCTGCTTTTATCACACTCTTCACACATCTGTGTCCCTGAAATGGCACTGTAAACTCCTCCTCTTTTGGTCCCCAAGTTCCTCTTTCTGTCTTCTCTGACTGTCATACAGACATAGCTAGCAGTTTGGACTAGTGCTACTATGACATATCCCTCTGAAATCGGTTATGTTGCCAGCTGGTAGGAACAGGTGTACACTGATTTTACCATCAAATGGCAACACACATTTGGCTCCTGACCAATGCACAGGCATGAAAAACCTGTTCTCTTATAATTCTTTTGAGATTGATGGACTGTTCTTTGACACAACATCCAACGACTGTTTCAATTCCTGGATTGTTTTGAGTTGTTTAGAATTATTCAACAAAAGTCTCCGAAAGCTTCCTGTTAACGAGCTGAATTGTTCATTTTTTTTCTCCCTTTTTTGATCAAATTAAAATAAAATATAACTTCAGCTGAAAATGCATTAACTTCCAGCTCTCCTGAAATACACACACAATTAATACTTACCTTGTAGAAGCTAATTTGTGAAAAATATGAAGTCCCATTTAGAAATTTCCCCTTAAAAAGGCAAAGCCTAAGATTACATTAATGTCATGCTCCAACATCGAATACTCTTATGTGTATTTTTTTTTACAGAAAAATCAACATCTAGCATATCTATCAGTAGCTGCATGTGGGTATGTTTACTAGCCTTATTAGTGAAAACACAACACAGGTAAGTTATATGTTGATCCACTATAGTTTGCTAATTGATCTTCCAAATGTCACTAACACACAGCTACATTTCAACATATGGGGGCTCAGTTCTGCCCTTAGTTCCTATCTTTGGGGCAGGCATAGTCTTTTTGTTTTGTGTTTGTATAGTGCCTAGCACAATGGGGTCCTGGTCCATGACTACGTCTCCTAAGCGACTTCCCACTAATAATAATGAGTGAAACTTCCATTTAAGTACATTTTCCAATATTTAGAAGACAAAGGGAGCTGTCTCTATGCTATCTATCTGATAGCATAATTTGGCCTATGACCTGTACTTTATGAGCCATTGGTTATTCATATTAAAAAGCTACACTTCCTTCATAGGACAGAGATATTACCCTGTTATTGTGTCCCACAATAAACGCTAGACAAAACAGCACATTTCTTTTTTTTTTTTTGGCCAACTGATCTGAAGGTTAATTGCTGCAAGTCAAAAGTAAGATAATCAAGCTAGTAAAATAATGTTGTTATAGTGCAACATAAGCTGAAAAGTGGTGGCATGAAAGGGAATTAATACACACACACAGCAGCTGTTCCTATTCTTACATTTCTCTTCCTATCAGGATCTTTTCTGTTCATTTTTATCCAGCTGTATTTTTAAAAGTATAACTTCCCATGGAATCCTTAAAATAATTGTCACAAAGCAAGGCTGCAAATTCATTGAAATATTCATTTCAACTGCTATCAATTAAACTTCATAAAAGACATTCATATTAAAGGGTGTGTTTGCGTGTATTTAAGCTGCTGTACTGATATGCACTATAATGAGGCTGGTGCCATGGTAACTACTGTGTTGTTGTTTTTTACTTGAACTGCAGCCTTACAGTAGTATGAAAACCTATCTTCCTCTTTGTTTTGTACAGTATATTAAGACTTTTTCCCAAGAAAAACACTAAATTAGGTCCTTTTCGCCCGTGCTGACTTGACAGGTATATATTGTGGATACAGTACAGCACAGTTCATGTGAAAAATCTGCAAAATCTTGGCTGAACATACACATCTCTACAATAGCCTAATTTGAGATCATTTATTCTTTTTTTTTAAGCACATGGCATTAAAGATTATATAGCATCTTTGAACATAGGTGCTGCTCTGAAACAACCTACAATGGACAAACATCTACATACAAAAAGGAAATATATATACTAATGCCACAAAGAAGATTTTTCCCCCTAATTAGCTAATTAGGATGCAATACTGGTTATTTTAAGATTTATAAAGGAGTTCTTTACATAATAGAGTGGCTGTTTTGTGCAGCTCATATGATAAAATTCTCACCAGTCTTAAAATGACAGATGTAATATTACCTTTAATAAGTGTCTACCGATGCATGCAAATTGAATTAAATAGTGGGAGTACAAATTTGTCCGATAATTAAGATAAAAATTCATGTCAGCTTAAACCATGGTGTGTATTAGTAACCCTGTATACTTCTTTTTTCTCTGTTCTCTACCAATTATTTTAAGTGTCGAATTCTTGATTACTGTAATATGCAGGCTTAAAAGAAGTTTTAAAAAAAGATCTATGGAGATTATTAAACAAACAATAGACTTCTTTTAAAAGCATCTTCAATATGAGTAAATTATTTCCAGCATTTGAAAAATCAGATAGCTTTACAAGTTGTTCCAAGCTCCAAATACCATACATTTTATAATTTCTAACATATTGAATGTTGCATTTTAAGCATTTTAAGCTATAAAGAATGAAGAAAGTTGGAGCTGGAAACTGACAATATCATTATTTAAGGAGATTTTAATCACTGTAGACAAATCATTCTATAGCAAACATATTTTTTATCTAATTTTTTGTTTGGTGGTGGTGATTGTTGTTTCATGACTAAAGGATTCAACTTTAAAAGTAAGATGATCATATTGGTCCCTTCTGACCTATGAGTCTATGAGTCTATGAGTCTATGTGGCCCAGTGTACATTTTACAGATGGGACAAAAATTGAACTTTGTTTCTAAACTCCTCTAATTTTGTTTTTTGAACAAGTAGAGGCAGAACCAGATGTGAAATTCCCATACCACACTCCATGTCTACGGTTCAGGCTCTAGGTTAGGTCCAGAACTGAAAAAGAACCTATTTTCCAACTCAGATGCAGAAGAAATATTACAAGAGTTTCCATCATGACATTTGACCCAAGTTGGTGGAAGTCTCATGAAATCACGTAATCTTCCAAGAGTTCCAACATTTGGGGCTGAAATATAACAAGAACAGTTTACAAGGTTTGTTCACTGTTCAACTGAAATTTTAGCACTGGTTAATTCTTGAATGCAGACCCTCAATCCTAAATCCATATGATTTATTTACAGTACCTTGGATTACTTCTTTAGTGTGGAGTGATAGGGGATTGTCCTTTTGCGGTGGTTTCAGTCTCAAAATACACAGTATACAACCACAGATGTTTTATTTTCAAATCTTTAACAAAAGTGTCAGTTATTCATGTTTGTTAGTCATTGAAGTTAAATAGGTGTTGAAAACAAATGAACAAAAAATTAAAGTATTAAACAGTCTGACTGAGATCCCTTCCCTGCTCATTTACTCAACTTTCACTCTCTTGTCATTATTTGTCTAGTTCTCTGGTTATCATAGCAATTTCCAGGCTAGCTAGGATAGGGGTTTCTAAAGAAGAAAAAAAAAGATCTTAAAAAACCAAACAATCCAAAAACCAAAATAAATATATATAGACAATATAAGTACTTGTTTATTATATAACAAAAATATCCATCCCATTCTGTGCACACCTTTTGTAATAGTAAATAATAACAATAGGTATTACTATTATTTATTTTTATTGCAATAGCTCTTGGGAGCTCCAGTCACGGACTCAGACTGACGTGTTAATCCTTATAGAAAGTTATGAATTTAGGAAAACCAGAATTAAAACAGAAATTGTTTTTCAGCCATAACTATTTTGCAACTATAAATAGATTTGGCACCAAGAAGTATGGTTTAGCAATTCGAACTTGAGACATCTGCGTTCAAGTCCCTGCTCCACCATGGGTTTCCTGTGTAACGTGGGCCTAGTCTACACAATGACATTAGGTCAGATCAGCTACATCACTCAGGGCTGTGAAAGATTTCACACCCTCTGCAACGTAGTTAAGCTGATCTAAGCCATGATGAAGATACTGTCTTTCTTTCGTCAATCTAATTACTGCCTCTCGGGGAGGTGGATTTACTACAGCTATGGAAAAAGCCCTTCTGTTGTTGTAGTAAGTGCCTGCAGCTGTGCAACAGTAGTGATTCTAGTGTAGATATACCCGTCATCGCTCCCTGCCTCAGTTTCCCATCTGTAAAATGAGAGATAATAGTAATTCCCTATCTTTGCAGGGGAGTTGTGAGGATAAATGTATTAAAGATTGTGGTAGAGCTGTGAAAAAAAATTCATTTTTCACCGAAAAAGGTTTTGATTGAAGAGTTGGGTCAACTGAAACATTTGGCAAATTGACGCTGATTTTGTCAAAATCAATTTGTTGAAAAAACCAAACCAAACAATCCCTTAAAATTCTGAACAGGTCAAAACATTTCATACTGACGTTTTCCAAATGACACATTGACTTTGATCCAAAAACATTTTTTTCATTTTGAAATTTCCTGCAATTTTATGTTATTTTTTTAAATTAAAAAACATTTTAAAAAATCCAAATCCAAAATCTACATTTAAACATTTCATTTGACACAAAATGACTCCTCTGCTGCTCCTTTTTTTTTTTTTTTGACTTGCTAAAAATTTTGAAAAATTATCTTTTCAGGTCGACCCAGCATGAATTTTTTTCTTCGTTTCTTTTTAATTGCCATGAAACCGAAAAAAATCCATTGTTTGCACAGTTCTAATGATGAGGCATTCAGATACTATGATAATGAGGGCCATATAAGTACATAAGGAGGCTAGATACCATGAAAGCATGTGTATGTGCACATGCAAATTAAGACACACAAGGGGTAATCTTTGTTTAAATCAGTGCATGTTAATAATAGTGTACACCTTCATTATAACACCACACTTGGCAAGCATTTTAGGCATTATAAAGAGTTACACTGTATAATAATTGTGATTACAGAGCTGAATGGATTTAAGAGCCAAGAGTGGCCTCACAGAGAGAATGTTATAATACAGAGCCTATCATTAACCATCCCATCCTTTTCCTGCTACACCCCAGGTAGTCAGTCATTACATCATTAGTGGACAGTGGAAGGCCAAAGCTGTGTTTGGCAGCACACATTAATACCCTTTCACATCTTAATTCTCACAGTTTTTATAGCAAAGGCGAAATTTAGGCCTGGCAGAAAGCAGCATGATTGCACTGAAGTCAACAAGGTTGGAACTTGCTTATACCCCAGGGTGACTACGGCGTCAAGATTTTATAAGTGGTATAAGACAAACATACCCCTTGCTCAGACGTCTTCTCCCTTTGATCAAAAGGGAGTGATGAAAGGCATGAAGGCAAAACTAGTCTCAGAATTGTTCCAAGGCAAGACGCAGGTTTGTCCCTTGGGACTTTTCCCAGTAAGTGGATATGAGAAGAGAGGCAGGGTGGGGTTTGTAGCTCATTGAAATCTCAAGATTTGCTTAATCCCTGGGAAATTGGGATGAGTTTCAGGCTCAACAGCTCAAACTTTACATGGATGAAATCAAAGGACGTGACGCCTGCTAGTTATCCCTTTGTAGCATGACAGTCCGCACGTTGGGTTTTAGGTGGGAAACTGAACCCAGGGCCAGGATATTTCCTTTTAACTGGTCCAGTGGTGCGTGGAACTGGATGATTCAGTTACTGTAATCATATAATGGAACCTTTCACCTCTTGGCCACCAGTGCAAAGCCACGCCAGGCAGTTAGAGACCACAATTTGCTACCAACCTGTGACTGTTCCAAAGGCCCGTAGGAAATGATTTGGTGACCTCAAGCTAATTCTTAGTAGGCAGATAGCTGTATCACAAAAAGCCAGCACCACAAATGGTAATCTCAGCAGACAGCACAAGTCCTAGCCTTCTCCTTGTGGAGAAGGGGCCAAATCACCACCATAACCCGACTTCTGCACCAGCGCACAGCATCTTCTGGGCATTGGAGTTCATGCAGCACTTTTTAAAAGAGGACACAGAGACCACTCCCATGGTACAGGTCAGCCCCCTGGTGCAGGGGCTACAGTTGATAAGGCCCCAGGAGCTCTAACTTTTTCTCTTTAAGACATTTTTAGATACTTGTTGTGAAGTATGCTATAGAATAATGAACTGTGCGATGTACAGGCAAAGCACAGAAAACATATTTCAAAAGCTGTCTCTTTCTCCTTTCACACTGGTGTAAATTAGGAACAATGCCCCTGAGACCAACAAACTAAATGCACCCTCGACATAACTTGGTGCAACTCGCGTTCACTTCAGTGGATGCTGTACCTGTTTAAGCCGAGGATGAATTTATCCCATCTACTGTAGACACTACTACTGTTTTTACTAACATTACTAACTAATGTTTCTTACAGATTGGCACGCAAGGGTGCGTTCTCTAGAATCCTTAATAACTAGGCCCAAAAATGAGTTTGTGACTGGGATCACTTTAACATCTAATGTCCTTGCCTTTGCAAGGCTCCATACCATTTGTTAAAAAATGTTGAATGGTTCGTATGTTAATATTCACAGCTATTCAGAACTATAAATGACTATTTATTCTGCAGCCTATTATAAAGGTACAAACTATATCACAAATGAGGGTACACTGGGAAAATGGCTAACTGTGGTCTTTAATTTGTCAATAATGATTTTAGACCATGACCCTTAATAGGACACTGTCACTTGTGCTGTGATTTATGCCTTGTGTGATGACATCAGTACCAATACTGCTGATAAAAGAACACTTATATTGAAGCAAACAGGATGATGAATGGAGTACAAGTCGACTTACTCATCTCATTACTGACTCTTCTGTTCACCACAGAGCTAATGTAGCGAGTCATTGTCTGCCTTGGGAGTATTTTGTAGGTTGAATTTAATGGCACATGTGTATGATATGTACTACACCGCTAGTGTTTGAAATGGCAAGATCATAGATTTTAAATATATGGATACGGGTAGTGTACATATTAAAGAGAAAATAACGATTTTAAGTCAAATTGTAAACAGAAAACAGCACGATAACACTTTTCCTCTATTTTTCCAGAATTTTCAAGGTTTAGGAGTGAATTTGATTCCAAAACAAACTAAAATAATGTATACATGGACACACACACACACACCTTGCAGATAACAGCAGTTCTTGATATCCATGTACATGCACATGCTTTTATAGGTCGAATTGAGACCTTTACAATTAAATTGTCATTTGAAATGCAGACATATTTAAAAGATACATGCCTTCAGGTATGTTTTAATTAGCAAACAGTTACTGAAGCCACTGTTGAAGTAAATAACGTAAATGTTAACATTATCCCTAATCAGATATTTTTCTTAAAGTATAAATACTGTGACTTCTTCATGAAAGAGTCTTTCAGTATAATAAGGAGGGGAATAAAGTCCCCTAGGACTCTTCAAGGCATGTGTATGTCACCAATAATTCTGCTAGCCGTTGAGTGCTAGTGACTTTGCATGTAGAGAAGGGAGGTAAATGCAGTTTTATTAGTGCAGTTTTATTGCTGTGGCCAGCTGCACTCTTTTCTCTATAAAAGGTAATTACTTCCAATAGTAACAAGCTAATTGATTGCTAATTAAATCAATTGGCACACTAACCGCTGTCAGAAAGTGACAGATTAGCTGGTCACATGACAGTGTGTTAGTAATGAAAAGTGGACATGGTCTGAGTGTGATTGACACACTAGATGAAAAGTGATTTGGGATCTCCTAGGTGGTCATGAAGAGGGCATGGAAAACATGATTGATTCAATGGTGACTGTCAGAGAGGAAATGATAATTGAATAGGATTCAGTGTCTGCCCTGGAACCTCACCACATGATGCTCCAAGTGTTTTCACATGTAAATAAGTTAGATGGGGGTTTCTCACAAATGAAATGCAAGGTGGGGGAGGAAAAAAGGTGGAACAGAAAGTGAAAGTGTGTGCCTTAAAGCAATAGTACTTATTTAGAAATTTAACTTTGTTCCTATTAAGCAGAAAGAATGGTCCAAATCTTCATATATACATATATATGTATACATATTTACACCCAGCTGAGGACCTGGCTACACTGATTTACGTCTGCTAAGGATCTATCCCACTGAATTATTTCTAGGGTTATGATTCATTTTTAGAGTTACTTTCTCCTTAAGAGGAAAAATCATCTTCACTCCATGTCCTTAGTGTTGCAGACTTGCATATGGTGTATAAAATAGAGGGGAAATGATCTCTTTATGCCTTAGCATTGTAGCACTGGAGTTCTGAAAACAAAGTTAGCAAATTCAGTTTAAAAAAGCTGTTTGGTTTGTTGAAAGTTGACAGCCTGAATCTAATATTTGACATGTAACTATTTCCAAACCTTGAAGTTATGACTTTCAGGGGGGACTTTAAGAAACGTGTGCTAATACTATTGTTGCTGGAGGATCTTCCAGTTTGGATGTACTGTGGTTTGTCATTAAAACATCAGCATTTGCCCACAGTTAGCATTGAGAGACCACTGTTTTCCCCATACTTAGAATAGGAAATAATCAGGTTTAGCAGTGGAATCTCTTGGCAAAAGTTGACTTTTGCTGGTAACTATTGTAATGATAGCATGGCTGTTAGATACATACCAGTATTAACATAAGGATATTGTCATAGGCATTATTAAGCAGATGGCACGCCAGGTCATCTGTGCAATATAGTCTTCTATCCATCCCATATTGAAGAGATTTGAGTGCCACTAAGGATAAGCTCATTGATCAGTTAGACTGGTTTTGTGCTTGGCAGCGCAAGATGCCCATCCCACTTCCAAGGACATTTACCTGTCTCAAAGCCTAGGTCAGTTGTGATCTTGAGAGATGTAGGAACATAATTTTTTAAAACTATGTTTTTAAAATGGAACTTCTAGCCTGATTTTTATCTCATTCTCGCTCCTCCAGTCTCAGTCAGTTTCTCCCAGAACGATCTTTAGAATGAGTGTCCTGGACATAGGTACCTTTGCCTTGAATGTGAAAGGACAAAAGTCAGGGTAAATATTCAACCCTACCCAATACCATGACAACCTGTCAAGTCAGTGACTACATTATAAGACTGAGTATAGAGAAGCATAGGTTCACCATCTGGAGATTTCCTTTTGGGTTGTTGCTGGACAGGGGAATTAAAGGATCTTAGTTTATAGTTGATTCTTTAGTCTTTGGATCAGGTTGTCAGCTGCCATAAATTGGTATAGCTTTACATTAGTCAATGGAGCTATGTCAATTTACACCAGTTGCTAATCTGGCCATTTACATAAAACCGATTCAGCCGCTCTGGAGCTGTAAGGATCTTGGCCTTCAAAGGAGTTAAAAGCAGGACAGATCTTAATTCCTCCACCTATAGCTACAGATAGTTCAGGCGTAGTTTCTATGCAACCTATTGATCCTTGTAATTTTCCTCTTTTGGAACATACTATGACATATGATCTACTATGCGAGTACAAACCCAATGCAAAGGATTAAGTGCCTCAATTCATAAATACTGTAATCCATTTAATCTGATTTAGCTTGGTTTTTGTAGTTCATTAAACTTCTTCCTTAGACACATACAAGAGCAGGAATTATTCTATATGGTGATTTTTTAGGTTTAAAACCTCCAATACTTTAATCTGAGATTGCTCAAAATGCAAGGTTGGCATCTGGATGCAAGGGTTCCCTAAATCTGAGTTCATTCATATCTGACTGAAGCTATGGTTCAGGCCATTTTCTAACTTCAGTTCTTTGGGCCAAAAAGCCCCTTTTCTATGCACACAATACAGTAATACTTCACCAAAATTCATTAAATTCAGATCAGTTTTTTCTATATATTTATTTTCTGAAACCCTGTCAAATATAAGACAATTTATAGAAGGCACATTCTCCTTGTAGAATCAGTAGAACTGGTTGAATTATTCATGGATAATAATAATTGGTAATAATTATTCATTGATAATAATTTCTCCAATGTAGACTTCTTTTCTGTTTGTGAATTATCCTTGTGTTTGATTTTCACAAATCTATTCTTTCACTCACAACTGTTCAACGAACAGTTTATGCAAATGAACTTCCAACATATGGGTTTCCTTAATTTCTCATGTGTGCTTGGTCATATGGTGTTTTTTTCTTGTTCCCTTATTGGGCCAAACATAAGAATAACCAATAATCGATATGCAAATAAATGTATGTATCCAGACAACAAATTATCATCTCTCAGACATTTCTGTGAACAAAAAGCAAATATGGGTGCTATGCGTTTTCCCCAAAGAAGAAAAGGAACCCTATATCTGCCTTTCTGATCTAGAAGGCACCAATTGGCATTACCATATTCAGGTCAAATTGATTTCTAAGCACCACAGCTGTTAGTAATTATGATGAATTCCTGCTGAAATCTAGCTGTGCCAAAATTCTCCACCCTCTGCCACACACATCAATACTGTCCTTTGTTAAACATCAAGAGCACCTCTATTAGAACACACACTTCAGTCTTACATATCTCCCAACTTTTCGATGGCTAAAGCATGACACAATGCCACTCAGGTTTGACCCATCCGTCCTGTCATAGATGGAGACTGAGGGGCAGATGGGCCATATTTGATTGGTGTTGCAACCTAACACGTAGGGTCATCATGGCATCCAAGCGTGGCCTGTTCAACCCTCCATAGATGGAGATGGGGAGATGGAGAGGCAGCCAGCTGGAACCTGAGTGGTGTTGTGACCCAAGGCATCATATCACAGACCCTCTTAAACAGGGGGTCTGGGCCAAACTTCTCCTTTTGCCCCCACCCACAGGTGTCCCTCAATGTGGGAAATGTTCCCTTCAACTGGGACAATGGATTTTGGAGGTCAAGACAGTCCTGCAAAACCTAGGACTGTTGTGTGGTCTAGTCTTATGATAAATACCTGTCGTTTCAAGGTGTATATTATCTTCTCTTTGCTTATAGACCAGCTTAACTCTGCCATTCATAATATAACAAACACAGTTCACAGTTGTAGAGTGTATCCATCTGAGGATCTCTGAGCAATTCTCAGACATTAATGAATAAATCCTCACCATGATCATCTCCATTTAAAATATAGGCAAACTGAGGCTTAGAAAAGTCTGGCAGTCTGAAATTAGCCACATGAATCTAAAATAAAAGTTCCCAAGGATTCAAAATTCATGACTCAGCCCCCCTTCCCATCCAAAATCATTAAATTAGCTTACATATCATGAGTTTTTAAAAAGGGAAGTTTGGTGTTCATTTGATTTGGCTTCTAGATTTTTAGTCATTAGGGTACACTCTGTTCATATTTTCAGAGGTTTTTCTCAATAACCATGAAGGCTAGCAATTATTTTTAAAAAGTAGCTGAGATGCTCATAAAATGATTTGACTGTAGGTGCTGGGGACCAAACACTATATATTTCGACTGGTGATAAAATCAGAGGAGTTGGCAATCCCCAATCCCCGGTCTCCATTGAGCAGAGCTGAGCTTTTGCTCTGGAGTGGCATTCCTCTCCTCCAATGAGATGTAGACTGGTAAGAGGAAGCCAGAGCAGGGTTTCCTCCCAGTCCTCAAGCCAACCAGAGCTCTGGGACAAATTCCTTTTCCTGCCTGCCCAATAATCAACTGGGGCATCTGAGTGTAGGGCTTTCACACTGCAGCCATGTGCTTGTTAAGTGAGGGCTTCCCGATGAGCAATCACACCTCTGATTGACTTCAAGGCTCAGCGCCTCTGAAAATAAGGACCTTGTTTATATACCTAGACATGGATTTGTGTTCTTAATCTTCTTCTTCAACTTGTTTTGGTTTAGTCAAGGTTGGCGGCTCTTGTTTTTCATCTCTAAGTGTAACCCTTCTGCCAGAGTCGGCAGCAGCAAGGGCCTGGTTCTATATCTAGGGGTCCCTGTCAATGATACAACACCAAACTGGCTTGAGCCCCCACCCAGTCACCTGGGAAATCACACACTAACCCCTGGGCGTCCCAAAGGGCAACACTTCCCCTCTCGCAAGCACAGAGTCTGAGTTTAGAAAGTAAACCTTTTAATAACAGAAGAGAGATAACACAGATCTGGTTTGGGAAACAGTGCAAACAGAATTCATGAACTCAAAACCCACCCCAAAGTATGCTGCGTGTCCTTCGCCTCCCCCTTCGTGCCTTCCCCTGTACTGACCATCGTAGTTGCAATGTCCAGTTGGGGATCAGCCTGCCCCCCTCTACAAACCCCCGCTGGCCACAGGCTTGACCAGGCCTCCTCCGTTGCTATCTCCTACTGCCTCCAGGTCTTGCCGAGTCCCCGACCGCCAACTGCACCTGGCTCCCGCTGACCGCACCTGGCTCCTGCCGACCACTGGCCTCACCAGGCTGGCACCAACTGTGCCCAGCTCCTGCTGACCATTTGTGCCGAATGCACCAGGCTCCTGCTAATCGCATCTGGCTGGCGCTGACTGCTCCATGCAACTGCTGATGCCGACCATCCCAGGCTCCTGCTGACCATTACTGACTCAGCTTTGTCAGTTGTCAGGCAAGATTTCCCAGTTCCTCTAGTGATTCAGTTCTTACTGACTTTCAGCTCGTGGGTAAACCTTCTGCTGACACTGAAGCCATGTCCCTGCTTTCAAGAAACAAAGGACTCCAAGAGGAGTCGTTAATTCTACCTTTTAACAATGGGAGGAGATCATCACTCCATGCCTGCGAGCAGCCCTTTCTCAGGACTGGTGCAATCCCAATAGGAGATTCCTCATATCTCCCCCTCTTTACGATGCTGAAACATCTGTCCACCACCCTTGTGGCACTCTGTTTAGTTTAGGGTAAAGTATTTGATCATAACAGGCTAAGCACAGTTTTGCTGACATCCGTTCATACAATTGAAGGACAACATTTCATTACCCCAGCAGTTAACACAAAAGTGGTTTGTAGCCCAAAACCAGCCATGCTAACCATTTCCCATTATGCTCAGCACCTAGGTGTGCTTATCCATACACAGTGAATTATGCTAAATACTGAATTGTACTCATGCAAATACAAAGCCCATGCAAACAAAGTGCCGTCCTTTCACCTGACTGAGCAGGAGAGAGCACCACTCAGACTGTCTGAGCAGGGGGGAGTTCCACTAAAACCTTCCTTACATAAGCATTCCTGTAGACTGCATCTTCCAGACTGACAGTGATCTTTTCCATGTCATCCTTCAGTGTCTCAAACTGGGCCTTCCTGAGGGTCTTTGTCCCGTGATTACTAGTTCTTGTGCTCTCTGGCTAGCATAGCCCATGCCTCTTTATCTGACCTCCCCCAGCCATCTCAGTTGATAGCCCCAACCACAGAAAAGCAGGAGGAGTGTCGGAATCATGGCTTGTGTTGTTTCATTGCACAGTAGCCTCTCAGCTGTCATCTTACCCAGCATCCACACAAGATTCCATTCTTAACGTAGGCACCAAATGTTGACTGTAATTATTTGACCAAAGTGTCACATGACTAATCTCTGTCATGGCTGCCATGTTACTGACACTCAATTTCATACTTAAGCCCATCCTTCCCTGACTAATACAATAGCTGTAATTGGTAAGACATTTACTCCATCCCTCAAGGTACACGCTACACGCTACACACATTCACTCTTGCAACAAACTGATTGGGAAACCCCCCCCCTCCCCAAAGTTTTATCACAATGTCTCCTTAGTAGAAATTGATTACATTTTTCTGTATTCAGTAACATGGCAGTTTACAAATACAATAAAACTAACTGTACTGATGTTTGGCTGAGTGATTTTCAAAGTTACAAAGCTATCTGAGCTATTCCCTTAAAACCCTGAAATCAAACTCCTGATATGAAAGACATCTAAATAAATCAGAGCTGCTCAACTGCATATCATAGTCCTTTAGACTGTCAGTATCAGTAGCTAAAACAGATTAGCTTTTAGATCAGGTGTAGTGTCTCTGTGTTTGGGCTCTGATCCAAAGCCTGTTGGAGTCAATGAGAGTATTTTCATTGGGCTTTGGAGTGGGCTATTGGAGCAGGAAGATAGGGGTTCTAACCCCACTTACGTCATGAAGCTTTGGTATCCTGCAGTATGAAAACTGTGAAGTTCTAGATAAGCATAGACCTCATGCAGTATTTTTCAGGTGCTTAGTGTGTGCCTATGTGTGGTGGAGAATGAGGGTTTAAAAAACATTAAATGAAATAATCCAAACTGCTTTTCCACTTTTTGTCAAGTCAAAATCCTTTTTGGAATTAAATCTTTGGGAGTGGTTGAGTTGTAGGTAAAACACGGAATCTCCAGGAGCTCACAAAATTAACACACATTTTTAACTCTAACAGGCTGACATGCATCCTCTGTTGCAACTTCAATGCATGTTCCGTCATGTTGCTTCATTCAGACTCTGTACTAATTTTCAAACAATATTTACAAGACAAAGGGCTTTGTTCAGGGGAGGAGGAAAGACTTTGGCATGAGCTCAAGAAGCTCGTTTGCTGCCATTGGGCTAGTGCAGGGGTCGGCAACCTTTACTATCAAAAGAGCCATTTTGCCCCCTCTTCCACTGACTAAAGAAAAATAGTCTGGAGCCGCAAAACATAGCTTACAGTGGCTGAAGAGCCACATGCGGCTCCGGAGGCGCGGGTTGCGACCCTCGGGCTAGTGGATGTTCAGTGGACAATCTTCAAGTGTTCAATAGCTTTGGGGGGCGTAGTGATGTTTCATTGGCTACTGGATAATGCTTGTTTACACCCTGCAGTCATTAGGTACAACAGGTAGTGAGGTATTTCATATCTAAACATCTTTAATGAAGAGACATATGAACCCAGTACTGACACACCCTCTGCTTTTACAGTCAGAGATCCAAGTTCACATGCTGAACTTGGATCTGCACCTGCTAACACCACAGTGAATCTGGAAAGAAAGGAAAATAATGCGGAAAAAATGGTATCTAAGTGTATAGTTTTGAGGCACTACATTGGTGTTTAAGATGGGAATCCCTTTGCATAGTTTTCCTTTCTATTGAGAGTGAAAAGAGACACTATTGAGATGAGAGGATATGTCATGTTCCTGAGATGTTTAGCAAAGGTCCTTCCTCCTGGGTTACTTCAGAACACTTCGCAAATTTATTTAAACCTCATGATGCTCTTTGTGAAATAGATATTGCAGATGGGTAAACTGAGGCACAGAAAGATTTTTATTTATTTTTAATGGGACTGATTTTTCAGGAGTTCTGCACCTATAGCTCCCATTGACTTCAGCTGGAGCTGTGAATACTCAGCATTTGTGAAAATTAGTTACTTGCTCAAGGTCAAACCGCAAGTCAGTGCAGAGCCAGGAAAAGTAACCTGATCTTCTAATTCCCACTCCTGGTCTTTGACCTCAAGACAAAGCCTGCTTCCTAAGGGCTTGTCTACATGGGGAAATTGAGCAGCATAACTTTAATGGAGTAATTATTCTGGACCAAAAGTCACTTTTATTCCAGAATAGTGTGTACAAACATGGAGCTATTCAACAATAGCTATAGTAGAATAGCTTATTCTGCTAAAGCTATGCCGGTCAATTTCCCCAGGACCTTAGTGGCCTCCCCTATATTTATGTGAATGTGCCATTGGTACAGTTATCTTCATGTTCACGCAACTTAAAGGGCACAATAAATTAGGTCCAGGTAGCTTTCATGACGGTGGGCAAGTCTGCACTGCATTTTCCCTGTCAGACGGGCAAAACTTCACAGCGAATAAGAGTATAAAAGGTATGCAATTGTTTTCCCAGAAACTGAGTGTGTTGACGGGATGTAGGCACAACCTTAAAGCCTTTTGAAGTAGCTTCTTTTACCCATACAGTTTATCCTTTGTACTGATCGATATTTTGTGAATCAGATGTAGAGCAGGAGCAACACAAATAGCATCAGAGCTGCGAAATAAAAGTCAGAGCAAAAAATAAAAAAATATTGTGGGCCAAGATCATTGGTTGTTGAGAGTAGTTCCATTGACTTCAGAGTAGCTATGCCAAGTTGTACGTCAGCTGAGGATCCAACCCAGTGGCCCCCAAACTTTTTAAGTTGCGCCCCTCCTTGCCCCCATCTGTGCCCTCCCCGGAAGCCAGGGCTGGGGCCTGGCTGAGAGTCTTCCCAGTTCCTGGCAGACTGATGGGGACCTGAGACCCTGGAAACTCCTAAGCTCCCAGACGACTTTATAGCTCACCTGGCAGACTGCTGCAGTCTGGGGCTCCCTCCCAAGCTTTCCAGGAACCCAGTTACCCTTCAGCCCATCACATGGTTTGACAGGCAACCAGGAGCCTGGAAACCTTAGGAATGCCAGTTCACAAGTTCCCTGGTTCCTGCAAGGTCTGTGGCCTGGGGGCAACCTGCTAGGCAGCCTGCCCCACTGCTGGGCCTCCGTTCGCTTTCATGGAGACTTTTGAAGTTTAAGTTTTCATTGAAAATTGGAACAAAACCAATTTGCAAAAGAGAAAAAAAAAATCGAAATATCGAAATCCTCTGCAAAATGGAATTACCTTTCCTCTAGTAATTGGGAAATACCTAGGTATATTCCAATACTGCTCTGTATTTGTACTTCATACTTGTACTCAGTATGGCTATACAGCTATAGCTATAGACGTGGTTAGGCAGACTTATTTTTGATCACAGAATACCATATAATTTGCCTTCGACGTTCAAGAAATGCTGAATCCAAATGAAAGGGAACAGCAGCTTGAATGAATCTAAGCCAGTGAGGGGTTCCTTGCAACTGAAATGAGTTTCAGGATAGATCTGGGGATCTGGGTGGGGGAGACGAGGAGGGTCATATGCTATGATAAGAGTCAATCAAGGTCAGATAAGGCAGACACCGGTCGAATCACATAGACAGTCTTAAAGGCAAGGACAACAGCCAATAGTTTCAAAATGACTAGTGATTTAGGTGTCTTGTTTTTGTGGGGCCCAACTTTAAGCACTTAAAAGGAGTCTGATTTTTCAGAGACAGCTGAGCCGAACATCCATCATTCGAAAAGCAACCCCCCTTAAGGTGTCACAAGCCAATATTCAAAAATTACTAATCACTTGGGAAAATCTTGAGCAATAAGTTTGACCTTAGTGTGGTGGACAAGTGGGAAAGATCACTGAAGAGATTTGAAGGAAGAGGGTTGAGGTGGAAAGATTTGGAGCGGGTTGATGTGGGGGCTAGAGAGGAGTGGGACGTTGTGGTGATAAAAGGAGGCAGTGAGGGCACTGGGCGTAAGTCAGTGCACTGTTTGGTCCAGTATCTATATGGCAAAAACTAGATGCCCAAATACCACTTTGAGGGGCAGAGTCTGAAAATCCAGCTGGAACAGAATAGAAAATATAAATGTTAAAATGAACTTAAATAGGAGGGTGGGGGGGGGGGGAAGGGAAGGGAACATTGACTCTGGCAATCCTTTCGGAGCGGCAAGAGAGAAAATGGCACCGGTTAGTGCCAGGCATGGTGCGAGCAGGTGTTACCCAGGGTTCACAAGTACAACTCAGTCCATGTACCTCAGCCCTGCATTGCCGTACTCCTTGTGTTCCTCAAGGACTGGACCCCTCTTGAGCCCAGTCTGCCAACTGTGCCGAATTCGATGGTGGGTTTTCTATGAGACAAACAAAGGCTGGCTAGAGGCTGTAATGCCATAAACATTTCATTGGTGACCTAGGACAGCTTTTAAACCGGCGGTTAAAGGCTAGTGGCATTAATCTCTAGTACTATTTGCTGCAGCTTTTTATGAAATATATAGCACATAAGGATTGGTGAGGATATGGAGATATCTAGAGGCAGTGTTTGTACTAGAAAGTCTGTCATTTTAGCCAAGAAAGTTTGATGCAGGCAAATCCGCTAATCCCCTGAAGAAAACATGCACTAAACAGTTTATTGAGGGAAGGTATTTTGGAAAGGGTTATACAGCTGGTGGAGACTGGAGGCTGTATTGCTATAGACAGACGGACTAGTGGATTTCACTTTCCAGGTGTCAAATGGCTTCTGTTTAACGCACATTAAACATTTTGAACTCAGGCTGACTTCGTACAGTAGCTGTAATACAGACATTATGTACCACAATGTAAAGATGAGAAAACTGAAAGGGCATGGACCGATTAAATACTAAGAGGATGAATTTTAACCTGTAGGTTTCTTACTAGGTATCCTAAATCCTTACTTTTGGTGCTTATGGATATACAGATCAATGGCTATTAGCTGCTATATAGTTAATTCAATTTATCAAAGCTTTTTAGACCCTTGCACATAATTTAATTTGCTGTTTAGAAATGGTCAAGTGCTAGATAGCTATACTGAGTTAACGAATTTAACCACAGGTAGACAGGGAGAATTTAACCACATGTAGACAGGGAGAATTATACTCATTATATAGCAGTATCCTCCTGGATTCTCACAAGAACTTTTCTTCTGCCTGTTCTTATGCTATTACCTTGCATCTCTGTATTTCTAGTATTTTTGTTTCTTATTTTTTTCTGCTGCTAAGATGTTTTTGTTTTCTTTATGGATTTTGTCTCATTGTTGGTGCCGTTAAGGTTTTCTTTTAGTCCTTCAAGATGTATGTGTAGAAAATCCAAGGGATAGTCACTTTCTGATATGACAAAGAGCTTGGTAATGATTGAAAACCGACGACATCTGGCTTCAGTGAGGGGGTCAAAGATTAGAATCTCATTACAGAGGAGGGTGATGAGAATTCTTCGCTTGGACCTGACATTGGAGCCCCAAACTGTAATATTTATTATCCTTGCCTAATATTGGAGAATGATCAATAACATTTGCTTATTGGACATCTAAGACAACTGAGATGTCAGCCCTCATAAGAGCTAATGAATCACACATTGAAGAAGTCCCATCTCCCCTACGAATATAATTAGGTATTTTACTAGCTGATCAATATTAAATGTAAAGGCTTAGTGGGGGCATAAAACACTGTACCATTAGATCACTGCCATGAAATCCTGATTTTTTATTATTTTTATTTTGCCTTAGACAGCAGTCTACAGCAGTTGCAGATTTTATGAAATATGAATCTTTGAACAGGACTTTTCATTTTACTTTTAGCTTTTGAAGAAATTATAGATTTTAAAAGTAGAATTGTTATGAATCTTCAGGATCCATCCTCAGCTTTCATTAGCCTTGGGCACACAGCCTGATAAACAAACAGTCTTCTAGACACACGCATACAAACAGTGAGGAAGAAGACACAAAATCACTTTCTTCAAACTACCTTGGGCTGTTGCTGATGATGTGGCTTAATAAGAAGACTGAAGATTTTCTTAACTAAGGACTATACCGTACTCAATAAAGCAAACGAGAGATGAATTTAGGTAGCAGGGAATAGTTATTTGCTGGAGGCAGAGTTATAAATCCTTTTTCACTTCAGATTTGATTTAGAGGCTTATAAAAGTCTTTTCCTTTTAGATAGCCAAGTACATTCCTATACTAAAAAGAGAAAAATAAATCTTTATTTACTGCACCATCTTGCTCAGCTACATATATTCATCAACACCATCATCTTCCTCATCTTCCATTTCTCCGGTTTCTCAGAGTCCACTGATAGATGAATGGTTTCTCCCAAGTCTTATCTGCTTCTTTTCTGTGCACGTATGAGCATTATAGTTGAAAGATAAGATTTAGTATCATGGTTACATAATCATTTAATAAGTAGACCTTGGAGAACAAGGATAGGAGGAGAGAGAGAGAGAGAGAGAAACAGAAATGCTAAAATATTGCTCTGAAAAAGAAACTGATGGAGCTGTTCATGAAGAATCAACCTGGGAAATCTAAAGAATGGCACAGACAGAAGGGCTTTCTGAACATAGGCTGAACTGGTTTAGACAAATGGCAGGCAATTCCAAAGATGGAGGCAACTTAAATTCTGTCTTATAGGCCAGGTATTTTGCAACTTCCTAATTCCCTGACTTTTGGTATTCTTGACACTTCTCTTGAAACTGACCAGTTTCCTCTTGGAATGACACTGTGTTGTGAGTCCCTTTGATGGGTGTACGTTTCTGAGAGAGTGCCTATGTCAAGCCATCAACAGTGAATATAAGCCTGTAACTTAAATATAAGAAAAGACAAGCTTGCTACACTGCTTTCGCTGTATATTATTATTTTTGAACATGAACACTACTATTATTTTCGGTAGCAGCGTAACAAGGTAGCAAGCCTCAACAATCTATTAGAATTCTTTGAAGGGATAAACAAACATGTGGACAAGGATGATCCAGTGGGTATAGTGTACTTGGACTTTCAGAAAGCCTTTGACAAGATCATTCACCAAAGGCTCTTAAGCAAAGTAATCAGTCATGGAATAAGAGGAAAGGTCCTTGCCTGGATCAGTAACTGGTTAAAAGACAGGAAACAAAGAATAGGAATAAATGGTCATTTTCAGAATGGAGAGAGGTAAATAGCAGTCAGGTTCTATACTGAGACCAGTGCTGTTTATAACTGGTCTGGAAAAAAGTAAACGGTGAAGGGGCAAAATCTGCAGAGGATACAAAATTACTCAAGACAGTTAAATCCAAAGCAGGCTGAGAAGAGGTACAAAGGGATCTCACAGAAACGGGTGGCTGTACAACAAAATGGAAGATGAAACTCAATGCTGATAAATGAAAAATAATGTACTTTGGAAAACATAAGCCCAGCTATACAGACAAAATGAAACAGATCTTGCAGTCATTGTGGATAATTCTCTGAAACATCTGCTCAATGTGCAGCAGCAGTTAAAAAAACTAACAAAGTTAGGAATCATTAAGAAAGGGATAAATAAGACAGAAATATCATAATGCCACTATATAAATCCATGGTATTCTCATACCTTGAATATTGTGTACAGTTCTGATTGCCCCATCTCAAACAAAAAGGTATATTAGACTTGTAAAAGGTACAGAGAAGGGCAACAAAAATGATGGGGGAATGGAACAGCTTCCATGTGAAGAAAGATTTAAAAGACTGGTACTTTTCAGAGATGATTAAAGGGGATTATGATGTAGGTCTATAAAATCATGAATGGTGTGGAGAAAATGAATACAGAAGTGTTTATTTACCCTTTCTCATAATACAAAAGCCAACGGTCACCCAATGAAATTAAACAGCAGATTTAAAACAAACATAAGGAAGTCCTTCCTCACAGTGCACAATCAATCTGTAGAACTAATTGCCAGGGGTTGGTGTGAAGGCCAAAAGTATAACTGGGTTCAAAAATGAATTAGAGAAGTTCACGGAAGATAGGTGCATAAATGACTATTAGCAATGATGATGTGAGATGCAATCCCCATGCTCTGGGTGTCCTTAACCTTTAACTGCCAGAAGCTGTGATTGGAGAACTGGAGATGGATCACACTATAATTGTCCTGTTCTGTTAATTCCCTCTGAAGCATCTGGCACTGGCCACTGTCGGAAGACAGGATACAGGGCTAGATGGACCATTGGTCTGACCCAGTATGGCCATTCTTATGTTCTTATTAAGGTACTGGATCATGCAATTCCTTAGTCACATGAGTAGTGTTTACTCTCACTAGTAATCCCATTGAAGAGTGTAACTGCATAAACAAGGGTTATTCGTGTGACCAATGGTTTGCATGATTGACCCACAGATTTAGAGTCACAACAATTTGGTTATGTTAAAACAGATACGAATAGCATCTCACATTTATATCCTCTTTCATCTTAAAGGATTCCAAAGCTCTAACTATTGGCAAAATCCTCCTTTCCTCCCATTCAGCGCTTGTATCTTCAGGACATATTTCACTCATGCAACCCCTTCTCCTCTCCACCGACATCCAGGGAGTCCAATAGAAGGACAAAACATGCAACATAGACAAGAGAGGTTCACAATCCAAACATAAGATTTGCCATAGTATCCTCCCTTGTCAAGTACCCTCCCTTTAGCAGTGGCCACTGTTTGGGGATAGTCGATAGCATGGCATAGGACAGTCATGCTGAACCCCTTAGTTGTTGCAACCTAGACTGTAAGATCTTTGGGGCAGACCCTGCTGTCTTAAATATGTTAGTATGGTGCCAAGCAATGGCATTGCAATTCATAATTGGGGCCCTTAAGCACACCTGGCAAATTATAATTTGCTATTATATTTTTTTCAAATCAGTACAACATTTAATTAAAGTAATCACCTTTAAACGGCATCATGATTAATTATGAGTATTAATATAGCTATGGGCCTGACCCACGGACTATGGCTCTGGGACTGAGCCAGGTTCAGGGGTGTTCAGGTACTGGACTGTAGTTTGGGGCCCATTATAGAGAAAGGATCAGGCTGTGATGTTCAACAGCAGAACTCAAACTTTCTTAGACTCAAGGGGATTCTGAACTGGGGTTCTCATTCATGTCCTCCCTAGCATTAACATTGTTCTGTCATTTCTATTTATGTTTTCTCCTGTCCCTGAAAGGTTAAAAGCATTTCCACTTGAAAACAACAAATAGTTACTGCTATTAAAAGACAAAAAATAAATAAATAATACGAGGCATAGAGCTATCCTACAACACTATATCTATATCCTTAAAATAGAGAGAAGAAACATAGTCCTATGTAATGATCTTCCCATGTTTTTAAAATCTACTTATGTATTTTACAGTAGGCTTTAATTTTTCCTCTATCATTTGTAAATGTTCAAGGAATATATTACTTGGTTAAAACCCTTTAAGTGCTGTCTCCACTATTTGGTTTTTAAAAGCTTGAACCCAGAGGTAATGTCTGTTAGCAAATTAAATAAGTAACTCTTTATGTATGTTTGGTGATAGTAAGAGTTGGGCCAAATCCTGAGGCCCTGATTCTATTTTTATGCAATTAAAACAAAACCTAAATTACTTGCTTCCGTAAGGAATAAGGAAAGAAGTAAAGGACTTGGACAAAACTGCAGGTCTAGGCAGTATACAGAACATTTTAAATCAGGTGTCTGGCCCTCGCTTTCATATAAGTAGGCTTTGGCATAAAGTGGGATTCATGTCAGACACAATCCTGGAGTCTTTATTCAAACAAAGCTCCTTATGGCTTCAGTGGGAGTTTTGCCTGAGCAGCACCTTTCAGGATTCCAGTCCCATGCTTGCCATCTTTTAAGTTTAATGTGCGATATAGTTTACTCTCAAGCTTACTATGGATTTTGTTGCTAGTTACACACATTCCGTGCATCTCCATGACAATTCAATGAAAAAAACCAAAGAAATAAACCTTATCAGTTATTTAAGCCAATACCTTGCACTACCATGAAGAGAGAGATTTTGATGATTCAGTATTCATTACTAAAACGCTATAGCATAATAAAATTAATTCAGTGTTGTGCACTTATCTATTAGACACATTACTACAGAAATATAAAAATGTTAATTATTCATTATCATCTTCCTGATTATTTGTTGTGGCTGATAATTACATTGAATGTATTTTATATCAGTAATAACCTTCTGTCTACATTTACAACATAGCATATCTGGAGGGCTTGTCAAGCTTCTCCCAAAGCCTTTTCTTTATTAAGACACAGACCTCAGGAGTACATAACCTTTATGTTGAAGGATGATTTTCCTCTTTCATATAAAGAGCAAATATTATAGATTAATTAATCCAGTGTGATTATAATTTAATCACCCTTCTTCTGTGCTCATCAGGGATTTTGCTATTATTCAGTGGCTCATTCATATTGTTGTGAAGAATAAATGCAATCATAAAATATTTGTGTGCTAATAATTCACATAATAAATAAACAAAACTCAATACCTGCAAGCGATAATCACTATTTCACCTTTATTTTCAGAACGACTGTGTTCTTTCAAGCTCTTACTTACCATTTCTTAGATATAAGTGCCTGTTTTATGTGTTTTGATATATGGTCTAGACTTCCAATTATACTGATGTACTATAAATTGTACAGTACTTTTCCAAACAATAATTGACTTGATTTTTATAAGATTGTTACAAACTTAAAGTGTTTAACCTGTGTATACCTGACCAAATGCTACTTGCCCAAACCTATTTTCATAAGGCATAACTTGTTATTCATTCTGTTTATGTGTAGCCTATTTCGCTTTATTTTATTGTCAGTGAAAATGACTACTTATTAATATATAAAAAACAGTGTTAAAGAATTTATTTCATTTCCTTTAAGTAGTAATTGGGCTATATTCCTATCACCATGGAAATCCTATTGGATCGTTTCCATCTCAAATACTAAAATCTCTCTGAAGGCTGAGTCCCCGTCACACTTATTTTATGAGGAGGAAGAAAAAATAAATAAAAGAAATGGAAATTTCTTTTCATGAGACCTTTGGACAAAGTATAATTTGAAAGTGTGAATGAAATTACTGTTTGATCAAAATGAACATTTGAGCTACTTGGCCTTGAGACAACATTGTTTAATTAAAATGAAGTTTAATTTTTACTAAACTTTTGTTTTGGGAGAAACTAAGCTAATGTTTCATTAATGTTCTAGAAGGAAGTGGAAGTTACAAGGGTTACAGCCTTGACATCTCTCCTGCCTAGGACTGAACAGAAAATAAAAATTTGACTTCAGAAACAAATTTGGGAAGTTTGGGCATTTGCTTTTATTACACACTGGTATGACTGACACTAACCCAGAGGCTACAATGCTTGCCTGGGCTGTGTAAACCCAGGTTCAAGTCTTTACTCAGTGTGATTTGAAGCAGGCATTTGAACTTATGTCTCCAAGGTCCCAGATGAGTGCCCTAATCACCTGGCTATTCTTGAAGGGATATCTCTTAAGCTCCCCTGCTAGAGCTGTCCCACTTTGTATAGGAAATTAATTCATTGGGCTAAAGAGAGAGACAGAGAGAGAGATTACATTTTGATAATTAGTAGGTAGAACACTCACGATGGATATGGACTGTGGTTCAAGTTCTTGCTCTTTCTGATTCAGCGCGAGAACTGGAACTTGGGTCTCCCACATCTCATGTAAGTGCTCAAACCACTGAATTTATGGTGGGGGTTGCACTCATTTTGAGCACAAATTCCATCCTGGACCTTTTGGACAAAAAACTTTGAAATGGATACATTTCTGCCAAAAGTTTCAGTTTTGATGAATCAGCATTTTCCAACGAAAAACTTTTTCTCAAAAAATTCCTCATCAGCCCAAAGTCCAACTAGATCCACTAAGCCTCAGGAGTGTAGTACCTGGGCATTGAAAGTGTGATGGTAATTGTACAGCAATATACAGTTAAACCATAATTTAGAAAGAAATTGATGGTTCTCCAAAAATTCCTGGGTCCCAAACTGATGATCTTTAAAAAGCCAAGAAATTTGGAGTTAAGGTTAAACTATAAGAAACCCAAATAAGGGATATTAATGGTTAAAGCTCTTTTGTGAGTACAGCACATGAAGACAAATCTATGGAGACTTTATATCATTTTCTAATTATTATTATTAGAGCTAGTTGAAAATTTTCTGGTTGCACAAACTCAGCTTGGGAACTCAGTACTCCAGCATCAATCTCTACATTTACTGTGGCATTAATATCTTTCCACATTGGCTACCTTGTAGAGATCCGACAGTAACACCCAAAGTTCCTCAATCATTATTATATGTATTCCACTAATACTTACAGGCCTCAGCCAAGATTGGGCTAGGCTCTGGACAAACGTAAAAACAGACAGTCCTTGCCCCAAAGAGCTTACACTCTAAATAGACAGTACAGACACAAGGTGGACAACATGAAGTATGACCTCCCCCTTTTTCAGACGGGAATTTGGATGCTCAGGGTGGATCTTCATAGCAGCTGGGAAAGTGCTTCCTCAGCACAGGTAGAGGTGCACACTAGCTAGTGCATATCTGCCTACCTGTACTGGAAAGCAGCGTGCCAGATGCCATGTAGATGTACCCACAGAGAGACTGAAGTGACTTGCCCAAGGCCACACAGCAAGTCAATGGCAGAGCTAGGAACAGAACTCAAGTGTCCTGACTCCCAGCACAGTGTGTTAGGCACTACACCAAGCCACCTCCCCTGAGGTGTCTTGTGGAAAACACCCAATGAATTAAAGCCATCCTTGGCTTGAGTGGCAAAAGGAAAGCATCTGTGCGTGAAATGGGGAGTTGTAAAAATCTACTGCTGCTGAGAACACCTGGGCCAAAAAAAAGCACAAGAAAAATATGAGGCATGTCTAAACTGAATAGCCTTGTAATTTTATTGCAGAAGTATTCAATGTTCCAAGTTCTTCCTACTGTTCTTCAACCACATGCATTGCCTCGTGCTTAATATTCTGATTGAAAGCTCTCTGTGGTAGATTTCTTTGTCTGCTGTGAAGTCCTAATCACACTTTTGGGTGCTATACTTAATTAATAGTGTTCTTGCGCAAAGTGTTAGGAGATCCTAAATGATAAGGGGCCAAGACTTGTAGCATCTCTCCAACAGGATAAAGCTCTTCTAGCAGCACAGGGCCCCCTATTGCACTGCTATAGCATTGTTGCTGAGAGAACCTGTGACTCAGAGGGTGTTATTTTCTTAATCACCAGCATCGTTGCCTGTAGCTTTCTTGTGTTTTCCTATCCTCACATTTCCCCAGCCCAACCTTCCTTAATTTATGAAGTCTGACAAGATCACAGCTTGGGGTGATATGGCTGCAGGCAAAGTTGCACTGATGCTTAACTGTTGGGGTTTTTTTAAAACCACTACCTTGAGAAATGTGAAGTAGGTGAACGTGTTACACAGCCCTGCACTTCATGAACATAAAAGAAATGAAGGCAACAGGGTGGTAAAGTGTACAAGTGGTGTACATGAGTACAAGTGGTGACCATTATAAAGCCTTTCATCTGAGGCTTCCAAAACTCCTTCCAAAGGTCAATTAGTTAAACCCCACAACTAGAGGTCTGTGAATCACAAAACCACAAGATTCACACACCTTGCTGACTTGAAACTCCATTTATCAGCAGCTTCTGTGAATTTCACAAGAGCTTTGAGGGAAACCGGACATAGTATTGTGGTTAAGCATTGAAATGATTTAAGCATGTCTGGGTTTGATATGAAACCAGGTGAATGACGCTAGCATCCTGGTAAGGAGGTGAGGAAAACCACCATGGCTGCTGTTGGAGAAGAAATGCAAAGAAGCAGATAATGCTGGGGTTTGGAATTTGGTAAGATACTAACCATTTGCAATTATGCTTTGGAATATGCAAGAGTGGAACAAAGCCATTCTCACATGGATTTTCTTAACCTCTTTTTTTCATGTTTGCCTCCTACCCACTGAGAACATTGCCTCACCAGTTTGGTTGTAAGGCATTCATTTAATTCTGAACCGACAAGAATATTTACAGGCCTATAACTGCAGATATTTTAAATCTTGATTAGTGTTTTCAGTCTCTTGGGATCTGTCATAAAATATTCCTTGGTCATGTACAGCTTATAAACATTGTTTTATATATAAGAATGCAGGCGCCTATTTTTTAGTTAAAATAATGATTTGGTTAGTCATAATTTACAGTTGCTAATTACTCTACAAATGTCATAACCTGTCTGAATGCTAACCACTCAATAAAAGCCATTCTGTTTTTAAAAAATCGTGCTAATTAACACTGTATAATAGTAGTTGTGTAAGGCAAGGGTATTGTTAAATTAAAATGTACTGAATGTATCTTGTTTAAAACATTGTTCATTTCTCTTACAGTTCTTTCTTGTGATTGAGGTTTGTGTTTGATTGATGGGCAAACCTTCAGCTGATTCAGTGTTTTGGTTCAAAGTCTGGATGTTTAAACCAAATGGGTCCAATTCTCATCTTACTTGCCCTGATGAAGTCAATGGAATTGCACTGGTATAAATTACAGGATAGGTAGGCCCAACCTACCTACCAGTCCTGTTCCTATTGAAGTCAATGGCAAAACTCTCATTGACTTCAATGGTGCAAGATTGGGAGTTAAATGAACCTTATGAAACTTCTTGGGCCAAATTCTCTGCTGGCATGAATCCACTGTTGTCAATGGAGCTATACCAGCAATGATTTGGCTCCCTATCTCTCTACTGCAGGATTGTGCAGAGGATAAAAGAGCCAAGAGGCAATTAGTAAGGCATGCAGAAGAAAGGAGTGCGGTAAGCATGTGGCCAGGTCCTGTCATGGTCCACTAGAAAAAGAACCTGTAGCCAAACCTGTCTCAGACTATAAAAAAGGCTGAGTTTGGTTCAGTTCCTTCAACATTCAGGCTCCTTTATTATTTTAAAACAAATTGGTTTGTGCATCCTAATTAATGGAGGTAGTGATGCATAGTGGCTAGAACACTAGACTGGGCTTCAGGAAACCTGGGTTCTATCCCCAGTGGTACCACTCTTTGCTGGATGACTTTAAGCGATTCACCTCGCCTCCAGGCCTCAGTTTCCCCAACTGTAAAAATGGGGATAATGACACTGACTTCCTTTTCAAGCCCTTAGAGATCTAATGATGAAAAGTGCTATATAAGAGTTAGGTATTATTACCTTATCATTCATTATAGCATGAGCCCAGCTGGGGGTGGAGGGGAATTCCTTCCCCACAGTATGAAGCTTGGGCAAAGAGCTCGCTACAGACTAACAAGCCTGAACTACTTTACATTGTTCTAGAACACAGAGAAAGTCATTTCTAGTAATTTTCATTCATCGGAATTCAGCAGGACATGACAAAGTATGAAATATGCCAGAGCAATAGAACAAAGTGTGGATGATGTGCACTGTTTTCAAGGCATTAACATTAGTAAAAGAAGAACAGGAAAGTGAAGAAAGAGCCAAAGTAACAAAGCAAATCCCTAACCTATATATTTACTTTAAAATCCTCAATCCACTTATTTTTTCTGAGCCATAAACCTCATACATTTAAAGAAATTCCAGAATTCATAGTACTAGATTCTTCCACTTTTAGCCACAGAGAATATGCTCTATGCTAAGATAGTAACCTCCTTGAAACCAGTGGTTTCACTTGCAAAATAAGGTACTGTCCTACAGGAGTGTGTATGAACAGACACAAGCCAAACTGGGCCTTCACATCTGGAACTGTGGCTGTCAGTCAGAATTTGTTAAAAAGGTAGCTTTTTCCTGTTTGTGGTAATCCGAAATTAAAGCATACTGCTTCAGAGATTTGGAGACTTAGAATAAAGTTCTAGGTATTTTTAGAGTGAAAGTGAGAGACTGTCAAGAGCTTTCAACACATATCTAATGGCTCTAATCATGTTATTCTGCATCTTGAGCCAGATTATCTCTTTGGGATTTCCATGCCTTTGCTCCTGGGGAGACAAACACTGATTCAAAGGAAACACAGTTAACTGCAGTGCTCCTGCAGAGATCCAATTTAGGATTTTGGAAGTGCCTCCTGGTGAGCACAGAGCAAGACATCATGCCTCACCAATACACCCACGTACGGGTGTACAGTATGACTACAGCCAGAGGTAATACTGAATCAAGAGAACAGGATCAGAAAGAACTGTTGTCTTGACTTGTAAGAGAGGGACCCCAGATGCAGACTTCCCCTACCCCCAAACCAGCTCAGCTTATACATGTATGTTTCCTTTTATGATTAATACCAGTCTGTACTTCATTCTGCTGTCAGATTTTCAAGCAGTGCACCAGGACGACTCCAAGCTTCTGGCCTACTCATAATCTAATCAAGCCAACAAGATTTTGGGAACCATTTTCAACCCTTCTCTATCAATTTCATTCTATCCCTGCACATGAACTCTCCTTAGCAAGATTTAGGTTCTACAAGCGATGAAGATGGAGGTCGATAATCTTCTCTGCTCTTAAATTTTCCAGTAACAAATATAATCAGGGATTGTTTCCAATTTAAAAAAAAACAAAATACTGCTCAAATAGGCCAAATTCATCACTGATGTAGCTCCATTGAAATTGCATGGGCCATGCCAGAGATTAATTCAGCCTCACATTTAATTTGGCCCCATGTTTGTTTCACGTGAAGGAACATTATTCATTTTGATGTTGATGACTCCAGGTTATATAATTTCCACTGATTCCTTATTATTCAAATACGTGTACAAGATGCGTCTTTAAGGAGTGCTCAAATTTAGTTCTTGTCTTTCAGTTTGCTTCTTGCTAACACTCTTTCTCAAAGGTGACGGCCTTTGTATGAGAGGCTGGGGACCATGCTTTCTTAGTGCCTGAATTGGATGGAGAATGTTCAACAAAAAACTAAATTTCAACAAGAAAAAGAAACAAAATTTTCCCCATTGCAATTTGCTGCTCCCCTCCACCACCGCAAGTCTCACGACCAGCTGTGCTTACGCAGATTGACACATTTTAGCTCAATTCCTAGTGCAGGAATAAGCCCTAGGCAGGAATAAGGAATAAATACATGGGTCTCTTTATAACAGTAGGTCCTTTTGGGAATAAAAGTCTTTCAAAAGTGGCCCTATTCATTAAACTCAATATTTTAAAAAGGAAGTTCACAATAATCTTTGCTGCATAATTCCAATATGCTTTTTAAAATGTAGTTGTCTTCTGTTTTTCTTCAACAGACCCAAGCAAATCAGCTGCCCCCATTACAGCCAAACTTATGGGGACAGTTTTTAAACTCCATGATTTGTTTTCACAAGAAGACTTCTAAGGCTCAGGTGGAAGGTCACTCAAACTTCTTGATCAATGATTGAATGTGTATCATTCACACCACTGTGGATGGCATTATCAAAGCAAGGAACAAGCAGAGGCTACTTCAAATTGTTAAGGCAGGAGACAAAGGACTTACACTCAGAATGTAAGTGATCACCTCATCTGCAATGGTTGATGCAAAGACTAGTAAATATTTGGAAGGCACATGCTAAATATTCGATTCAATAAAAATAAAATATTCCAAAATAAACACCAAAAGCGAAGCAGGTACCTGATCAAAGTTAGACAACTACATTCCTTTGATAATAAGGCCCATGATTTAGGATCTCTAAAAAGGTAATTAGCTTCTTACCCTAGTTAATTGCAAAGTGGTAAGTAATGAAAAATGAGGATGAGATGTAAAGATTTATCTCACAGTGCAGAGTTTAAAATTTCTAGAAAAAGTTATTTTGGAAATTTACTAAAAATAACCCTTGAAAAATATCCTAGCGTATTCTATACTAATGAAATTAATTACTGCCATAACACTATCGAAAGCTGCAGTGGTTTAGACCATTACTGTGGAATAATAATATCTTGATCTTATATCAGTAGATCCAAATAATGAATGATATTTTCCACAAGCAAATTTAATATAATGATGATTCATTAATCTAATGTCCATTTCAATTTACAGCTGTATCTCTGTTCTGAAGAAATTAAAAGTTCACTCACTAGAGACATACTGGGCCTGGTTCTCCACTCATTTATCTCAGTGTAAGTATCTGAGCCAAAGCACACAAGTTAATTGGCAGGCTTTCCACTGACTTCAGTAGGCATTGGATCAAGCCCTAAATTAGGAGTCACTCTACTGACGTTGATTATGCAAAAGTAATATAAGGAGAGATCCATATTCTCTCAGAAATGACATTAGAAGAAATGTTCTGAGGAAGACTACTGATAACTTTGTGCCTATAAATGGGGGTATTTATCAGGTATAGATACTGGAAATAACTGAATATTCTCAGGCCCGGTCCACACTTACCTTTGCAATTCGGTGGCAGTCGACGGGAGATACGCAAGTGACGTTAGTCACTCACGTATCTCTTGTTGACTTTGCAGCGTCTCCTCTTTGAGCCATCCACACTGCGCTGCGTCAAAGGAAACAGCGCTCCCTTCGACACAGCGCTACGCCACTTACCAGGTGGTTTTCCTGCATCGCTTGCTGGATCGACTGAGTGGGTCTACACAGACCGCTCAGTTGATCTAGAGCAATCGATCCAATGGTGGTGAATTTGCTGCCGTCAGTGTGGACCTAGCCTCAGTACAAACAACATTTTCCTAAACCAAAGCAAAAAATATAAGAGAAGTAAAATATGTAGGGCCACATGCTTAACTGGTGTAAATCAGTAAAACCACTGAAATTAATGGAGCCACGCTATTTACACCAAATGAAGGCCTAGCCTTACAAAGGAATCACTGGAGGACAACATGATAGTCTTGGAAATTATGAAACCTTGGATTATGAAATCCATCTCAATATATTTCCATTTCGACCTCTTCCAATATCATTTTCTCACAGCAATTGAATGTGGAGGAAACATCTATTTCTTTATCTAAGACAGCTTATAAATTCTTTTTAAAAATTCCATTATTTGCACAGTGTAAGGCCCTGATGCTTCCTAACAAGTGTTTGACCTGAATATATTAAAAATATTGTAATGTTTTGTTACATATCCCCAGGTAAAAAAAATTCAGGATATCGCTTATTAGCTTTTCTCTTCCTTGCCTGTTATAAAGGTTTATTTGACAGAGCATAAGATAGTGGCAAAATCCTAAAGTAAAGGTTAAACTCTGTTTTATTATGTTTACAGGATTTAAAGGGTAAATCAGGAAGTACTTATTTAACATCAAGTGAAAGTGGTGGATTAGTAACCAGACCGAGACTTAAAAGTACCCTTAATCCTTAAAACCTCTGCGGGTGAAAGGTCACTCTTTTAACACCAGGTTGTGTAAAGAATGAAGCAGACAGAAGCTTCTGTTTCATCATTGCCCACTTAATCCACTGAGGAAATGAGCAGCATTGGTTTTTGCTAGGTAAACTCCTCCTAAAACCAAGGAAACATAGGAAGATTCTAACAGGAAATAATTAAAGTAGGTTTACTTCAGAAGGGCAGATCAGGAAATATTTTAAACGATCATATAAAGGACACTTCTGTGAGTGTTAACTGGCTATGCTGATTACGTTTTCATCACTCGATTTTCGTCATTCTTGTAATGATTAAATTAATGCTTAATTTGTATTGTAGCTAAGGTTCAGAGCCAGGCAAAACTTTTCAAATGGTGTCTTGAGGCACTTCCAACAGACACTGTTCTATGTACCCTATCTTCTAGTGTCTTGTGGATTAGAGAGAGCATATGGGGACTCAAATACCCTCTCTATTTTAGTTTATGAATTCTGGAAGGAAAAAAAAAACTAAATGCAAGTCCTCTGTTGTGTTACCACAGGCAGTTGTGTCATGAAAGTAGGTGCAGTGGTATACAGTTTGCAACATTTCTTCCTTTTTCACTCTGTAATCTCCAACAAGTGATAGAAAGTTTTCATTCACTGGCTGTTTCAACTGAGATTAAAGTGGCCTTTGAGATTCCCAGTAGCTGGGATAAAGCACAGCCTAACAAAGCTTTTCTCTGCAAATGCTACATAAAGTGTAATATGTTACATGAAATATTTAGAGTCCACTCTTTACTAATATTCCCACATCTTGCATAGACAAATCTTAACTTTTTTGTGCACGATCGATATATATATATATATATATATATATATATATAAAAGAAAGCTCTCACATATTTCAGCTACCAGAGAAAAAATATTTTCAGTACTAGTGGCCTTTCAATATTTATCCTGAGCTTGCCATTATTAAATCACTGATGAAAAATAAGAAGATTCGCCCCAGCTGTAGCTTCATCATCTAAAACAGCACAGACATTTATCTTCTAAAATTGCAGAAGTATAGCTCCGTGTAGACTGATGGAGCTGAGCTGCACTTGGCATGAGAATCTGATTTTCTAGCCTAAGGTGTTTATGACGCATACAGTTGCTAATAGCTTATGCAGTTCATTTTTTACAGAATCTGTGGTATAAGCATTATGCTTAGTATGTCTGAAATATTACTTTTTCTTTTAAAAAAATTGCAGGGTGTTTAATATGAAATATGAAGAGTGCGTAGTTTCCCTCATTTGAGACCAGGCTCACATATCTCACAGCACTCGTTCCTACATCAGTGGCTCATTTTTATTCAAATATTTTTTAAGTGAAAAAGCAAAGAATTTGAATTTAGAAAATTAACAGGAAACTATGTTATTTTGGGCTAGATTCTGATAATCTTATATATACTGAGCAGCACCTTAAAACTGAAATGGTCCTATTGATTTTGTTGGGATTATTGATGGAGGAAGATACTAGTTACTGTGAGCAAGGATATCAGAATCTGTCTTTTATTTGGTTCAAGTGCTGACAGGATTTTAAAATAGTTATGAGTAATGAATTCATATGCACCTTTTGGACACTTAGGGCCAAATACAAATATGGGGCCAGAGCTTCAGTGGGTGTGAAGGATCATAGCTCCATTGGAGTTTATAATGTGGGTACAGTTTTATTTGCTTACACCAAGTGTGAATTTATCTCATTTATATATATAAATATATATAGAAAGACCACCTGCAACCATATAAACCCAAGAATAAAGTATGAAAGATATGAAAAAAATGATTGTTAAATAAAAAAGAACAATGCAAAGAAATACCTAGGTGCACATGCTGCTAATGGGGGTCTCAGTAAAGTGGGAAAGGAAGTATATGAGATAAGTAATTTCAAGGTGGAATTTTAGGATTCAAGGACTTTGCTGAAGAAAAAAAGCTCTTCATACCGTACTCTTCATACCTTCAAAAGAAAAGGCAGCCTTGAATAAAAGACTGCTATTAATGCCTATAAATAAGGACAAAAATGCCAACCACCCACCTCAGCAGGTAGGGGAACTTGATGGGGCCAGTGATGAAAGGGGACAGCCCATAAGGGAGTGGAGAAGACATTTGCTGAGGAACACCAGGTAGCTCCTCCCTCTCCTTCACTCTTGGAGGCTCTGGCATTGGCCATTTGGGGGAGAAGGGGTACTGATTGTCATGGGATTTAATCTGGAGCAGGGACCCAGTGGAGCGTCTTTCAGCTCCAGGCCAACAGCAATAGGCAATGGACAGCATCAGACCAAAATTTACCTGTATGCACCCCTTGTTGATAACATTAATAATACTGAGCACTTATAAGAGTTGACATTTTCAAATCATTTTGCTATGCTGAGATCTCCCATATTCAGGTTGTTCACCACACCCCAAATCAGGATATCCACAGGGTGGGAAAAAGAGAAGAAAACTAAAAGAAACAGAAATTAAATGCCCTGTTCAAGGCTAAAACTATCAAGACTAGACTCTTGACAGTTCCCCTGCACAGACCATTAAGCAACATTGCTCCTCTGTGTTATATAATTTTATCTGTGGCTATTATAAAACTCCTCTCCTTCCCCCATACCTCCACCAATACTTTTGCAATAAGAATGAGAGTAATTAAGAGTTTAAGGCCAGCATTTTCAGAAGTGTTGATTAATTTTGTGTTTCTCGGTTTTGGGATAGCCAATCTGAGACCTCTAGGACCAGATCTTAAATGAACTATATCAGTGTACACCAATCAAGGGCCTGGATCATGATACCAAAAAGTCCCCATATATTAAATGACAGTAAACTATTAAGACATCAGAAATGTATCTCAGAACTAGAGCTGGACAAATAATGTGTAACAAACAATCCAAGTTTCTCATCTTCTGTTTGCAAGTTATATGAAAAATTGTGATTTGTCAAGTGTATTTATTATTTGAAATTATTGGCAAGCTTTGTTAAGAAAAAACTCTTGGTATGCAATTCATTCTTGATCAGTTTGCCACCAATAATCAAAATACAAAAGGAATACAGGATTTGTTGGTTATCCAATGTCACAGTCATGTGATATTGTTTGCCTTCCTTGGTTAGATGCCCCACATAACTGATGAACAGCAATGTTAATTCAGTGTCACTTTCAAGTATGACATGTGTAATTGAACATGCATAATTTGTTGGTTGACTCTGCCTGTCAAAATTTGCTCTCAGCATTCTTTCAAGCTTTTTATCTTAAAAATCACTTTTCATGTATATTTGCACAAATAAAACTTGTTCAATGGGGTGGAAAAACAACCAAAGCAAACTTGTTTTAAAAGTCAGTTGGTTATTTGTGTAAAATTTGTTGCAGTGTTTGTTTAGAAAGATAGATACATGATGGCTGACCGACATCATAGCTCTGCAGAAAAAGATGAGAAAAACAAGCAAACTATGGTTTTGTTGGTGCATGTCACTTAAACCTGGAAACACTCCCTAAGCCACGTCAGAAGATATCTACAAAATGCAACTCACAAACGTATATGATAGGCCTAACTTTAGTTATAGTCAGCAAGACTGTTGAATAATGAAGAATTTCAGGAATTAACCCAGAACAAAAAGTCCATTCGTTATTTTTATTGACACGAGTAGTCCTTACTCAGACAAATATGCTGATTGCTCCAGATCTAAATGTATGATTAAAAACTACTTGAAAGAGTTAAGATATGAAGGATCAAGCATATGATTCCTATACAAAATATTTTGTTAAAGGAGCATTAAGGATGGAAAGACATTAAGTGGATTAACTGCAATAAGTGTTATCATCATACACTTTTAAAAAACAAAGCCTAGAGTGTAGAAAGTCTGGAAATGCACTGCCAGTTCTTCACTGCCAGGTAATAACTAACCATTCATTTTCCCATCAACCAATTCCTTTCCATTGCCCAGCAACCCCTTTGAATCTTCAAAAGTTAAATAAACACAGTAAGCTCGTATTAGAACAAAGACATTTTCCATGTAAGATGTTTGTAAATATAACGACATATATATGCAATAACAGTACGCAGAATCATTTGCAATGGCTCAGTGCTTACATTTGATGCATATACTCAGTAGTTCCAAATTTAAATTGTCAACTTCAGCAGAGAATTTCACATAGCCACGGCACACAAACACCATGTTTACTGATGCAACCCCCGCCATTCCTCAAACACATTCAAGTGGTCCAGCTCCACAGCTGGCAGAACTCCACTGAAGCCAAACCCTGATGTGCTATTTTACATAATCATTGTTCCCTCCCTCATTTTCTAATAAAACTTGTTTCTGAATTTTGAGACCCTGTAATTTTTAAAGCATATAGGGTGTCATTTTCAAACGTACTCAGTGCTGACCCAATTCTGCTCCCATTCAAGTCACTGCAAGCTTTACCATTGACTTGAATTGGAGTGTAGTTAGGCCAATGTAGAGTGCTTTGCAAAATCGTATCACCAGTAGATATTTTTATAGACTGCCATGCAACCGTCCTAAGTTCAACTGGCCAACCAGAGGAACAAAATTAAGCTTTAGTGGTAGGTGGAAATTGGTTGGGTGGTAATCAATGGTCATTTATTTCATGGCAGTGGGGAATTGTATGCACACCCTAACTTGTCCATTTCCAGTGGCTCTTATGCAATATAGGCAGGCATCTGTACAAACATAGAGCCCTATTAACATTTATGGAACTCCATGTGGGTGTAAGTGTCTGCCTGCGTGGTTCACTGACAAGACTAGGCGTTATATTCTTTATTATGAATGTCTGACATGTTTTATATGCTAGCAAAATCCACAAATTATTTCTATCTACTGTGCAGTTAAGACTGTACTGTTTGTGATCTAATCCTTCATTCCTTTCCCACAGAAGTCCCCAATATCTTTGAAGCTGCATATTTCAATTAATTAAAACATAAAATACAAATTATGAAACCTGATCTCTCTATATATATATTATTTTTCCTGTGATTGCTTCCAGGAAACTAGGAATGGAGGGATCAAAAAGAATAATTTTTAATTACTGGAAAACAGCTAAAAGCACAGAAAAGATACTTTTATTAATTGCAATTGAAGAACCAGGGGGAAAAAATCTTTTATTTTTAATAAAAAAAATCCTCCAGACTTTTCAAAGTCTTTAATTTTGGTCTTCTTAAATGTATTGTTCATGTAAATATTAAAATCTGATATTTATCTTTATTATGACTTATGCACAAAATTATATCCAGAAAGCTTTATAAGTACTAAAGTATGACATCCTTTATTCCACCACACCCTAACAGCAAGCGCAATAATTTACTCATAAAGATTGATAGCTGGCATTTGTCTTGAAGTTGTTCAATGATTGCATGAGAATTAAAATGAAATTATCTTCTCATCAAAGGAGTTAGTTACCCCTGCGGGCTAAAGCTGAGGTGGAGTTAAGATGAATCATGTGTTTGGAGGATCTTTACTTTTCAGTGAAATTAGTAACTTCCTTGCAAATTAAATTAATTACACCTAACAAAAATCTCTATTTTCAGAACACTTACACACCCTGTGGAGTTCTAAAATACCTGATTCAATAGAAATCTCTACTCCCCTTCCTCACATTCACAAAACCTGCCTCGTTCTAAAAGAAATTGGAGAGAGCCAAGAAAAAAAGGTGTTCTCTACTTATAAACAGTGATCTTATAAACAGCACAGCTGGTGTGAATACATAAAGCACCATTGACTTCACTCGTGTTACACTGCTTCATATCAGCTGAGGATCTGACCCAATATGGCATCTTCCAGTAAAAGGATTTAGAAACACTTGAGCAGTGCTCTGGATCTGAGCAATATTGGAGGCATTTCCCAGGAGATGGATTTAGGAGAAGGATACTGGGTGCTGTATATGTCTTTCATTCTCCAAATTATAAGCAAAAAATTGAGTTCTTATTTACTAATGTGTGTAGTCTTAGTAATGACTAAGTGGTCATGGGTCAAATCCTGTTCCCTTTATTCATCCAGAAAATAAAATCAATGGTGAAAAAAGGCAAGCAGAATCTGGCCCCAATTTTAGATTTATGTATTAGTGGTGAACTGTGCTCCCATCTGTGCACTGGTTTCAGAACCAATTCGCTTCCGTGACAGCTCCCTGTTTTAAGTGAACTATCTCCACCTCAGTGCTAGCCCTGAGATGCTTCCACAGCCATCAAATGCTATGTCCTTCCCCAGGGCAGACTCACAGGTCCTGCCCCTTTGGACTGCCAGTTTCGCTCTTGGAAATGATGCCAGAGGAAGCGCTTCGTGGGCAGGCTCTGACATCCCTCATGTGGAGCGTCAGCTGCCATTTAATAAGCATTTCTGACTACTTTTTAAATCAGACAAGGAAACCTATTAAAAGGCGACACGTATTCTGAAGGCCATTTAGCAGCTTCCTTCTGGACTTCAATCAGGGAGCAGAAGGAGGACTCATCAGTCTGAAGAGTTTTACCCTTCTGCTTCTTCAAAACCAAATGGCAGTTAGGATAAAGGGCAGGACCCTCGTTCTATGGGTGTCAAATGTAGCCCTTTCCTGCAATATCCCTGAAACCCCTTTTTTAATTAAGTATCTCTGGAGCCCATTGTATGAAATGAAAAGGTTGTTTCTTCCTGCGAGCCTTGGGAAGTGTTAGAACTTCAGAGGATATTGAACCATGGGCCAGACTAGAATGGACTTCTGGACTAACTGTGTTAAGTCATAGGGTGCTCCAAGAGACACGCTAACTGTAAAAGAGCCACATGCAGCCACAATACATCTGTGGCCATCTAAAAATCCCTCACGATTGAACCTATATTTCACAGCAACAGAAAGTTTAGAACTTGGAACCTCTTGTTCCAAAATCACAAGCCTCTGCTCCTTGAACTAAATCAGAATCTCCTTTCAGCCATGATGAGTCTAGGACACCCAAATGACTGATTCCCACTGTATCCAATAGCACGTGCACGCGTGCACGCACACACACACTCACTCATTCTCTATTCTGCTAGTGCGGTCTTTTTATTTGCTACTTTAAAATGTTTAATGCTTCCATTTACAATATCCAAGAAAGGAGATCCTATTTCAGTAATGGTAGCCAGGGTATTTTGTGTGGGTCTCCTGCAGGTAGAGTATTTCTCCGACTTGATTTTGAGTTGTTACTGGTTGTAGCAACTGGCACTGAATTCGGATTGAAGAGCACAGATTGCGTGCGGGGGAGTGGGGAGAGTTTGGGAAGGCAGGCACTAGGAAATCGATCTGTTTACACATAGCTAGAATGCTAGCTGCAGTTGCAGCATCTCTGTAAATAGTTCTCCGTAAAGAGTCTGTTTAATTTTAAAACATGGAGTTCTCTCAGGTCATTACCCAGCATGTGGTAAAACACTGGTAACATTCAGAAGTGGTGCTTAACCATTTTAAGAACACCATCATCAACATCAGACCAAAGACAAAGCTTGGTTTATAGCAGTGACTAATCCAATAAAATAGTAATGCAAGTCAATGGGCAAGCTGAGTATATGAGAGCAAGGGATTTTTCAGATTTCTTTCCCCTTAAGCACTTCAGTGATGCAGCCATAATAAAGCCACCCAAACATGTCCTGCTCAGTAGAAACCGCGGCATTCCAAGAAAGTCTTGTGCGTATTCTAATAGATATCAATTCATCCTTAATTAGAGCTGTTTAAACCAATTTGCACAGCTGGTTATGTGTTTTTTTTTTTTAATTACTTTCCAAAAACCTGTGATTGTAGCAGCCTTAAAAATGGTTTCCAGCGGAGAGATATTTATCTGGAAAAGTGGTAAATTTTCCAATGTGGCAAAAAAATCAGAAGGCTAATTTGGCCCAGAGCTCCATTGCAAACTATAGAGCTGTAGAGTTGAGATTCTGGTCCCTTATAATTTGTTCCAGGTTGGATTTCACCATGGACAATTTTGCAAATTTCTGCAAAGACATACAAAAATACAGCAAGCTAGAAGAATGGTTTCCACACAACCGTCTTCTTATCATGTTAGATATGTTAAGCCATGTTTGGTAACGGTCATCCTTATTGCACTACCCCCGACCCCCTTCTCTCAAAAAGTAGCAGCAAAGGTATGTTAATAAAAGTTGTTAGATTATTTGGTCCAGTCAGTCATGAAAGGAGTCAAGTTGCTACATGTGTGTGCTAGTCCATAATGATTGGTGCTGGGCACACGTCTTTCTTGACACAGAGTTTTGTCTTTCAGCTACACTCTACTGAAGTCAGGCACATTATAAAGGAACGCAAATATATGTGGAATTCACAGAGAGGTTGAAAAATGTTCAACTCTGATGCCAGAGAAGAGCAAATTATAAGAAAACCAAGGCCCATCTTTAATTTGTCGTCATTTTAATCTGAGGAAGATATGCTCAGCTCATTTGTCAGGGCCAAGCAAACTCTTTTAAAATCCACCTCTTTGTTTTCTTCCCACACCCCTCAGTAACAATCATCATGACAGCAGTAGAAGAATTGCAAGTGTTTGTTGACATTAGAGATGGTCCCAAGCCATTAAACTGGGATCCCAACTCTAATTCAAACTTCATCCCAAATTTCATGGGAAGGAAGGAGCAGGTCAGATTTTGATTTAGGCCCATCTGTAGCTGGCACAACTGATTTGTAGAAGAATATTTTACCAAATAACTAAATGTATGTGAGAATATTAGTGCCCTTCTTTAAATCCTCAGCCAATTTGCTTCCTCTATCATCTTCATAATAGGGAAGGGGAGGGTGGGAAATTATTTTGTAGACATTGGAATCCTTTTTATGGCCTTGCTGTATCTTCAAGCTATCTATTCAATATTCTTTTAGTTATCAATTGGCAAGCCACACCACCTCCTGTTTCAGCAGTCACCAGTGCAGAGAACAACTTAGTGAATGCTTAGACAAAGGAAGTGTGGATCTTGAGTGTGCTGCATAACTAATAGCTACATTCAAGTTGAAACAGGTACACAATACTTATTGTTCAGTTCAATTATTTAATACTCCACTGTACTTACACAACAGAGTTTTACTCTTTTCTATTGCGACTAATACTATCATAGCTTTAATCCTAATAGTTGTCTGTGTCAAACTGGTTTCCTTTCAGAGTTTGGAGAAGCTGGTCAATCAGTCTTGAGTCCGTTGAGGCACTATTTTTTAAGAATCCAAGGAAGTGTTCTTTTAACCCTATACATGATAAGTAGCTATTTATATGTAGGGTTAATGATAAATCAAACAGTATTTTCTCCAAGTGATTTGTCTCAGGCAGATCAACGTCCGTGATGCAAGAATATTTGAATCTGCTGTAGTTCTCACTTTTTTTCATCTCACCTTAGTCTCCTATATTATTAAGGTTAAAGTTCAGCCATGACTAGTTCTAGGACTCCTGCCCCAAAGAGTTGCCATACACATGGATGTAGAATTAGGATCGGTTGAAATCACCAAGACTTGGTTTGTGAAAGAGTTCACAAAGCAAAATGACCCCGTAGTTTGGTTTGCAAGCTTCATTTCATTTTGAAATTTCTGGATCTGAACAAGTTCCCAGTGTCTTTCTTGGAGGTTTATCTTTGCTTGAACACAAACCTCCAACAGAGAATCTTGGAAATGCTTCCTCCCTTCCACTGCTTCCTCTTCTGTCCAACCAGTTTCCCAGCTTACAACTTTCTCTCCACTCAACACCTATACCCCTTAAATAATTGCTAGTGCTATATTTGTTTTAGGTACATACTGGTTTTGGGGAAAACAGCAGAATGACAGTAGAAAGAAGTGGGATTTATTAACATCAAGTGTGTTTACTTACTTTTTGCAAATATGAATTGAGGGTCATAAATGCATCACACCTAGAATCCAAAGGTCAACTCTGATGGGGCTGCATGTTCAGTATGAACATTTCAGAGAGCTCTGTGAATAATCTCAATAAAGTAAGATCCCAGTGGTTTTCTCTTAACCAGATGATTTTAGTTATTCTTTCTAGAGCTTTTTATTTTAAAAAATAATTTTATTTAGAGCTAGATGAAAATTTTTCAGCGGAACAATTTGTCAGAAAATGCTGATTCCACAAAAATCAGAATATTTTGTAGAAAATTATCTTTTTTGTCCATATTTACAGAAAATTATTGAAAACAAAAACTTTCAATAAAGTCAAAATATAAAATTTTCACCTTGTCATTTCAACTTGTGTTACATTGTAATATATAATATAAAAGCTAAACATTTTGCTTAAATCAAAACAAAATATTTTCAGAACATTTTGTTTCACAAAAAGATCCAAGATTTTGACTTTTTGTCCCAATATGGGATAAAATCAAATTTTGAAAACTCACAATTTCCTGAGGATAGAAATTCCATTTTTCACCTATCTTCACTTTATATGTATGGGATGTCAAAGGATACAAATATGTACCTTGAAAATTATATATTCGTGTACACAGATCACTTCCTTTGTGACTGAACTGCAGCCTCCTCTGGGCTGGACTTTAGCAACTTCTGATAAATGCTGTTACACTATACAACAGATTGAATTCCAGCTCTGCAGAAGAGACATCTGCCCATTTTGTCATCACAGACTTCTTATGGGCCTGTATCGACTGCCTATTAAATCAATGGGATCCATGTGTGTAATGATCCATGCAGGAGAATCCCTTATTGCATGAGGGCCTCAAATAGTAAAGTTGAAAAACAAAATGAAATGTCATTATTTTTATTTCCAGCAAGATATGAAATGTCAATGAAAAATTGTTGATGTTCATTCATTTAAACCAGCTCTATCAGATAGGAAGGCAATTTAACCGAATTGTCATTTGAGCTGGGCACCAAACTTTTGCACAAAATTTGATTTCATTTTTAAAGCACATAAACGACCTGGACCACTAACAGTAAGTATACTCAGTGCAGCAAAATTCAGATTGTACAGTGCAACTACTGAAAAAAAATCATGTACTGGTTTTCCTTGAAAGACTCCCTCTTTATATTGATGAGAGAAAAACTCTTGAGAGATTGGACAAGACTGAAGTCTAAGAGTTTTGGATGCTGGAATTACACCAAAGATGGTGTATATTGTTCATGAGCAAGTTCTTTTTTCTTGCTAGTCTAGATGCCAGCCAATTTATACTTAAAGATCTTGACTTTATTGCCAGGAGGTGGGTAGTTACAAGCATATCTTGGATGACTTCTCTAACTAATGGAACTGTTTCAAGACACAAGAAGAATTGAGTGAACGTGAATTAAGATGTGTAATAAGAAGAAAAGGAGAACAGGGAATGAGTGATAAATCCTTGGTTAGTGGTTTGGGTCATCTGGTATCTACACTTATTACATGGGTTAGAAGCTGGAAATCACAAGGCCTAGTTATCAACACATGAAGCAAAGCAAATGAAAGTTGTGAATGGTTCAAACACAGCGTAGAGAGAGAGAGTTAAGGAATCAGCTTACAAAAAAGGCCACTTATTTGTAGTACTGAATCTGAGTTAAGCCTTGAAGGAGAGTCTTAGGCCTTGTCTACACTTACCTTGGAGATTTGGCGGCAGTCAATGGGAGTTATGCAAGCTACACAAAAAACGCACGTAACTCCCGTCGACTTCTCTGCTTCTGTTCCTGCGCTCCGTCCTCAATGCGCTGCACTGACGGGAACTGCATTCCCTCAGTGCAGCACTATGCTACTTGAGAAAGTGGTTTTAATATATTGATTTCTGGGTCGACTGAGCAGGTCTTCACTGACCGCTCAGTCGATCCAGAGAAATCGATCTGACAGCGGTGAATTTGCCACCGTCACTGAAGACAAAGCCTTATAATATAATAATATATCCTTGAAGGTACACATCAGTTACACTACAAGAGTGATGCTTCCAAAGGGCACAACACAAAATGAGTTAAACAGAAGCAATTTTGGCAGTATAACTGAATGCCATCTACCAACTATTAAACTGACATACGAACGTAGCAATGTGGACAGAGAATCAAGGTTATAGGAGGATCACAAATGACTTGCTCCACTTCTCCTTCTAGTCCCTCTTAAAAACAATGAAATTCTTCCAAAAGTTTTAGAACCCTAGTTCTGCCCCCAGAAATGAGGGTTGCCGATGGCTGAAAATCATAAGCACAAAGCAACCAAAACCAGACATTCACCATTTGATCACTTCTTTTTGTTGCATCTCATCCTCCTTATTGCATTTTTTATGACAGCCATTTACATTGTAAGCTCTTGGGAAAGGAAGTGTGTCTTCTTAACTATCTACAGAATGCCCTGCACCCGGTGGGCCCTACATTAACCAAACAGATATTGGTAACAATACCACTGCTGCCATTCCCCGTCCAGTTTTTTAGTTCTTTCCAGGACCAGACTGACCTCTGTCAGCACCATTTCAGCATTGGGAATAGAAATTATCACTTCTCTCACCCCCCACAACTAGGTACTCAAGCCATTACTTAACTCCTTACTCAATCACTTCAGAATGAAGAGTCCTGTTTCTTTCCTCCTGACATTTCCTCACTATAGGGATTATGCCTAACAAGAGACACTCCCCAGACAACTTGGGCTATTTTAAATAAACAACAGATTTTATTGGCAAACAAATGATCAAAACAGAGAAAAACCACGAAATAAAAGTGAATGGGGGGTAAACATCTAGCTGGATACCACAGACGCAACATGCAGTGGCCACAAAGATTTTCATTCCACCCTTTCTCAATTTAAGTGAAATTCTGTGCGCAACTCCCTACTGCAAGAAACCCACAAGGGAACCACAAATCCCACCTGGCCAACTGCCATCTGCAGTAATCAGTAGAGAGGAAATTCAGTCTCTCTGTCCATTCAGTGACTCCCCTTGGGCTTCTCCAGTGGCTGTGCCTCTTGAAGTTGAGGAGATGAGGAGAGAGAACTGATCCTAATGACTGCAAAAAAGATTCTTTACTGAAGCTCATGGACCCAGATAGACCCTGTCATTCTTTGTAGATCCCAGACTGACTAACACAGACAGTATTGGGTTAAGCAGCTATTGAATGGGCTGCTAACAACGATGTAAAAACCAATCCCATTGCTGGAGGGATCCTCTCTTTGTGTGGGAAATAAATTCAGTTTTCATGCTCATTTACTACATTTATGTGTTCTTTCTTGGCCTGATCCTATTGACTTCAAATGGATTGTGGGATAAGATTGCAGGAAGAGTTTCTTATGGTTTTTCCTCCTGCACTGAGCCCAGACAACTAACCTAAAACTTAACAAGTTGACAATAGATCACCACCAATGAGGGCACCCTCTGATTGCAGGAACTGCTAAGTCTAATAACGAGTATTGGTAATAGCGGGGGTCTGCCCGTTTTTACGTGTAGACTAAACGAGGGATTGAAAGTGACAATCAATTTGAATTTGGTTTTGGTATGAAACCAGCTCATTTTAAAAAAGTTTCAAAGAAAAAATAGTAAATTGCAATTGATGATAAAAGCTAAGCCGTTAAGCAATTTAAAACAAATCCTCGTGTTTGCAGTCATCTGGGGAGTGACTACACAGGCTGGTCAGCCTTCCCCATCTTTGTCAGCTATCCTCAGTAAAGTCAGGCATTGTATAAACTCTGGTTTATAGCTGTGAATGTTCTCAGCACTGAACATAGCCACAAGATGATTCAACAGGATCTGATTCCATCTGCTTCAGTAGTCATGGTATGTTTGAAATTAACATCTTCTGGGGCCCCCGGCCTTGCTGATCATACACACATTCACTCACAGATGGCAAAATCCTGAATCCAAGCATAGGTGGCTGTGTGTGCACTGGGTATCTTCCCAGAAATGAAGAGTTTCTCTCTACCCCAGGCTATTCTGTTGCCAGTATTATATGTTGAAGTAGCCCATGTGACCTGCACATTCCTCTCCAGGGGGGAGAATGTAACTGATCTACATAGGTGCAAACCAAGAACATCATTACTCTGCAACCACTTTTAATTTCAGGACAATCTTGGTTCTGAAATTAATCTGATTTGCTGGACTCTCTGATGATAAGAAATAGAAACGTGGAAATTGTTTGAATTAATACAGAAGCTAGAAAAAAAAAGAAAAAATACAAAAAACTACACTATGGTAATATAAAATAAAAAGACAACTAATGTTGACTATGCAGTGCAATATTTGGGGATTCTATTAGGAAACTCTGGAACCATCAAGTTGTGTACATAACTAACTCATAACATTGCATGATCTAATTACCAGCTCCTTTGTCCTGCATCCCCTGCTATTGTTTGCAGTATGATTCAGATGAAATTGCATGCTCTTCAGAGCATGGAAGATTCGATAAAGAAGCTGAAGAAATATCAGGATGAAAAAGCCAACATACTCCAAGGAAGTAAAAACCACTCCAAGCTCTGAAGACTTTCACCAGCTTCGAAGTTACCCCTTGGTGCAAAAAGACTTTTATTCCCCACCATCTTCATTTGTTTCATATAACTTTTCAAAGGGAGGAGGCAAAAAGGAAAGGTTATCTTGCATCTAGGCACCGCTTTCTTAAAAATTCTAGTCATAAAGAATATACCTGTGGTTCCTTTCACACTGAATGCCCACGTGTCAGATAAATCATCCCAAATGATGGCTATAACTCTGTTTTCTTCCAGGAAGTTATTTCCACTATCACCTGAGTTGATTTTGGCTGGCCTCCCAAGCCTCATGTACTCCTTACTACAGGGCCAAATTGAAATGTTAAACTGAAAGTTGAGGACTGAAAATGTGAGAGGATTCAAGCACATATACACACATTATACGCAAATTGAAGAGACTCCCTATCAGACAACGCATATAACATTTATATGTGGAGTCAAGTTCAGTCCAGAGGCATCTCCATAAATTTTAAATGTTTTATATTAGGAATTAATTTGGCCCATCATGCTATGTAGTCCTTAAATTATTAAAAGAGCACTGATTGCAAAATGTTACAGTATGTGCTACCAAAGGATTTTCTACAATGTCAATATTAATTCTTTCAATGTCAGAATAATCATTTCCTCTTGCAACTTCCTGTCTCTTCTCTCTCTAAGCAACATGAGCATATCTTTTCAGTTCCTCTTCTTTTATATTGTGTCTTTAGGCCCAATGGGATGCTTAGGAAGATGACAAGCAGCAAAGTCCTTGCAATGACAAGGTAAAAAGCAATGGGACAATATTTCCATCCCTTCAAGACCCCAGATATATAGTATTTTAACAGCTATCTACTGCAATGATTGCTTCATAGAGAAAACCAGGAAAAATAAGTGAAAGTGAAAATGACAGTCCCTTGCAAAATAAATAGATTGCCAAATTGTCATTTCTGCTTCCTCTGTGATGACAACCTAGCTCCTATTTAGCTGCACAGGGAGTAGAAAATCTTGTCTTTGTTCTGCCTTGGTTTTTGCTGAACAGAAAAAATTCACATTTCCCCCCTTTTCTTTACTCATGTCATTCCCAGAGGGTCACCATGGACCATATGTGAAAGGAGCGAGTCACAAACATGAACAGAAATTCTTCACCATGCGAATATGATCTTTTCGCCACGTATAACGAAACACTGAGCATGTCAGACTAATCAGTCACAACTCAGGCTTGAAAGTGATCAGTACTAATCACAGCTATCAGTTTCACAGTTCACGGAGTTTCCCTAGATTTATAGGGCAGCCAATTTGGGTGTTTATAGTAGAATTACATACACGTGTATATACAGAATATAACTATGTGTGTGGAATTAACAGGAAAGCAACAGCTTTAAATGTTAAGGCAAACACCAGAAAAGAGCAAATTGATTCCTGATGCCATCTTTTCCTCTTAAATTTTTGAAGGATCCAGAATTTTTTAAAAGCACCCTTCTTTTATCATTTTCATATGATCATTACACCAACATGACATTATCTGCTGTTACTGTATACCGCATGTAAGTATGATTTATTTTTGATAAATCTCTTGTAATGCTTTGATCTCCTGTTCTCATGAATCACGTTACAGAGGAATTTACTGTATTTCATTTAGAAAATCGCTTTGAAAAGGTCTACTTTGTTCATTTATCTTTTAGGGACAAATCCTGCCTTCCCTACTGAGGGAGGCTCCCATTGACTATAGTAGAAGGTTTCTTGAGTCAGCTGCATGATCAGACACTATAGAATTATTTCGTTTTAATTTTTCTTTACCTAATTAGGCAGACTAAAACAATTAAAGCCTGTTTCATGGAAGCTTTTCAAAGAGCTGTCAGATATAGGATGTGTAAATTAACCCTGATTTGTTATAGTTTGATTAAAATTTTTCTAAATTAAGGCCTCAGTTCAGGAAAGTATTTGAGCACACGCTGGAAAGGAAGGATTGTCTAGTGCTTCAATATCCTTCATATATTGCAATCTCGGTCTTAGGGCTTTGTTGGATGAATGTGAAACTTCCCCCAGGCTGATATAACCCAGCTGCACCTCTACTCAAGCCTACACTTACACAGTCTTGCAGCAAGGAAAGATGATCCAGGAGTTTGGATGCTAACCGGAGACCCAGCTTCAATTCCTTGCTCTACTGCAGACTTCATGCATGTCTATGGGCTTCAATGTGAGAATTCGGAGCCACATTCTTTGCTGCCTTAAGCAGGCACAACCAGGCTGAAGCTAAGGGAACATTTATATCAGCAGATAATTTGGGCTTCCATGTGAAAGTACTTTGCAAAATTGAGCCCTTTAGTCTGAGATCGTATGATAAAGATAGGCACCTAATCATTTGAAACAAAATTATTACCCAATCCCCAAAACACTCCCAAACATAGCACGCACTGCTGTGAGCAATCCCACTGATATAAATGGCATTACTCATAGCAATAAATACTATGTCCTGCTGTGCTGCAGGACTAGGCCTCTAGTGCTAATGAATGTAACAGATCAAACATGGATAGGATACATTAAACAATACATATCCAGATAACAAATCACTTTAGCGTACCTGCTCCCACCTGCTCCACTGCACAACTGAATTACACTATTTACGAATAGCCAATCTTCATTTAAAAAGTTAATAAAATATTAGTGAAAGTATGATCTCTCCATACAGCACATAAGTGAACTTCCCCTCCAGGAAGAAGTCAAATGCAGCCTTTAGCAATACTGAAAGGAGAGCAAATCTGGCAAGCTTGCCCCAACTGCCTCAAAGCTACTGACAACAACTTCTCTGACCATACTGGCTCTTTTACAATTTGCTATGCAAAAGTAGCAGGAACTGGAGTTTTGTTCTGGGGGCAGTTTTGCAATTTTGGAATTTTTTCCATTCTAGAATGGAACAAAACAAAAAAGTGTCTAAATTTCCATGTGAACAAAAACAAATTTGTTTTGGGACAATAAAATGTTTGGCTTCAACATACTAAAACATTTTATTCTGGTTTTGATGCTCGTTTTATAATGTAAAATAAAAATTGAAACAAGTTCATTTTGAAAGGGAAAAAAAAATGTTCCATTCCTAAAATATTGAAATCAAACATTTCAAGTTTATTGAAAATCTTTCTTTCAACTTTCATTTCTAAATGAATTTTTGTCAGAGAAGACACATTTTCACAATATGTTACGCTTTTGATGAACTGGTATTTTCTGATGGAAAAGTATTCCACTGGAGAATTTCCAACCAGCTCTAAAAGTAATTGTATCATGGTTTCAGTGGAATGAAAATCAACCGGTCTTGAGTAACCCCCACTGAAACCATGACCAAATTGTTTGTTTTCCTTAGGAAAGTGTAAAAGAATAAATAAGGTTAAACAAGACAATGGGGATTTTATGTGTGTTAGCATCCATGTTCTATAAAAATACAATGAGAGTCGGAAACCTAACTCCCTCACATTGCTATGAAAATCCGAAGCAAAGTTTCTTTTAATCAGCTTTGAGGCAGCAGCAAAAGAAACCCAGTGGAGATAGTTTTGAGATATCTGAACCAAGTGCTAAAATTCAGTTCCCATAATTTAGGAGGCATCCTTTTGTTTTCTCAGGTTTTCCATTGTTGGAAATACCAGGGCTCTTTTTTGAATTATCATGGGTCAGCTTTGACACCCATGGATGGAAGTCCAACCTCGTCTGAAATAGCTACCAAATAAATCATAATCTGCCATTCTGCCCTCATCTTCTCCCTAGTGCAGAAGTGGCTCTAACATCCTTATGTTTGCTAAACTTGCTAATGTCCCTCTACTAATGATGCTATGTGACAATTATCCCCTTCCGATATATGCTAATGATAGCTCCCAATGACCTACAATTGAACTGGAACGTCCAATCATTATAGGCCCAATTCTACTAACATTATCCATGATGAGTATGGAAAAAAAATCTGAAAGCACTTGGCAAAAATATATGTGGATTTCGCTGAACAAAATACTATAGAGAATCATTTTCATGATTGGTGTGTATATATGAGGCCTGCAGGCTAGCTTGGATGTGAGAGATTACTTGGAGTGGCTGAAGCATGTATGTCTGTAGTGTTCCACTTGACCTTGAATGGTTAGTAAGCAAACCTCTCACCTCAGACTGCACACTTTATACCAGCCCTCCAGTGGACTGAAGCAGATTAGCTGTATGCTCTGTGAAGTGTTTATCTAGTGGCTGTGTTAGTTGCACTCTCTTTTTCGACATTCAGTGCTAAAGGTTGAACTTGTGTTGATTTTGCAATATACAAAAGTGTTAGCTAAGTATAAAGGTAGATTTACCTTTGGAACTTTGGGGAAAAAAACTTTGTGCAAAAGCTAGAGAGTGAAATGCTGGTTTCACTGGCATCCGTGAAAGCACTGCCGTAGTTTTCACTGAGGCAGGATTTCCTCCTCCAGCGCAGAGCAAAGCAACTACTCCCATCACATTTTGCAGTGAGAACTGGGATTTGCACCCAACCCACAGAAGCACCAGGATGGAACCACAGAAAACATCCTACCTTCTAATCACATACTACTGTAATTTTGCCTTGGGTTATCTTGTGGCTGGAGGGCACAGGCCTGTGAAGGGGCTTGTGGGAAGGCGTCATGTCTCAGGTAAACATGAGCCCTCTGCCATCCTATTTCAGGCTTTGGGTGCACCAGGCCAGGGTGAAATCAGGACGAGAGCTAAGGCCTACTTCTCATAGGGAGGTAACAACCCTTTGGGCACTAGCATCGTGCTGTGGAGAAAGAAATGACTTATGCTCATGCCTGGCCTTTGCACAGGTATGGAAGGAGGAGGGTGCTTCTGGCTTTCTGTACATTTCTACCTGTACAGAATCCATGTGTGACGTTATCTCCACATGCAAGACCATTAAAAACCAAACAGGACATCACATTAGAAGATAGGGCTCTATCCTGCAGTAATTAGGTCAGGCGATGCAGTGGATCTTTTTCCATCTCTGTCTTTTCTGACTGCCTACATCCTTTGTATAATAAGCAATGCTTTTTATGGTAATGACAGCTCCACAAAGGGCAAATATATGTTCATTTGGCAATTGTGTGTATATTTCTCAAAATGTACAAACAAGTGTGAGAAAGAAAATTGAAAAAAAAAAAAGGAAGCATATATTTTCTGTCCTTTCTTTCCATCAAAGGATTACAACACCTCTGCCCTTGGGTGTCCTGGCACCATTACACAGCTAATATTGCTTGATTACCCATATGTCACCACTAGCTCAACCTCCCAAGATCTGAAATCAAGTTTTCTATTCTTAGCTTATGGTGATGTAAATTCGTTATGGAGGTGCTCATGTAATACAAACACAAGAGATAAAGGAAGCAATAGAACTTTAATGAACAGCTGAAATATCAACCACATCAGGCTTTGTAGGCAAAAAATTATTTTCTCAGATGTCATCTAGATTTCTGTCCCACAGGTGTAATCAGTTATTGAAAAGCACTATGTTTTATAAATATATGCGCACACACACAGATGTCTGAGGGAGGCAAATGTGTGGCCCTTTCTGATTATAAATATAATTATATAATATATAATTTGTATATAGCCCTGTCTAAATGTAAAATATTACATATATAATGTATGCAGGAATGATGGGAGGGTTTTCTGTTGCTATTTTTGTTTGATAACAACTTGTACATACTAGCCTGGATGGTAAAATCACCCATGTTATGGATGGGAGAGAGGAAAAATATATAGCTTTGTTCCAGCATAAAAGAAAATAATAAATAATAGAAAAGAATCCTTAACTTCGGATATGTAGCCATGTAATCCAGTTATTTAAAAAGGAAACCTAAGTATATAGTGACCAGCACTAATACTGAAGAAAATAGACCACTGCCAATGTAACTATCAGAAGTACTAAGCCAAGGAATAAACATACAGCATTCTGGATTCTTTCCGATAAACATTTATATACTCATAGCGTAGCAACGTGATGTTAGTTTTCACCCACTCCCACGGTTCAGTATGATCTTACTCAAATCACTACTACCATTGGGACCAGATCCTTCAACACCCTCCAAGGGGATATGTCAATACTGCAATCACTGGGTGTGACTGCACCTTGAGTAGGCATTCTGGAGAGGAGCCAGTTTTCCTGGTGGAAGGAACAGACATGCCTGCATCTCAGCATTACTATCAGGCCAATTATTAATCATCAAAGTCACCACCTCATAAGATACTCATTTTCTGAGGTGTGCAGGAAACTTGTGGTATCTCTGTAGAACTGGTGGGAAAAAATGGGAAAAATACATCTTTTCAAATAATTTCAAAATCATACTTGGTCCACACAGTTCAAAATAGAACAAGTTTCATTTTATTCAGTTTGTGAAAATGTGTTTTCAAAATTTTTCATTTTCCCCCCTCACCCACTCTTATTCCCATCCTGAAAAAAAAAAAATACAGAGGACAGGAAAAATGAGAAACGAAAAATCTCTTATATTTTCATTTTTCCAGTTAAACAGGAAAATTTGGGGGGAAATTGAGAAGAGTTTCCAATTTTGAAAAATGAAATGTTTCATACAAGTATATTTTCCATCTAGCACTGTGTAATACCAAGAATTTGTCATGGCCCAATTATTAAAGAAGTCATAGAACTTCTGTTCAAAATACCTAATCCATCAAATCAACATCCTTAAAGATCTCACTTCTCACATACCCACACAGCATCAAATTTCCATTCATTTTATGCACACATAATATATGTATATATACGAATAAGAAATGCAATAATGCTGGAAAACAGACGCTTTCTACAAAGCATTCAATTGGTTAAAAGTCCAGTTTTCCTTCAAAAAAAAGCTTTGCTGCAGAATTTTCAGCCAGTTCTACTGAAAATCCTTATTCACATGTGAATTCCTCATTCAGCCAGACATCTATGTCAGGGAGGTGAGGAGGGGGGAGAACAACACTCCCATAGGTCTGGGTTTAAAAGGTTTGAGGTAAAATTTTCATAAAATGCCCAAAGTCCTATTTTCAACAGTAATATTTATGATATCTTTTCCCCCATGGCCCTATACAGAAACTTTTACCAATCTGAAGATTAGCTTATTTTAGAAGATAATCATAAAATAATAATAGAAACCTGCTGCTTGTGATCACATCAGCAATGACTGCTGTCCTTATGCTCAACAGCACTGGCATAATAACAGTATTTTTGAAAGGATTTATTTCAATTATTCTCCGAACTGAGATGACAAGATGAACCCATAAAAACAAATGTGTGGACAATCTTCTTTCATTACCTGCCATCCACTCAGTGCTCTGACATCTAAAAGACACAGGAAACTATTTTCACATCATATTCACTTAATAGATGAGATGTAAACTGAGTTCCATGGCATATGACCTAGGGGTTGCGATTTTTGTCACCATATAGAGTTTCCCAGGGGGCTGTTGTGCAGCTGTTCTACAGAGGGGCTGGATCATGATGTTTTTGAATTTCACTTTGGAGCAAAACTGGAGGATGCCAACAAGGGAGGGAGACAAAACAGCCGCCTTTAGTCTGCTGTGGACTTTCCCACTTCGCAGGAAGGAGTGAAGAAGGCAGCAGGAAGAAGACCCAGAGTTTCAATTACTACAGATGTAAACTGAGCTAAATGCAGAAGTCAGGCAGGCGGTCATTAGGCATTTTTGCCAATACAAGGGAAGCAGGAGGGGGGTTAATCACCTACAGACACATAAGAGTGGCACCCTCTAGGGGATCTCATTTGTGCCCAGGTGAGAAACCATCCTTGGGACCAGGGCTCCATGTGCGGCAATGTCGGAGGACACTGTGGTATTGGGAACTGTCCCTTTAACGGCTGAGCTTCCCAGACAGAGAGTCTGGGCAGGGCTCTGTGAAGCTCTTGCTGTTGCTATGCCCAGCCAGCTGGAACTAGACACAGAATCAAGCAGACCTATTGCAAGCTCCTGAAGTTCTAAGTGATCACTGAACACCTTAGGGAGCAGTGCAGAATGTGTTTCTCCTCCTCCTCTTCCCCTTTCAATTGTGCAGAAAATGTTAAAGCAGAGGTAACACAGCAGAAAACCCAGGGCCATCCCACTCCATTAACGGGTGTGCGTGCATGTGTGGGGGGAGAGGAAGGAGGGCTGGGGGCCAGAAACAGAAGGGTAAGAAACCCACCAGCAGGTCACCAGCTTATGGCCTACTAAGAGATCATCAAGAAGCAGAGACAGAGCTTCAGTGGCCAGAGAATCAGACTCTCCCCTGATGGAAGAGTTTTGAGCAAATTCCATAAAGGACTCCTCAAGGAGTTTCCATCCCATCCCTCCTTGCATGTGTTCCCATGAAGGCTATAATCACAGCCTGAGTAAAGATGTTAGGATTTGGCTCAGCCTGGCCTTTACATTTTCCTAGAGCAACATGCTCTCGAGCCTTAGGTCTACACCAGTTTCCTTCCTGCTGGGTCAGTCTGGCTCTTTGGCCAAACCAAGGCGTCCTTCCTCTCCTGCATAAAAGAAAGACTGAAGGGAGGCTTTCCCAAGCAAGTCTTTTCCTCTCCTTAGGCCACAGCACTCTTGCTAGTGTCTGTCAGGGATTCAAATACATCTTTACTACCATTGGGCTACAGCTTCTCTTTGGTTACAGTTTCCACAACACATGTGTGTGGCATCATGAGGGAACATATACCATTCCTCTACTGGAGACGCCAACTCTAGGCCCATAAGGTATGAAACAGCTGTCTGCCCCAGAGTCCAAGCCAGCTTGCTTTAGTTTTAGTCCCTAGGGCCATTTCCTACACCATCAGCAAAGCCCTTCACAGGCTGCATCTGAGCCAGGCACCATAACTGTCTTCTTCTCACCATGAGGAGCTGTATGATAGCTGGTCCCTTTCCTAACAGGTCTTACTGTCAACTATGGTTACCTGATCTGGGAGGACACAGGTGAGAGCAGAGGACCAAACAGCTCATAATGGCCCAATTCACCCCGTTACACACATAGGCAAAAATTACAAGCTAATGTTCTTGGGCATTAAAATATGACTGGCCCAGATGCCACTCAGAAAACTCATTTTGTACGTTCAAACTGCAACTGCAAGCAAAAGAAAGTCAGTGCTAATAAATAGGCCTCATTTTTTTTAAATCTGGCTCGGCACTTGTATTGCATGAAATTCCCTTCACTTTCCTTCCTGAGGCCCCTATCATACTCCCACTGAGTTCCCTGGGAGTTGTATCATGACTTTCTCTGATGCTTTCCAAAACATAAAGGCTGAAAGCACGAGTCCAATGAATTAGGTACATCTGAGAACTGCAATAAGCAATATTTTGATGAAAATGTGGTGCAACTCGGACAATTAATACTATCAATAGCATTGTGGGATTCCATGTAGGTTAATTCCCTACCTCATGTGATAAGATTAAAATGAACATGTTTTTTTTTCCTAATTTCCATCCCTCCACACAAAAGCTGGGATAAGGAGAAGAAACAGTCTTGTGGTCAAGTCACCGGATGGGGCCTCAGGAGAGCTAGGTTCAATTCTTAGCTCTGCAACAAACACTCCGCATTGACTTTAGGCAAGTCACTTAGGGGATGACTTTCAAAAGCACTTAATGTTGGCCGAACTCTGCTCCTACTTCAATCAATGGGGATACAGACACGCCGGTGCTGAGGCAGAGAGAGATTTTCCTCAAGAGGAATAGTAACATTTCCTTTGTCCCATCTTTTGTTTGCCTTGTTTATTTAGATTGCAAGCTCTTCAGAGCAGAGACAGTCTCTTACGAAGCTTGGCCTACACTTACCCAGGGATTCAGCGGCAGTCAACGGGAGTTACGCAGAGCCCATCGATTGCTGTGCTTCTCTTCTGCACGCTGCCTTCACTGCCCTGCGCCACTGGAGGAGGTGGTTTTAGTACGCCAGCTTCCTGATTGATTGAGCAGGCCTACACTGACCACTCCACTGATCCAGATAAGTCAATCTGACGGCGGCGACTTTGCTGCTGTCAGTGTAGACATACCCGAAAGGTTTGTATCGTGCCTGGCTTAACGGAGCCTGGACCTTGTTAGGGACCTCTCGTCCCTACTGTAATTTAAACAACCGACAAGATGGAGCTGTGTTTTTGGCTTTATTTGTGGGGAAAGGAGGTGAGGAGGGTTCATCATCTATAATGAAGGCAGTGCGATCAAAACAGAGCAAACAATTCTGATGATTATGCCAAAACATTATCCAGTTTGCTTTTTCATTGCTAGGATGGCCCTGTAATGTTACGAGGAGCAAAAATACTAGAAAAAAAATCTTATTTTACTCCTAAAGTCAGCGGATATGACTCAAAACGGATCTGCTTACTACGAAGATACCATTTTTACATATTCATTTCTCCGTCCATAACGGCACTACATTAGCACTACATTAAGTGGAAGCAATGTGGGCCAGCTATTTCCAGTGATACTGACCTGTTGTGTGATTTACATTGTTTCACTCATCAGAGAATCTGTTTCCCATCTCTACCCTTTGTCCATCTTGGCTATTTAGACTGCAATCGTTTGAGGGCAAGAACTGTCTGTGTCTATCAGTCATACAGCGACTGGCACAGTGAGACTCCCCAATCTGACCTGGGACCTCTGGGAGCTATGCTAGAAGAAATAAAAGGAATATTTAATCTAAATATACACTTCATGAAGCAATTGTGGAAAAACCTGCTACTCTGGTGTTCTCCACTGTACCCTGGGCTGAGGGCTAGAAAACTGGACATAGTTCTGTTTGAAGAGACTTTTTTTTATTTAAATGTCTTCTTTTGACTTAAGTTTACAAAAATTAGAACTAAAAAGCATGTCTTCTGCAGAAATCCCCTTCCCCCTACAGCCATCATACTGAAGTGAAATAAAACAGATGTGCTCCAAGAAAAAAAAGAACATACTAACATATACAACTCCCATTGATGCAGGTGAAAGTAAAGAATATACCTCAAAAGTTTCCCAATCCAATATTCCCAATCCAATATTCTGCCAAATATTCTGTGCCTAAAAGCCAAAATTTAAACTCAGACATTCTTAGTTTAGTTTTGCTTTATTTTAAATCCAAGTACATATGGATTAAAGTGGAAATTTACATATTTGCATGCTTGAGATTTGTGGTCAGAGCTCATTCTATGAGGAAAAAATGTCTTATTTAAAAAAAAGTCAACCCTCCTGTGGTATAAAAGTACAAACTATTGTTAAAGCATCATGCAAATATTCTTTCAGAAATAAGTTCTCAGTAATATGTTTAACAGTTTTTACCATTAAACTGAGAAAAATAAGTCATTTGTACACCACTATGCAGCTCATAAGTTACCAGTTATAAACTAATCCTTGATATCCAGTCCAAATCCTAAGGGATACTGTAGGTCAGCCACTTCTTTTTGGTGATATGGTGATGAAAGATATATTATTGAAAACCATAAAGCCTTGGGAAAAATTTAGCAAAATTATCTACATGAAAATGAAAGGCAGAGAACTTGGCTGATCAGCTAAGGTGTTTTTTGTTTTGTTTTTTTGGGGGTGGGGTAGGGAAGATGGGTTGTAAATATTTCTGTAGAGACTTTTCTATGTGCTTAGGCCATTCAGCTAAATCAGCCAGAGATGCATATATTAATTGTTCAATAAACATTTTAGAATATTCCAGATGCTTTCAAGGGGTAAGGTAGAGTCATTGGCTGCAGACTAGCGGCTGTAAGTTGTTCATGGCCGTTATCCTACAAAATGATGCTGTTATTTGGAAGTCAGTATGCATGTGAGTATTGGGGGGTAGTCATGGTCTGGGTGATATGCCATGTTTGTATAGAATGTTTAACTTCCATCTGCAGGGATTTGACTATCATTATTTTAAAAAGGATTGGCCACAATTTCTAAAGATGACCAGTGATTTTGGTTGCCTCAGTTTTTAGTTCCCCACTTGAGACCCCTCAACAAGCTTGATTTTCAGTGGGTGGACATTCAGCAATTCTGAAAATCAATGTCTGAACTCCAAGAGTTGTGGCACCAAAGAATCACACCAGTCACTTTCAAAATTCTCGGCCATTTTCCATCATAATCTCTCTCTCTCTCTCTCTCTCAGTGGGTCAGATAATTATGGGCAAAAACTAGCTCCTTGAACAAAAGCTCATATTTTTAAGAACTCTGTTTGCAAGAATGCCTCTCAATTATGTGCAAATCATCCAATAGGCTTAAATCATATTTGCATCTGAACATAAAGTATATGTACATGCAGAACTTGGACTTGCTTATGCATATTGTGTGGTTTGCAGGCACAATTTGTGGACGCATGTTTTGCTTCATCATTTTAAAAATATGAGCCTGTATTATTCAGCAGCTGTGCACCTGCCCTCCTGGCTGCCATTTGAGCCTATGAGAGAAGGACCTGTCCAGTAGTTAGGACACTAATTTAGGACTTGGGAATCCTGGATTCTAGTCCCTGCTCCATTACAAACTCCATATGTGACCTCAGGCAAGTCGTTTAGTCTCTCTGTTCCTCAGTTCCCCACCTGTAAAATGTGGATAATAGCCCTTCCCCACCCCACAGCAGAGTTGTGAGGTGATCAGATGCTATTGTAACGTGGGCCACATAAATACCTTAGATAGATATAGAGGTTGTAGCTGCTATTCCAGCTATGACATGGTGCAGAGCGATAGGGCCACTGTATCTGCACAATGCTCCTCTCCTTGCTCAGCCACAAAGGCACTCCTCATGCCATTCTATATGGAGGCCATTCTTATGTGGCATGGAAAGCAGTAGTGGATTTCACTAAACTGAACTATTCCCTAAATTCTTATCAAGGCAAAACACCTATGGAAATAAAGGCCACAGGATTTGATGCTATATTTTAATGGAGCTAATATCATCTGATGTTCATGTTTCATTAAATGTTTGAGACCCTAGTGCATTCTAATAAGACAAGTCCCTTTAAGAAATAGCAGTTTCCGTGTACATGGCACCCTTCACAGCAATGTCACAGGTTTCTGTGCAAGCATACAATTATCAGCAATTAATGGACAACCAAGAGCTACAGTAAGATACTTTGACAGCCTCACCTTCAAGAATGAGTTTTCATTGTCAACTCTAATTTTAGGGAAATAACTCCATAGCCAGAGACTATCCGGTACATTCAAATTTTCATCAGTGAGGTCCAGAGTTCTCTGGAATTCTATATCTGAAATTACTGAGGAAGGATGGATCAGATACTGTACTGGGACTAAAGAGATGTCGGTTCAACACCCAGGCCACAGGCAGATCTGTCAATCACCTCGTGCCTCAGTTCCCCATTTGTAAAATGGAGATATTTCCTCTGTCGCTCGTCTCTACTTGCAACCAGGGGCTAGAACAATTTTTATAAGTGGGGATGTAGTAAGTGGCAATCATGTATTTGGTTATTACTACTTCAAGCCAGAGGGTGTTGCCATAGCCCCAACACTTCTAGTTCCAGCACGCCTGCTGTAAGCTCTTTAGGAAAGGGTCTATCTTCATGTGTGTGTGTGGGTGGGTGTGTGTAGAGCCTAGTCTGAGGCTCACATTGTAACTTCAAAACATTTTGAAATACTGTACAGTGTAAGTGACAAGATTATTTTGCAATCTTAACATCTCAGTTAAGCACCAAAAGAACAAAAACCAAAACCATGGAGCTAAACAGCCCCAAATGTTGGGAATCCTGGATTCAGATCTGAAGTTTACGGCGAAGTGCTAAGCGTTAGCTTTAAGCTACATTTATTTCAGCAGGTTTATGCAAGATGATTTATTTCTTTATTTTTAATTGCAGACTAGTTCTCGGGGAGACCTCATTCCCTTTCATTTGTCATTTTGGGAGAAGTCTATGGTAAGACTCCTCTTGACTTCAGCGGGGCCAGGTTTTTAACCTTTGTTCCTCCCACTGCGATGCAGCACCCTTTCTGCCAACTATCATTGCTAATTTAATAGCGGTACCTGGCGTACAGCGGGTGGGATGTGTTATTACTGAAAAGAGACATTATTAACAGAAAGCCTTCCTAGCGGGTTCATTCGGTGATTTCACTGAGGAAAGCTTGATCTAATTCAGTGGCCACATCTTCTGAACACACTCTCAATGGCAGTTAGAAACATATGTTTCTTATAAATTTCTCGTTCAGAAACAAAGACTGACAGTAAAACCAAAAGCTTTCATATTTATATAAATTGCTAAGTGGTTGCATTGGAAAGTACATTTCAATTAATATGTCACAGTGCATCAGTGTTGTTTTAAAGTCTGCCGATTCAACTGGCTGTTTTTGTCTGGGTTTACCCTGAATCCGTGATGTATAACACAGTCAGCTCCACTGACTGCTCTCCAACGAGCAAAGATTTTTAAATTGGGTTACCTCATCCCAATCCAGAACATGTAATAACTTTTATACCGTTGCCCCCCAACACCCATTTCAAAGCTGCACCAAGACTCCCTCTTGGCTATTTAAGTTGGCATTACGTTTCAATGAAGCCTTTTAGTTAGGTTTTACATAGATGAACTACTAATCAGACACAACTTTACCCATTTGTGTGCTAGCATTTTTTATTCTTATGTACTCTGCTGCCGCCCCTAGGACAACATTATAAAACTAGTTTTGGTTTTATAACCATAACAATAGTTTAAATGTACCAAATAAAGAGGCCAGCAATGCTAGCTATTGCATCATATGACCAGATTTTGCAAATTAAAGTAAAATTGATAGCAAGAGTCATGTACATGTCAACAAATACAGGGCACTTAGCTCAGATTAGAAAATACCTTGTTGTCCCTATTTTGTTTTAATTGTTCTATATAGATCAGCAAAAGAAATAAGAAAAATCTCTTTAAGGCTTGCCTAGCTTTCAATTTTTTCGCAAACCTCAAAGTCTGGCAGATTAGTGTGTATCAAATGGCTTTAAATGGAAGAAATTGACTACAAGCCAAGGATTAGACAATGTAGTCTAGTCATGAGGCCCAATGCAGTCACTTTTCACTCTTCCAGGAATACATCAAAATGCATTGACCAGTTCACATCCCAAAGGGGGTTCATATTCAGGGAGAGATTACAGTGAATTTCCTGATATTGATTGTACTGGCTTGGGAGTTGATAATCTCAAAGAAGATGAATCGCTGTCCTTGAGCAAGAGGAAAATGGCACGTGTCCTCATGTGCTATCGTCACCCATGTGTGCAGGTGACCTGGAACAGATCTTGACAGGCAGAAATCAGTGGTTAACGTGTGCTTTTTTTCCAGCCTATCTTTCCCAGCAGGTGTCAGTAATGCTAGCACCCAGGAGGCCTAAGATAAAGAAAACTGGATAAACAGTAAATGAAAGCCATAAAAAGGTCAATTTGGACTTGTAATTAGTGTGCAGAGAGCTTATACTATACATGCAACCCTTATTTCCCTGCAGTATTTCAATAAAACAATGGCCAACCCCACAAAACCACCTTTACGTTGCTTAGATTGTCATCTCCCAGCACCTCTTGAGTACTGAAGGACTTGACTTGCCAAACACTGCTGCTTTAGATTAACAACACATTCTGAGCAATGTGACCTTTCTTGGCTGAGCCCACATACAAACAGGATTTTGCTTTCCGTTATTAGTTCAACACTGGCCAAATAATATGTAAACGTGGAGGAACATTAGTCTACTTCTTGCTAATTGATGCAGCTGAGGTACATTACAAAGAAGGGACTGATTTGTAAAATTCAGATTCAAGTACAGATCCATATTTCAACCTCTCTTCCTTCTGAGGTTCAGAGCACAGTCAGATTTGGGGTCCTGTTTCCAGCCCACTGCTGTTACTATTATGTTCATGACATACAGAGTTAGAAACAGAACATAAACACTCTTCCTGGAAGGTTGCAACATGACACGGCTCTTTTTCTAGGAATCCAAAAAAGCTAACACACACAGCAACCAAATACAGAGACACACATAGCAGGCATCTCCCAAAGGCAAAAAGGCAGCACTCATCCCGTCTTGCTTTATGCTGGCTCTTTTGCTGACTGATTGCTGAAGACCCAGATCACACATTTCCCTACAGTGCCCCTAACCTGCAAGCAGCATCAGAAACACGCCACCTTCCCCCATGAATTTAAAGTGATGGCTTCTCATTTTTACGGTTTTCAAGAGACCACAATTACCTTATTTGCTCTCTACCGCTTTTGCAAAATCACTGACTAATTAGAAAAGTTGACCAAACCAGAAGTTACTCGTGTATAAAATAAATCTCCCTACAGTTCTCCCACCTACTGAAAACTCCATGCATTGCATTTTTTCCCTAAAGGTTTTCTTGACTTCTGCTCATCTTGCCTCATCACACCATCAGTGCCGCTTCGGACCATTGTGACGCACTCTCAGTTCTTTCCCAGCCTCCCAGGACTTTGTCACATTCCCAAACTCGCTTCTGCCTCTCTCACTCATCAGGTGGGAGCTAAAGCATTTCTTGCTATTCACCCCTGTAGACTGACCTGCATGTAAACTAACCTCCAATTTGACTCTGACTGGTGCCCATTGAAGTCAATGAGTCCTATTCCATGGATTTAAGTGGGATTTGGATCGGGCTTCTAATGACTTAGAAAGTCAGCGTACATTCCTGGGCTTATAGATGAGTAAACATAATAGTAATTCTGGGTGAAATCTTGGCCCCATTGACGTCAATGGAAAAACTCTCATTGATTTAATTAGGGCCAGAATTTCACCCACTAAGTTCCCATGGGCAAGTTGTCTATGCACGTTACAAAATGTTCGGTTACTGAGGCAATAGTGTAACCTGTCTTTCCTCAGGGAAAACAAGTGCTTTGTTGAGTTCAACATCAAAACAGACCCATGTGCAAATCATGAAAGCAACATTAACTGAAAATGTGTGGAACATCTTAAAATCTATAGAGTTTCCTATCCAGCCAAGATGTCCTACATGTATTGACTTTATTGAGATAGCCAAACCACCACATACCATGCAGAGAATGACTATGCAAAGCTATGCCAGACCTTGGTGCCTTTTAGTCACAAAGCAAGGCTTGGATTGCTTACAACTCTAAATTAATTTTTTTCCAAAAGGAGGAAATTAATTTTAAAGTCACGTGGAAAAGATAAATCAAAAGTATGTTTATTCAAATGCATGGGTTTCCAAAGAACAATCCTTTCTGAAGCTAGACAAGTTTTGTTGTTTTGTTTGTTTATTTTGTAAACTATGGATTGTTCCTTCAAAGTTTTCACATTATACTAAATAGTGATATATATGAGTGCTATGAAAAATGAAAGCTGGCAGACATAGTCGAAGCAAAAGAAATCTCCACAGGAGTTTGGATACAAAACTACAATTTTGCTGTAAGTGATGAATGCAAACCAGGGTTCTTTTTGAATGCTAGCCTTTGAAAAAAGCATACTTGAGAGTCTTAAAATGCTTCATGCATGAAATATACATTTTCCCTTAATTTATTCTAAAATTATTACAAAACCAAAGCTTTTTGATCATCTCTTTTAAGTTTTTATCTACTCACAAAAATAGTACACTTTTTATGCAAAGATTTTTGAGAGACTTAAAATTAACAGTAAAAAATGCTGGGAAAAAAATTCCAACTACTCCTACCCTCAAAGCAGACATTAAGAGTAGCATCCTGGGGCAATATTTGAAAACATGAAGAGAGAGAGTTGGGTTTATGGATTTGAGCAGGAGATTGAAGTCTGGACTCTGGTTCTATTGCTGGTTAGATGTTACTAGGTGACTTGGAACAAATCACCTAGTGCCTCTGCATTTCAGTTCACTCATCTTTAACATGGGATTAGGAATACTTTGTCTCACTCTAGCAGTGCTACAAAAGTTTAATTACAGTTTATAAAAATTCTTCAATATCCCAGAGGAAATCACATATTTTATATACACACATACCCACTTTTACTTAGTATTTATAATTCAGTAATGCCCACAGAGCAGTAGTTACTGTCCTCACACAAAGGAGATTTGTTTCTGTCCCAAAGAGTTTACAAACTGATCACTGGTAATCAGCACTAAAAGAAATTGAGACTGTCACTGTGTGTACCAAATGAGCATTTTGTGTGGAGTTAATTTCTACTTTTGGTACAAGAGTACTCTATGTTTGCATATATGTAAATATTAGCGGATAGACTGAGTGCCAGTAGATGGGGTTTATATATATGTAGTAGGCTTCCTGGGTTTTGTATGGCCAATAAACCTTGTTGTGCGGAGCAAATAGCTTCCTTTGGGCAGCATTTCACCAATTTCAGAGATGTACATAACAGTAATGCTAGCCCTAAATTGGCTTTGAATTTTAACTATGAACCCTAATCTGGATTTGAACATCACCTTCACTGGAAAACTAAAAGTTCCTATAGATCCTGCAATACTCCATGCAGCTTCACACTTCCTGTTGACTCTCAAACCCTCTCCCACACGCAGATAGAAACCAATAGCAGAGACAAAGGAAGAGAATACAGCCAGGCTAGATTACAGCCCGTTAGTATCTTGTTCACTTTATATATTATTAAAAATGTTATCCTAAAAGCTGCCTCAGTCATCACCGAAATACTACTGAACCCCTCGCTACTTAGACCAACCAATGAACAAAATATTTCTTCCATGAAGTCTTCCAGTGACAAGTCACCAAACAGAAAAGAAAAGAAAAAAGTGATTTAGTTTTATAAAAGAAACATATAGAATGATACAGAAATAGAAATGTAGGACCTGAAGGGACCTCATAAAGTCATTTAATCTAGCACTGAGGCAGAACCAAGTAAACATAGATTATCCCAGACAGGCATCTGTCCAACCCGTTCTTAAAATCTCCAGAGATGTAGATTCCACATGAACAAATTGGAAATATCCAACACACAACAAATTATACAATCTACTTTCCCTGGAAAAAACGTGGTTACCACCAAAATTATAATTATCCCCCTTCTGTTGCTGGCTGCTGGTTTCCCACTCCCTTGCTATCTAATTGAGACTATAAATTGTAAAGTGAGTTACCCGGAACAGGAACTTGAGGTGAAATTCTGTAGCCAATAGCAAAAACTTTCATTGACTTCAATTGAGCGAGATTTCACCTTTGCTTGTTAAATTGTCCTGTTAAGAGCATAACAATGGCCATACTGGATCAGACCAATGGTCCATCTAGCCCAGTTTCATCTAGCCAGATGCGTCAGAGGGAACAAACAGAATGGGGCAATTATTGACTGGTCCATCTCCTGTTGTCCAGTCCCAGCTTCTAGCAGTCAGAAGTTTAGGGACACTCAGAGCATGGTCTTGTATTCCTGACCATCTTGGCTAACAGCCATTGATGCATTTATTCTTCATGAGCTTATCTAATTCTCTTTTATACCCACTTATACTTTGGGCCCTCCCAAGGAGTTCCATAGGAAGATTGTGTATTGTATGAAGAAGTACTTTCTAATGTTTGTTTTAAGCCTACTGACTATTAATTTCATTAGGCAACCCCTGATTCTTGTTTATGTAAAGGGGTAAAAAATACTTCCTTATTCCCGAATGGTGTGGAGGAACAGATTTTATAAACCTCCCTCATATCCTCTGAGTCATCTCTTTTCTGAAATGAACATTCCCAGTCTATTTAATCTCTCTTCATATGGAAGTTATTCAGTAACCCTAATTATTTTTTATGATCTTCTCTGTACTTTTTTCAATAAATCTTTTTTTGAGATTGACTGACCAGTATTCAAGGTGTGGGCATACCATGGATCTATAGAGTGGCGTTATGATATTTTCTGTGTTATTATCCATTCCTTTTACCATGGTTCCTAACATTCTGTTAGTTTTTTTGACTGCTGCTACACATTGAACAGATATTTTCAGAGGAATATCCACAATGACTCCAAGATCCCTGTCTTGAGTGGTCACAGCTAATTTAGACCCCATCATTTTGTGTGTATAGTGGGGACTATGTTTTGCAATGTGCATTACTTTGAATTTATCAGCATTGAATTTCATCTGTCATTTTGTTGCCTAGTCACCCAGTTTTGTGAGATCCCTTTGTAACTCTTCACAGTCAGCTCTGGATTTAACTATCTTGAGTAATTTTGTGTCATCTGCAAACTTCACCTCCTCATTGTTTACACTGTTTTCCAGATCATTTATGAATATTTTGAACAGCACCGGTCCCAGTACAGATCCTTGGGGGACCCTGCTATTTATTGCTCTACATTATGAAAATTGACCATTTATTCAACTCTTTGTTTCTGATCTTTTAACCAGTTACTGACAAATGAAAGAACCTTTCATCTTCTTCCATGACTCCTTACTTTGCATATAAGCCTTTGGTAAGAAACCTTGTCAAAGGCTTTCTGAAAATCCTAGTGCACTGCATCAACTGGATCGCTCTTGTCCATATTGTTGACACCCACAAAGAATTCTAATAGATTGGTGATGAATGATTTGTCTTTAGAAAAGCACTGTTGATTCTGCCCCTACATATTGTGCATGTTAAGTACAAGAGTATTAAGCATACACACTTGCAAAGCACAACACACAGGTGTAGAGCAATAATTATGGATGTTTTGCTGAAATCCATTTTAAGATCCTTGTTTTACGTAGAAAGAAATCCTTATTTTACCACTGCCAGAACAGTGTTCTATGGTGTCCTCACTTCCCTAGGGTCTTGTCATCTCCCTTCTGCAGGCTCACTTCATATACACTCCCAAATTGACATGTATGTTTGAGAGATACAAAAATAAGTTGTTAAGACTGCAACCATAACTAGGTTATATTGTTATATTTCACTTGTACCCAGCCTGTCCAATCATGCTAACAAGCTAATAGCATTACACTACCTATTGGGAGTGAGGAAAACACTTGTACCTTTCTCATTGAGGAAGGAGCATATTAAGCAGCTTTCAGGAAATAGAAATATTACTCTTAAAAAAGAATGTGCAATACATCCTTCAAGCTTCACTCCATCTGTTTGGATGCATCACAGAATTAAGATCCAGACCACTTGTGTTCAGCTAAGGTTCCATGAATAATGTGAATAACTTAGGAACCTGAGGTAATGATGCAAGCTGGAATATGACCAGGACGTAAGAATGAACAATCCTGCACTTGCAAGAGGTACCAGGACTCAATTAAAACTAGCTTATGTCACCGTGACAGAGTGGCCTGCCTCTTTAATGGGCCGGATGCCAGGAGATGGCCAGCTCCATCCAATTAGTCCTCCCTGCTGCATCTAGGATTAGGTCTGAGGTTAATTATCTGAGGTATGGAGGAGCTGATTCTCCTATAAAGAGCAGAAGGAAGCTGCAGAGAGAGGGGATGCTCAGCAAGGTATAGGGGAATGGCAGAGAGTGAGAAACTCCTGCAGGAAAGACCCTTAAAGCCAGGGTTGTTGCTCTAGCTAGGAAGGGCTGGGAATAGCCTGCTGAAGCTGGAAAGACCCTAAAACACCCAGAGGAGCTTTGAGATAGTGCCTCAGGGAGGAGGGTCTGTGCCCAAAGGTGACTGTTTGTGCTTCTTTTGGATTTTATGCCAATAAAACTAGGCCTAGAAGAGTTAAGGCCCTAAGAAGAGTTATTATTTAACAGAAAGAAGACATTTTTTAGTTACTGAGGAGTCCAAAAGGACAAACTGAGGCAAGCTATCTGCAGAATGACATAGAATCATAGAAGATTAGGATTGGAAGGGATCTCAGGAGGTCATCTAGTCCAACCCCCTGCTCAAAAAAAAGACCAACCCCAATCCCAGCCAGGGCTTTGGCAATCTGGGCCTTAAAAATCTCTAAGGATGGAGATTCCACTATCTCCATAGGTAACCCATTCCAGTGCTTCATCACCCTCCTAGTGAAGAAGTTTTTCTTAATATCCAACCTAGGCCTCCCACGCTGCAACTTAAGACCTTTGCTCCTTGTTCTGTCTTTTGCCACCACTGACAATAGTCTAGTTCCATCTTCCCTGGAACCCCTGTTCAGGTAGTTGAAAGCTGCTATCAAATCCCTCCTCATTCTTCTTTTCTGCAGACTAAATAAGCCCAGTTCCCTCAGCCTCACTTCATAAGTCATGTGCTCCAGCCCCCTAATAATTTTCGTTGCCCTCTGGTGGATTCTTTCCAATTTGTCCACATCCTTCTAGTAGTGGGGGTCCCAAAACTGGATGCAATACTCCAAAAGTGGCCTCACCAATGCAAAATAGAGGGAAATCATCACTTCCCTCGATCTGCTGACAATGCCCCTACCAATGCAGCCCAATATGCCGTTAGCCTTCTTGGCAATAAAGGCACACAGTTCAATCATATCCAGCTTCTTGTCCATTGTAACCCCCAGATCCTTTTCTGCAGAACTGCTACCTAGCAAGGTGGTCTCCTGTCTGTAGCGATGCATGGGATTCTTCTGTCCTAAGTGCACAACTCTGTACTTGTCCTTATTGAACCTCCTCAGATTTCTTTTGGCCCAATCCTCCAATTTGTCTAGGTCATTCTGTATCCTATCCTTATCCTCCAGCCCATCTACCACTCCCCCCGCTTAGTGTCATCTGCAAAGTTTCTGAGCGTGCAATCCATTCCTTCCTTCCGATCATTAATGAAGATGTTGAACAAAACCGGCACCAGGACAGACCTCTTGGGCACTCTGCTTGTTACCAGCTACCAATTAGACATCGAGCCATTGATCATTACCTGTTGAGTCCAATGATCTAGCCAGCTTTCTATCCACCTTATAGGCCATTCATCCAACCCATATTTCTATATATTGTGACATCTGGCCACAAAGGAATGCTCAGGACACTCACCTATAGAGTTTCTCTGATGATATGCTGTAAAGTAGGCAAAAACACCAGTAATAGGATTAGTAGTAGGGTTTATCTGCGGGTGGGGGGAGCAGTTTCGAGAAATTGGGTTTCTTTTAAGGAAAAAAATCTTTGATCTTGTTTTTTCAATTTGAAATAATGGGCAAATTCCCTCCACCGTCTCAGTTTTCTAGTTTTTTCTCTTCCCCCCCAACCCACTGGGAAAAGGGAGAGAGATAAGAAAAGTGTTGAAAAGAGGGAAAGGGGAACAACAGAAGATCTTTTTGTTTTGTTTATAAAAATTTCATTAAGGATTCTCAGCAAAAAATCCCCAAAAGAAATAAAATAAAAAGAAAAAAACTCTTCATTTTTTTGTCATTTTAATGAAAAACAAGACAACCATCCCTATTTCCCAACAAACCAAATTTCAGTCAGTTGTACGTAGTGGTCATTATTCCCAGTGCCATGGCCTCCCGTTAAGGTAATCTGATTCAGACCTAATTGTTCTGCCAACATCCTGTTATGTCACTCTGGAAGTCTGCCATGTGGAATTCCTTGCCTAGAGATACATCTCTCATTCTCTTTTCTAAGAGAAAACACATTTGTTCAATACTTTTATTAGGTCAGGCTCACTTCCTCTGACTGCTCTTAGCATCTAGGAATAATTTACAGGAGGAATGGTAATGTTAATTTTACTTTTAAAAAGACAAATGCTAATTCTCTACCTTTCAATTAGGTAGATAGGAGAGTTGATTAAGGACGTCTACTTTTTTGTTAAAGCAAGAACATGTGTGAGGACATTATTACTGTTAAAAATACTCGTTTCCTCCAGAGATGGTTTTTTAAAATGAAAATTCACTAAAATGCCTTAAATTCAGGAACTTCAGAGGCCTGGCTTGACACACACTGATCTCATGGGATTTACGCACTCTCCAGATCACTTTCACAAACAGCAGCTTTCACCACTGGTTTATTCTCAAAATTCAATGGCATGCACCAGATTCAAAAACCCATCCTGCTCCAACTCAGCTCATTTATTATTTTTCTTTGGTGAAACAAGGGGAATTAAGTTGGGCATGTAAGACTGGATGGTGCCCCCCTTCCTGGCACAAAGAACCATAATCGGGAAGCCCACCCACCCTGTGCATGCTGTGAAGTTGTGCTCTGAAGATCCTCCCTTTGCCCTAGTAAAGAGGGCTGGAGAGACAGGAAGGATGGAGCCAATGGATATACTTATCATGGAGAAACTCGCTATTTCTCCTTGCAGATGGACAGGGATAGATGCCAAGGAGCTACCATTGCCCAGAGGCTGCATTAGGAGCAGGAAAGTGACTTTGGTGCTTCTCTACCTGTGAAGAAGGATTCCTCTCTTCCAACTTGCTCAGATGTTCACAGAACTGGGGGCAGCTGCTTCTCAGCCTATTTTTAAATGGATTGTTAGCTCTTGCTGCTCTTATTATGCTAAGTAGGGTGGGTAGAAGGGAGAAGTGGATTAGTTTGAGCTCTTGCCTTTTAAATCCTTATAAAAAAGGTAAACTGTTGCTTGATTTATTCTATCAAGCCCATTAGCTGAGGTTAGTTTGTACCTGTGGGAAGAAATGCAAATGAACAACATAGCAGAAGGCCCTCACAAAGAATACTCTGATAGCAGTTCCTGCACTTAAGACCAAATCCAAAGGGATGCATTCCCCAGAATGCAAGGGAAAGGCTCTTGTTGACCTCAGCAGGCTTTGGATTAGGCCTTTATATACTCAGGAAGTTTGACCTAATGTCAACAGCAGCAGTATGGCCTTGGGAGAGAAGAGGTCTTCCAGCTAGGCAAGGAGGCTGTTTAGAGCTTTATATGTCAAAAACCAGCACCCCCAAGCCCACAGGCAACCAGTGCAAATCACAACAACATGACTCTTGGGAGCAGTGGATGCTGTAAGGGAAGGAGGCAGGGGCAGTAAGTGACGGGGTGACATAAGTGGAGTGGCTACCCTGATGTTTGGGAGCTGTGGGCAGGGGAGGATGGCCCTGCAATGTTTTAACGTTTTTCTCCCAATACCAAAAAAAGAGGAAAAGAAAAATAAGAATGAAAAAGACTCTTGAGCCAACTCCTTCCATATGAGATCTACCTTGCACCCCCTTTCTTTGGGGAAAGGATGTACTAATTAACTCCTTTCCTCCCTCTATTGTGCCTAGCTAGGAGATATGGTTAAGTGACATTCTGGTAGCTGCTTATGGATACAGAAGAAGGTTTTAAATGCTTGCACATGGAGTTTGTAATGGCAATTATGCAAGCTCAGACTTACTGGGATTGTTAGTCATATCTGTCCAAAGACTGTCACATTCCATTTTTATTAGTGTCATGTAATTAATCTTCCCTTGATTTATAGTCAAATCCCATCATTCTAAATACCGTAACAGAGTTTTAAATGAGACCATTAATGACAAGGTCTCTGTATGATTTACCTTGGCCATAGAAATGAAAGCCAAAATAGAGATGGCCACTCCCAAGAGCAGGGGACGGGAGGAGTAAGAAGAGAAATGGAGGTTGCTGACCCTCCTGCAGAAGAAGCTAAGAGAAGAGCATGATTTGCACAACTTCTGCTTGTTCTATTGTAATTTCTGATATTAAATTCTTTGGAGGAGCTCCCATGCTATGGTGATGATGAGGACCATGTATGTACTTAGATAGTTTTATGTCTTCATTGTATAATAGATCTAATACTAGACCCTAATTTAAAAACAAAGGACAAATAAAACAATAATAATTTCAATTCAATTATTTTTACTTGGACATTGTTTACTCAACTTGTCAATACATCGAAAGAAGAGAGAGGTCTCTCCTCACAGATCAACTTACATTGTCAGGACGGGGAAGCTTGGTTATATAAGCATTAGTACAGAGAAGAAGGTATCAATTTAACATGAAAAGACTTCAGAAACCCTGAAAAATATAAGATACAGGAAAGAATTCAAAGTATCTTTATTCTTTGTGAGATGTGTGTAAAATATAGATATTTTTACGTATAGGGGAACATGGTATACAAGGCAATGAAATTGTGGCACCTCATTCATGCGACAAATGAGAACAGAAGCAGCACAGTAGTAATCCGGCTTCATGACAGCCATTATAAAGAGAATAAGACAATCATGGAAATGCAACCTCTTCTACTGAAAGAGCTAAGACTGGAGTTTCATGCTGCGTCTCAGTCACTGCACTCCACTGAATTACTCTTCTCGTTAATGCTTTCCAGTTTTATAGTTCAATCTCAGTTAGCCAAACATCACGTAGGACACTGAAAGCATGTGGATAATCGAGATAGTTTCCATAGGCAGTTAAGGGCATGGCCTTAAGGCATTTCTAGAGCTGGTCTGGGATGTGTGACTCCCACATTCGAGTCCATGCTCTGACTGATTTGAAGTGATCTGGGAAACCTCTGCTTTGAATCAGATAGAGCAGGGACTTCAACCTGGGTCTCCTATATCCCTGAGCAGTGCTCTAACGACCACCAGGCTGTAGAGTCAGTCAGCATGGGACTAGAGAGTCTGGGATGCAGAAAACCTTCCTTAACAGAAAAGCTCTGCTTTCAATCCACAAACAGACATTCCCACCCAATTCCATTTTCAGGCAAACATTCAAAATGTTTTGTTTGCATTCCACTGTGAAACAAGAACAATTGCCAAAACCTCAAAAGTTGCCACAAAATGCAATGGTCGTCCTCTGGGCAACTCTCAGTATTTCTGATAATCCCCATTGTTCTATATTTTGCTTTGTGTACAGTAACTCGAAGCTTAGCTTTAGCATGCCCTTGGATGTTTACCTCCATTTGTTTTCTGTAACACAGGGCAATTATCAGTTGTCCTATAAAAGGAGCAAACAGTTTGCAGGGCAGACACAGATAGGTATTGACTTCTGCATTTACAAATTAAGCATGACATTAATGAACAGTGCAGGAATTACTGAGCAAATCCAGCTGGATTAGGCCCATTGTGAACTGTGGATAGATGTAGTGGACCAAATTCATCCCAAGGGCGGCCCCATAGAAGTCAGCGGAATCACATAAAGGGTTGATGAATTGTGCGATATTAGTATTGCCTCCAAGACCCAGTCCCCCATACAAACTTGTAGCAGAAACAGTCCCTGACCCAGAAAGCTTACAAGAGACAACAGGTGAATACCACAGACAGACGGAGAGAGCACACTATAACAAGGGGACACCACTGATCAACATGATAAGCAGGCATCACAGCGCACTCGTTGCCTACCCAACATGAAGATTTTTGAAGACATCCTGGCAGAAGAGAGTTTTTAGGAAGAATCTGAAGAACAGAATGGAGCTCTTTCCTCGCAGAAGGGAGGCATGGTAAAAAATCCAGAGGTGTGCTTATATTGTTATATTTAACACCACAAATGGGCCCCATTGCAAATTCACCGCTCTGTTTTCACTTGGTGCCATCTCTCACTTATAAAAGGTAACAATAATACAAGAGCGGGGAGAGGGGTAAAACATTGTAAAATGTAGTCCCTCAGAATCACTTAGCTTTAGTCCTTTTATTTCTAATGGTGAATTTTATTTGGGATCTCTTTGGAGTACTGTTCTTAATTTGTAACAAAATGAGTCAAGAATGATGAATACTATAGATTATCTTATTCAGGAATGACACCTTAAAATGTTAAAAGTAATATATCTTTTTAGATTAATATATCCAGGATCTGAAACAGCTTAATGTGTCTTTCCCTCCCACTACCCAAAGTTCATCAAATGGAATCCACCAGAAGATATTATGGCTTTTTACCAGAGCTAAAATTTCCTGTCTCAGATTTCCTATAATTTCAGAGTTATTTCCCTTCTGTCCTGTAACTTGCAAATAGCAATTCCCAGAGCCAAAATGCTCAGAGTCATACCATAATGATTATGATATAATTTTATACAGCACCTTTTGACTGGTGGTTCCTAAAGCAGTCTGTAGACAAGCAAGCTATGTCAAATAAACTGTTCTGTAAATTCAAGATAACAAAAAGTCAACAAAAAGTCTGTGCTAATCAGGCCTTAACTGGAGAATTGTGTCCAGTTCTGGGTGCCACATTTCAGGAAAGATGTGGACAAATTGGAGAAAGTCCAGAGAAGAGCAACAAAAATGAAGAAAGGTCTAGAAAACTTGACCTATAAGGGAAGATTGAAAACAATGGGGCTGATTAGTATAGAGAAGAGAAGACTGAGAGGGGACGTGATAACAGTTTTCAAGTACATAAAAGTTTGTTACAAGGAGGAGGGAGAAACATTGCGCTAGTTAGCCTCTGAGGGTAGGACAAGAAGCAATGGGCTTAAATTGCAGGAAAAGTGATTTAGATTGGGCATTAGGAAAAACTCCCTGACGGGATAGTTAAGTACTGGAATAAACTGCCTATGAAGGTTGTGGAATCTCCATCACTGGAGATTTTTAAGAGAGGATTAGACAAATACTAGTCAGAGATGATCTAGATAATGCTTGGTCCTGCCGTAAGTGCAGGGGACTGGACTAGATGACCGGACCTCGAGGTCCCTTTCAGTCCTACGAGTCTATAATTCTATGAAATGCAGTAAAACATCAACTTATTAAGTGGACTGTCTTGTTCTTTTTCTGCACACGAGCCAGAAAAAGAGAGTCAGGAGAAGTGGCAAAGTATGTACAATATGGTACACGAGACTAGGTTGACCAACAAGTGAATGGACCAGCAAGTATTAGGCCTTAACTCTACAATTCCTCCATGAACTGACTAGTGGTCAGATATCTGCCTATGTGTAGCTTGCAGGGTCACAGGAAATTACGATCACCTGTTTTTATTACAGTAGCATCTAGAGACCACAGATGAGAGGCCCTCATTGTGCTAGAGGTTCCGCATACATATCAGAGGCATTCCCTGTAAAGAGTTTACAGTCTAAATGGAGGAGACAGACACAGCATGGGAGAAAGGAAAGATCATCATCTCCATTTTCACATGGGGATCTGAGGGAGAGAGATAAATGACACTGAGTCTCTGTCAGAGCTGAGAAATTAACCCATATCTCCAAGTCTCAGTCCTATGCACCAAAAATTGGCAGAGAAATATCTGACCATCAGTACCCTCAGACTCTTCTACAATTGGTGTTCATTAAATATTTTGTCCTAGACAGCTACCCGCTCAACTTCCTCAGGAGGACTATCACCAACAGAGAACATATCCTTTTCCCCTTCAATAAAGTATGCTTCTACTGACTAATTTAGGTGTCAAACCTTCACGGAGATGCATATAAGCAAACACATTTGCCGGTCTTAAGTCAATGGGAATCCAGCCCCATTGAATAGCTTGCAGAACTGGAACCCTTAATTTGCATGTATACGCAGTGAAGCATTCCCCAGTAGCATTGCTCAAGCAGGACTATGCAACTATTGGAATAGCCTGTAGGTGTTTCTTTTGGAACTTAATACCTATTGCACATCAGTAACCAGATAGATCATCATAAGAGTGCACAGAGCTGTACAGACGCACAATAAGGTCTCTGCCCCAAGACATACACTAAATAACACCACATGGATGAATGCATACAGACAATGGTGCACTCTCTTATTTTTTACACTGCTGTGGATTCTCCATTGCTCTTCATAAATGTATCATTTGGGGTAGGTCTAAACAACATTTTGGAACAAGCCTACCAGTCTCACTCAACTCAAGCTAACGGGGCTTGCACCAGTGATGTAAAAATAGCTGTACAGAGCACATCCTCTGAAGCCTCAGGAGAGGATAGGTAGCAGACCTTGAAATCCATCCAAGATGCTGCTTCAAACCACTGGCTATAGATCTATTTTTACAGTACTAATATGAGCCCCACTAATCCAAGTCTGTTGACCAACACTGGGAGGCTTGCTCCAGAGAGCGGTGTAGACGTACCCTCATTGGTTTTCAAGCTCCTTCGGCAGAAATAAAAACTAATATAAATGGATGGTGTGATGATGTCTGATATGAGTGACCATTTATATATATTATTGATATCAATATTGCAAAACTGCAATAATTCATGTGAGATATGCCATGTCAGGCACCATTGGAAAGGTTATAATTTGCTAAGTATGATAATATTGTTTATGTGTGTTATCATCTTTGTATTGTAAGCTATGAATATGTGTGATATATCTGTATCTAAAACTTGTGCTGTGCTAATGGGTGACACCGCCAACAGATTAGCACCAACACTGTCCAGCCTGATTCAGGACCAATCAAGGGCAATTGGCTATACAATGAGCCCAGGAAGAAAAGCCAGGAGCTATGCCTAGGAGTTATCAGGACATGTAAAGACTTGCCTGTGGACAGGAACGCTAAGAGCTATTCCCTGCCCATGTGCTGTAGGCTTGTGTTTGAACCACAGAATGTACAAGCCACATGGCAGAAACTATAAAATGCAGCTGCACCAACTTCATCTTGTCTTCATTCCTGCTTCCTACCTCTGGATCAACTATTGTACATCTGAAGCTATGAAACAAAGAACTGAGACCCATCCAGGTACTGGTTGTACTCCAGAGGAACTGTACAAATCTACAAACTCCACAATTCTGCTAAAAAGCTGAGATAGATAGATAGATAGATAGATAGATAGATAGATAGATAGATAGACTTTGAAGTCATTTGTATGTATCTGATTATTTTGATCAGTTAACATCTCATCATCTTTTTTTTTCCTAATAAACCTTGAGTTTTAGTTGCTAAAGGATTGGCTGGCAGCGTGGTATCTTGGGTAAGAGCCAAACCAATACTGGTAACGTGACTAGTTTTTTAAATAACTTCTCACTTTACCGGACCTAGTGGCTGATTGGGAGCCAGAGACTGAATGGCAATAAAGGGGGTAGTGTGTTTCTTGTAGCTTCTTGATAACCAGTGTGGGGAAACAGACATTCTGTTTGTAACTGGATGGGGATTCTAACTTCAGTGCTAGCCACCAGTTTGGGAGAATCTGCTCTCCTATTGCTGCCTGCCCTGACCTTGGCATTTTCAATGGGCTACCCTAGGCGTACAGGTTACAGACAGTCTAGTCAAGAACAAGAGGTGAAAATAGCAGCCCTAAAATACTGATTTAATGAAGGCCAGAAATGAGCTCTTCTCTACGTAAGAGAATTCATCAGACTTGTACAGAGTAATGGTAACTATAACAATGGAGCAGTTCTTAGAGTGCAAAAGTGATCCTTCTGCCAGCTGCTTTGTTTAACTGATCATGATAAGTCACAATTGCCATTTCTGTGTTTAAAGGTAATGTGCTTTATTTAGCTCTTTAACCTTGATCTATTTGTTATCAGCGCAGTAAAGAATAGTTAGTATTCATTAGGAGACTTGTTTATTTTGTAACATAATCCTTCTCTTTGTTAACATGAAAGAGCAGAGCAGGAGGCACTGGAAGGAGGGTTCATCCAGGTCTGCAATGTTGTTCCATAAAAAATGTCTCTTGATAAATGATTACCAGGATTAGATTTTTATGGGCCAGATTCATAAGAAATTTCAGTCCTGTTTCCATATGTTTTTACATAATAGAAAACATGCAAAAAGAGACTTAAAAGTGCACTTCCTGAGCATTCATTAAACTCCTTTCCCCTTATTTTCTCTCTCTCTCTAGCAGGTAAAAGTCAGCCTTTTATACTTTGAGGGTCACCCACATGTGTTGGAAGCTCTTGTTTTAAGCTGATTTAACCTTGATTTCACAGGAGTGTTCAGAGGCTTCATTAACATGTTCTGAGATTCTGAAAGGGCCTTAAAGAAGAAAGGCGTTGCACAATCTTGTGCAAGACAGAAACACAGTCCCTACTCCACATAATTTACATTTTGCTTATAAGAAGCTACAGCAAGCCCCTGGCTTTATGGTGCAGTGGTGCCCACTAGTACGTTTATCAAGTCTAGTAGAGTTTCTACTATATAAACCTCTAGAGGGTTATTTTGTTTAACAAAGTATAACGTTGTAAAGAAAATTCACCCTGGATTGAAACTTAGCGTACAAGTTTTCAAGCATAGGAGCTAATTTAGTTTATATAAATACATATTAAAAAGATAATTTATTCTCAAGCTTACATGGGTCTAAACTGGGTTGATTCACAGGAGTTGAAGATCTGCTCTTCTCTTTTGCATTGCATATACAATCCATGGTTTACAGCTTCTCCCAGAGCACCTGCAAACCAGCAGTTATCTTTTTTGCCAGCTCTCTTAACTTCAGCATGTTCTTCACTGGTCTCTGGACTTTTAAAATGAAGCTGTAGTGCACCAGAATGTCACAGGGATTTCTCTAACATTAAAAATAAGGCTCTGCTACATATTTGAATAAAAACACTTTCAGAACTGAAGAATCTCCTCCTTAAAATTACTTTTCATGTTGTGAAGCATGCCTGTCAATCATTAAATGGGAGAGTCAAAGAATTATGTAAATCATCAAGCTTAGTAAAGCCAAGAGTATTTTCCCCTATTGGACACACAACCCTTGTTTTTATGTAACAGACACGGGTCCATGCTTATCAAAATGAGCATACTGTAATGCTAAGCACCCTATTATTTTCCAAATACTGAAACCTGTTTAAAGCAATCGCTAATAGAAATTAGTTCGTTAATGCAGGTGGTCTTCTAAAAGGAGTTGCCACAGAATTGTATTCAGTACTTTTGTGGACATTTGGGGGTCTGTATCTCCAGGCAAGAAGTGACCTAATCTTTCTCAAGTCTCTCTGTACTTTTCCCCACCCCAGCGAAAGTTTTCAGATCCCCTTTTTGCTCCTCCTCTGTCGTGTAAGCTGAACGACATTGAACTCTGAGAACTCCTCAGGCCGCTTCCCTTAGTTTTGGGAGCCAAATCCTCAACTAGTGTAAGCTGGCAGAGCTCCATCAAGCAAGCAGAGTTATGTCCAGTTACACCAGCTGAGGATCTGGCTCACAGTTTACATCACATCACAAAAAGTAAAAACCCATGAGGGGCCAGAATACACATTTACAATGCTAGGCACAGTGTTTTGAGCTGTAGCCATGTCACTTGCATGCTGTCTGGAATGGCCCACCACCATGACTGCCAACCTTAGGACAGACTGTCAAGAAGCAGGACACAAACCCCAAGCTGGTGGTATGTTCTACAATTAGATTTCACCAACCCAGTAGCAAGTGTGAACTCCTAAAGCACTATCAAAGTCTTTCCACGTTGTCACAGACAGTCCCCTCAGGCATACCAGTCTATCTTGCCACCCAGGGAAGCTGGACTTAGCCCTGGTCTACACTACAGAGCTATGTCGACGTAGGGCAGCTTACATCGACCAAACTCTGTAAGTGCCTACACTAAAATGCAGCTCTGTCCGATGTAACTCACCCACTTCACTGACTTAGGCTATGCCTACACCACAGCTTAAATGGACATAATTTACGTCACTCAGGGCTGTGAATTAGCCGCCTCCTTGAGCAACATAACTTATGCCAATTTAAGCACTAGTGTGGACAGTACTATGTCAGCAGGAGAGCTCCTCCCGTGGACATAGCTACCACCACTCACAGGGGCTGGAGTAATAAAGCTGATGAGGGAGAGCTCTCTCCTATCAGCTTAAGCAGCTATACAGAGAACTACATAGTAACGCTACACAGAGAGCAGCTACACCACTGCGAGCTCTCTAGTGTAGTCATAGCCTGTATAATTCCACCTCCACGAGAGGTATAGCGCTTAAGTTGATATAGTTAGGTCGACGCAGTGTCAGTGTAGACACTGCATTACTTACGTTGACTGTTGCTTCCATTCAGAAGCTGTCCCACAATGCCCCACACCGATAGTGCGAAAGCAGTTTAATTACTGTGGTGGCTGTTGTAACAGAGTGGGGGGGGAGGAACAGATGTACTCCGCCCTCGTGGGTCTTGCGCTCTTCCGGCCCGGCCGGTGGGGCAGCTGGGGGAAGGTTTAGGGAGGGGATGGGGCCCGCTCTGCCCCTGAGTACTGCTACCTTCCCTTGGGGTAGTATGTGGACCACTTCCTGCTACCCCAGCTGGTGGCCTGCCTCCAGTGCTGTGGCAGGAACTGTGGCAGCTCCCAAGCTTCTGCAGACTGCAGGCTGCCAGCACCAAGCTGCAGGCTTTTAAACTGCAAACTCTCAACTCCAAAACTGTAACCTGTAAACTCCTAACTCTCAACTCCACACCTCCTCACTCCAAACTCCACAGCTGCCTGCCTGAACTGAAGGCTTTTAAGTGTTTGGGGCGGGGCTCCTTGATTGGCCCCAGGTGGCCTAATTAGCTAAGCAGCTCCAGGTGGCCTAATTAGCTTAAAGCAGCCCCAGCTGGATCACCCAGGGAATAAGGCTTTGCTAAGCCTGGGGCTAATATACATGCCTTCTAGCACCCTTGCATAGCCATCTGGCCTGGCCCTGTCACACTGTATATCAATGTAACTTAGATTAACTTAATTTTGTAGTGTAGACTAGTTTCCAGAATTCAAGATGATGGGATGAGCTCTGTCGCACATAACCTCTTCACAGGTTTGTATTGTGTTGACCCACAATGCCCCATTTAGTTCTGATCTAAGTTGATGACAGAAATTGTATTGGTGACTCAGTAAGTGGCATTTTCCCCTTTGAGTCAGAACAGCCAGCATGTGAATTCCAAGACATATTAAGAAAGAGATCATGAGATCTAAGGATGATAATGCACATCAAATTAAGTTTGTGTTGACATCCAAAAAAAGACCAACATAAAACTCTTGGTTGTATCACAGGTGAGAGAAGTGACAATGCCTTTCCATGTATATCGGGGAAGATGCATTTAGGATAGCATGCATGGTTTTGGGCCCCTGCCTATAATAAAGGAAATGAGCAAGTTATTTAGGTTAAAATAAGAGCCACTCTCCACAAGTTTTCAACCATCTAAGAAACAAGTCCAACTGTCATGAGGTCCACTCAGCATGCCTTCTTCTGGCCACCCGGGGATCAGCTCTTTCCAGGAGCACCCTCCTCTGGTAGTCTCGCCACCCGTTTTCTCTCACCTTGAAGGTCCTCTCACTCCAAGAGCTCAGCTTCCTGTTCGTGACAGTTTGGCCAGAACATTATGTTATCTCCCCCCCACTTCCAGAGTATCAAGTCTTCCAAGGTGAACTGTCCCAGGCAGTACTCTCTGCTGTCTGGTCTGGCCTCACTGCTACTTCGGGGTCCAGGCTCAGGGCACCCTGTTATCAGCAGCCAAGGTCTGCCCTATCCCACACCTCATTGGTTTTCTCCCGAGTCTTTCCTACCTTTCTGGCTCTCATACTCTCTAGGTTTGCCAGACTAACCTCCCTCTCATCGAATAACTGGAGGCTACTTATCGCTATAGCCCCAAGACCCACCTCCCTTCAATCCTTCTCTGGTCTCAGCTCCTGGGCTTTATACAGGCCCCTCCACTTCCTGTCCAATTGAGCCTTGTGTCTAATTAATTCCCTGCTCCCTGGCTCCTCTTCCAGGTGCAGTCTGGGGAGTTAATTGACCCACCTACCACCCTAAATCCTTCAGTCCTTGAGTGTAGTGGACACCTATCACACCAATCATCTGAGATTTAACAAACATTGGTCAAATCTAAATCCTATTCTTATTCCTTCTTTTTTTCCCTTCTCCTCCTACTTACTGTTTTGGTCCCACTTCTGCTTTGTGCTAGGTCTTCCCCAAAAGGGCCATTACTCCTGGGAAGCTTCACATTTTATATTATATGGTTTTTCCTCAGGCCCAGTTCAGTCTGAGGCATCTCTGTCATGGGAAGCCCCAGAGTATATGAAAGTCAGAAGAACTGGCAGCAGTGGCCAGATATCTTTTTAAACTCAGACTCCCTGTTATTGGGGGAGACACCATGTGAGCTATTTAACATAAGAACAGCCATACTGGGTCAGACTAATGGTCCACTTAGCCCAGTGTCCTGTCTCTGACAATGACTAGTGCCAGGTGATTCAGAGGGAATGAACACAGCAGGACAATTTTGCATGATCTACCCCCTGTTGTCCAGTCCCAGGTGTCAAGCTGTCTAGAGTGGCTCACAACTATGAGTGCTAACCTCAGGGCAGACTGCTAAAAAACAGGACACAAACCCCAATCTGGTTGTGTGTTGTATATTTCGATTTCCCCATTCAAGTATCAAGTGTGAACTTCTGAAGCACAACAGCTCATGGAGTTACAGATTGTCACCTTGAGAACTCCAGTCTATCTGGTCACCAAGTCAAGCTTGCTTTTGTGATAGATGGTCCCTTACACCAAGAAATCACAACAACATGCAGATTACTCCAAGCCCCAAAGGACCAGTCAGTTACCCCACGTCAATTTGTACCTTAAATCTCCCACCAAAGCCAATGCTTGTAGTCCTATAATAAACTAAAGGTTTATTAACTAAGAAAAAGAAATGAGAGTTGTTTACAAGGTTAAAGCAGGTAAACATATGCACACAACTGAGTTACAGTCCTAGGTTTCAAAATGTAATAGAATCTGCTTCAATAAGCAGCTCTATATGTCCTTCACAGCTAACCCTAGCTAAGCTGCTTGAGGATCCCTTGCTTAAGTTTAGAAATATTATCTTCTAGAAATTTCAAGCAGCATAGTGAACCAGCTTCTTTTGGTCAGGTATTTTTATTTCCTTCCCCCAGAGTTCAAACTGATGGAACAAGTGTGAGCACTCATCTCCCCTTCATGGGTGGGTAGGGGCCAATCAACAAAAGCATTGTACTTTGATGTTTCATAATGGCTCATTTGGTTTCAATGGGTCTTTTCATGGGCAGGACCAACACTTTACATTAATTACTGCTTCTTTCCTGTTTGCGGAGTTACACAATTATGGGGGCTTACAATGCCAGCACTCAATGTAATTTTATACCATGGGTTATAAATGCTATAAGTGAGATCTATACAGACAGTATCCTACACGCACTTCATCAAGTTTAAACACTAAACACATTCTTATTAACATCTATTTTAACAATATTAACACACAGATGAGCCAGACTGGTTTCCAGTTATGCATTTATCAGTGTTTCTTGAGGCCTAGAGACTTTGGCATGAGGTGGCAGCTGGTCATACCAGCTTCTGGTAATTGGAGTTTAGTGACACCTACAACATGGGATGGTGTGCCTTACCATCTTGGCTAAGAACCTTTGATGGACCTATCCTCCATGAATTTATGTAATTCTTTTTTGAACCCAGTCATACTTTTGGTGTTCACAACATCCCATGGCAACAAGTTTCACAGGTTGACTGTGTGTTGTGTGAAGAAGTTTTGCTTCAAAAGATTGAACAGGCTCATACAATCAATTACTCACTCCATTTCTTGTGTGACCTGTTGGTTTCAATTCAGAAGTAGGACACAGCTGTAGAGCTAGTTAAGATAAAATAAATAAATTAAAAAACCAGAATTTTTGTCCCATTAGAAATTCTGATATTATAAAATTTATTTTGTAGCCAAAAGTAAAAAGTCATAATATCATTCTTTTTCCTTCACTGAATGGAAAGTTCCAAAAATATTCAGCTTGGACATTTGATTTTGGCCATTTTCAGTCAAAACAAAATATTTCAGCATGGTTCTATATTAATTTTTATCCCCCTGAGCTGCCACAGTGCCCTTGTAGGAGTTATAGGTCATGTGCCTTGAGGCCCCCATTCTCCTTTATGGGCCTGGCTCCCCAGCTGGACTACATCTCCCAGGATGCACCACAGCTATTCAGTCAGACAGCAGATATACACAGAAATGTAGTCCAGCAGGATGCCTGGCCCATAAAAGGAGAATAAGGGCATGAGGTACCTGAACTATAACCCCCATGAGGTACAAGAGCAGCTCAAGTGGACACAGACTACCAAAACATTTATACTGGGTCATCTTGACCTGAAATAAACATTTAATTTCAATGTTCCCAACTGAAAAATAAAATGAAAATTGTGGGAAAATATTCCATTTTGCTGGAACTGCATTTTCAGTCAAAAATATTTTGGCAGAAAATTCCTGTCCAGCTCTATCTAGTTGTCTATATCACAAAATTGAAACCAGAGTTTGCTGGGATGAACAAGCTCAGAGGCCAAAGATTAAACAGGTGTGGATGCTGTGGCTCCTCTCAGTCCTAAATTTAGTCTTTTAAACTGAGAATTGATGCTGTTTGATGTGGCAAAATCGGGAAGTTCACATTGGAGCTGTTCTGTGGATAAATACAAGACTAGCATTCAGGGCTGTCCAGTCTCTCATCAGCATTAAAATTCAGCAGAGGAGGGGGAAAATGTTGAGCAAATGAAATTAAAAACTTGAAAGTAATAAAGAGAGAAAAGAGCACAGAATACAAGCATCTTTCAGCCCAGTTATACAGGGCTCACTTGTATTTTGCTAGCTGTCCCAGGTCCTCTTCTCCTAGCTTATTACCTTAGTTCTTGCACTGTTCAGCACCGATGCTGGCATATGTAATACTCACCAACAGTTTAGCAAAAGGTGCTTTAAGCTGGTGAAATGCTACGGACTCTGTAAGCACTAAATATTTTTATGGATCCTCCCTTAGTTTTGTCCAGTAAAGCACCTAAACACACGCTTAACTTCAATCAAGTGATTAGTCCTATTAACTTCAAAGTGCTTTTCTGGATCACACCTAAATGAGGAATTCTAGCACAAAGAAAGAGCAGTGGGTGGAATATTTTCAAAACATTAGCACAGCCATCAGTGGAGAATAGAGAACTATGCTGGTATAGTTTTGCTGAACCAGACCTACCTCCTACAATCCAGAAACTGTAATGGATAGATTTTTTGCATCAGGATTAGATCATGCCTGTACCTGTTTTTGTTTGAAGCAATAATACCCTGCCCCAGTGGATAAACTACAGTGTGCTTCTCAACAAGAGAATTGAATTATTTCTGAGTAAGCCAGTGTGACAGAAGAACACAGATGTTTGTATAGCTGGGTTTTTCTCCCCCTTTTGTTTTTTCTAGCCTTGTATTAATTTGGTTAGAAATAGAGAGTTCACTTTGCTTTTTAAAATCTAAAATCAGAAGCACCCCAGACATGGTCCAAAGTCCAGATGCAACCATGGATGTTCTGTGGTTGATCTCCATTGTATAAACATGATGCCACAACCTGCAGATTCCTATAGGCTGGAGTCCCATTCTTCCAGAACGGTCTTGGAAAGGTGGTTTTCATTTTTTATATGTTTGTTTCATTTCCATTGCTGACGATCCCACCCAATGATTTCTATATCTATTCAGCAATGAAGCAAATGTCAGTCTGTGTGCAGTTTGCTTGGAGTTTTAGCAGTGTGCTTGTATAAGAGAATTTAAACCAGGAGAAGGATGTACAGAAAGGCTTACCAGAAATATTGCTTTCATTGTTAAGCAAAAACCTGACTGGCTTTTGCAAATAAAATAAGATGGAATCAAATGATGCACAATTTCTTAACTTCATGAGTCTGCGCTGAGGAGAGGACAGTGTTGTTAAATATTTGTGGTAATAAGGAAATGCAGTATGGCATGCTTGTCTGTGGTAGGAGTTTCCTAATTTGAACTTCCAAATTTGAATCCAGCAATGATTTGGAGCCTAATCCAGAAACCTTTGTTCACTTGAGTGATCAAACTGATGTCTGTAAGAAAGCTCACTTGGATAAGGATCTGGTACTTGTTTTGTAGCCTTGGATGTGTTACATCAGGTCCAGTCTTTCTGCCCTTGTGCTCAGTGACAAAACTCCCACTGACTTCAGGGAGAGCAAAATGGAACCTCCTTCTCATTGGGCCAGAGTGTATACAGCCCCTGCACCAAAGCATAAGGAATAGAAAAGGAGCAAGGCAGAGGTCAGGACTCCTTGTGCTTTAAGGCCATAAGTCTTCCAAAGGCCTGGTGTCCCAGCCGCACTAGCCTTGAAAGGGCAGACTGAGCACACTGCTGAGGGGTTGCTGTCCCTACTCCGATGGCAGGGAAGCTGCCACATTGCTGGAGGTTGAGGGGCTATCAGATGGTGAGATGTATAAGTCCTGAAAGACAAGGACAACGCTCATCCATGCTGCTTCAGCGGCGGGCTGGATCTGTATGCCACAATCCAGACTTTTTTCTCCACTTCCCAATCTGTCAAGTGGGGATTCCACCACTTATCTCACAGGGGTGAGGAGAGACAACTCCCATTTATACACTGCTTTCACAATATAAACCATTTTCAGAGTGTTCAGTCCAGGATTGCCCTTGAAGTGTTAGGGGCCATATATAGATTTGTTCCTTGAAAATTTCAAAGGAAATAGGGGTGCTATGTAAGGTCACTACAAAGATGTCACCACAGTCCAGTCATTCCCACTCCCAGAGCCATCCAATTATCAGCTAATAATCAGCCTGGGAGGAAGCAACCAGATTGGCTGAGAGGGGTCCACTGGCATTATAATGTGCATTTGATTAATAGCCATATTCCAAGTAACATCATCAATCATAACCTATTAGAGCATACAAGGAAGTGGTAAATAAGCTTCATCCTGAAAATAAATGGTTGGTCCGGGTACTCTGATAAGGCAAGATGCATACACTAGTGATTAGCAGGGTCGGTACTAAAGAACATTAGGAATTCACTTCTGCTGCTCTGATTGGTAATTAAGTGACTCATCTACTGGCCGACAGTCCTGTATGCTTCCCCAGGCAGTTGTTAGTTCTTCAAAAACCACTACTGACAAAATGAGGTTTGCCCTTGGTACACAGATAATGAGACTCAGCTTGACAGGTGTGGCGCGATTAGAAAATTTCTACATGAGGCTCATTCTGCTAGCCACTCTACAGTAAACAGACTCATTAGAACTTGCTGGTCCCTAGAGGCAAAGCATGTTTGACATTATTAATTGGCTTTTCTGTATAAGGAGTCAAATAGATGAAAAGGTTTATCAAGCTGAAATAATTAATTTTGCCTGAATTCGCTGACAGTTCAGTTCTCCTGTAAAAGGCCATTTTAAGGGATTTTTTTTTTTTTTGAATTTGAAAGTTCAAAAGACATAATAGTGGTAAAAGTGGAGCTTTTTAGTAAATTATAATTAAAGGGAATTTAATTAACTTAGACCTGAGAAAGGGCTGGGGCGGGGGACTCCTATCTGTGTCTATACAGAGGTCTAGATGGTAGAACATATCATGGCTTAATAATGCATTAATTTTAATCTAATCAAAGTATAATAAAAGAAGTAATTATGTTTAAAAATCATCAGGCTCCAATATTGGTGTATTTAAACACTTAATACTTACAATGCCCCTAGTTAGCAAAAGTTATAATTGTTGCACTCAAATTTAGCTTATTTAATGATGGGACTTATTCACAAGGTGAATTGAATACATTATTGTAATAAATTATGGTGAAACTATCATTATCTACCAATTTCTAATTCCACTTCTGAAACAAACAAAAATATTCAAGTTATTTTTCTTTATTCTTTCTGCACTTCATTGCCTCCTTCAAAAGTAATAGAATTTCTCCCAGCAGTACAGTACTTTGAAGGTTACTTTGTTTGTTTATAGTAAAAAAGTTTTAGTGTACAAAAGACAGCGTCAATTCTCAAAAGAAATTTATCAAGACTCATTTAGCCTTTCCAAACCATGGCAGTTGGACCTAGCATATGGTTTAAACCATTTACATTGAAGCATCAGACTGAATACTGTATGCAGTGTTGTTGTGGCCATGTTGGTCCCAGCATATTAGAGACAGAAAATATATTACCTCAACCACCTTGTCTCTCTAAATTGAATAGTGTGCATATGTGTGTATTCAGATTATATATATCCTTTAGCGGTAGTGAAAATAATCACCTTACAGTCACAATGGATATAGATTGTAATGTCAGAGAGACTACTGAAGTTTGAAGCATTAAAATCAGAAAATACAGGGGAATAGCATGGAGCTCACCAGCAGCTTATGGCAATTTTAAAAGGAGATCCTTACTCTCACCTTTTAAAAAACCTTTTGACAGACATGTGTGCACACCACTGAATCAAAGCAGTGCAAAAAGTTCACTAGTAGTTATATTCACTAGATCTTGAATATCTTCTCATAACCCTCAGTCCATTTTCCTTCATATACCCAACTCAATTTCAAAGCAAAGTAACAATAAGAGAGTTTTCTGCTTTTGAAGAAGAACCATCGGTACCCAATTACTCAACGTTTCACATATACTCATAATAATTTATCAGTGCCTGTTTGTCTTTCCCAATTAAATAGGAGAGGAATTTGTGAATACTTGATTTTTTTCTTCACTAGAACAATATACAAGTGTCAACATACCAGTGCATTTTGTTGTCATTTGAAAATCTTGGTATTTAGGGTTTCATTTGTATATAAAAACATATTAATGGAGATTTAGAGGACTGATTCTGCTCCTATTGATTTCAGTGGTAGAGGACGTAGCCCTTAGTAAGGTAAGTAGGCTAGGAGGCTTCTAGACAATTTCCTAGTTAGCCATTATTTCAGACATTAGCAGTTTATCTTTGTAAAACAACTTTGAAATCAGTGGTCAGGGACTGGGGGGTGGGCGGGGGGAGAGGCAAATCTATTTTAAAAGAAAAAAATATTCAACTACAGTAACAGATGCGGAACTGCTGCACAATAATGAATTGTAACATTTACCAAAGATTTAGCATTTGGTCTAAGAAATGTCATCTTTGAAAAATGCAAACATCTGTGCACTCATAGAAGCTCAGGCAGGAGATGCCTTAAAATCTTATGAAAAATAAGAACGTTCATTAACTTTGTGACTTTTTCCCTTCGCCACATTTAATGTTACTTATCACATTTTCTAGTTACATGTGTTATATTAATTTCCTAATTGGCTACACAATAAAGAACAGTGGACACTATGTTCACATAAACGTATGGGGTTCTGGGGAAAGGGCAGGCTAACGATTGTTTGCTCACGTGCCAAGTTTCCAGAAGCATTCAGTTGGCATTATTCACAAATATGTTTGCTTCTAGGGTCAATATGTTATCTCATTTCAAACACTGCTGTAGAAAGGCACAACCCTGATTTGTTTGCGGTTCCAAACTCCTTAACAAACAATACCAATGCTTGCCTTATAAAGTCAGGGCCAAACCTGCCATGCAATTTTTAGGCACTCCGCTGATTGAACTAATAATTCTGCATGCTGCAATTCTTGTTTTCAGTAATTTTGCTTGATAACACTTACCAGCCGAGAGGGATTCTGTGTCATGGTGGTCAGTGGAAGAGTATCCTAGGGGATAGTACATCTGCCCAGTACCTCCCTTGCATTCATTAACCCACCAGGGGGTTAAGACTAATTAGATCAGGCTGCTCATTTTAAGCTGATAATTGATTTAAATGGGTTGCTCATTTAAAATAGAATAAAAACCTGCTAAACAGTTGGTGCTTAGGTTTTTTTCATCTGCAACTTTCAATTGCTTGTGCAATGCAGCATAAAATGTAGAGGTCTCCCTTTTCTAAAGAGGCCATAAAATTAATTACAATAAGTGTGAAGGGGGGGAGGTCAGAGGCTGCAGTTAACCGATGATGGCTCTAACTAGTGATCAAAAGTATGGAATGACTTCTGCAAAAACAGCTTGTTTTCTCCAAGCAGAATTTTGTACGATAACAAAGCACTCAGTTGTGTTCAATATTGTATTCAATATGTGAAGGAATGGTTTAGCATATTGGCAACCCCTCTGCATGCATCTTATAAAGTGGCATGGCTAGATATTCAAAAGTTATCACACATTTTTAGAGGTTTTTCCATTATTTATTTATTTAATTAATTAATTTATGTCACAGCTTCTGTCCAGTGGCAACACATAAAAGCCCACCTTATCCTCATTTTATCTTTAGGACAACAGCAAATCTAAATTCATATGAAAAGAAATTCACTGAAGATCAAATAGTTTACTTTGGTGTCTGAAAATTACAGTAAAGTGTTCTTTGAATACCCAAATGGTCACATATGATTAGTCAGATACAACTCCATTTACTTGTACGTTGTTCAGATTTCAGCATGGGCTAAAATACTGAAAATTTTCTATTTAAGTTTCCAGCTTAAATGACTAACTATGCAAACTAACAGACAAAAAACAAGATCAGAAATTTAGGAGAAGCTGTAACTGCACTGCAATAAAAGCTATTAACAAAACTGCAGATGTCTGAAATCAGAATGACCCGTCTGAGAAATAATGACATTACTAATGCTTACCATCATAGTATTTTTTAAATCCTGCTTAGTAATAAAGTAAGAAAGTCCATCTTTGCAAGTTCAATTAGTTCTCTCTGTGTGTATTGAATGCTCTGCTATGATATTGTTTTATCATGTAATGCTGATTGGATTGAAAAACCAGTTTCATGAAGTCATGTCCGCATTGGTGGCACAGTATTTCCGTAGTTATAAATTACATTCTTTCTGCTTCTTCTAACAAATTAAAACCAGAGAGATTTAAACTTTACAGTTCATGTGGGTTCAAGGACTCTTTGCCTTGAAAAACTATTCAAGAGCACTTGCTAGTGGCTGCAGCCTAGTATGGCAACTTAAAAGGCCATTACTCAGCCTATTTTCTAAATAGTTTATGCCTTTTTAAATTGTAGTGTACATAACAAGATGACAACAAGCAGAAAACATCCTTTTGTTAATTCTGAATCCATGCACCAGATAATTTTCTCTGTTAATGGTAAACATTATATACTACTAAATAGATTTTCAAGGCAACCAGTTGTGAAATATATTGAAAACAGTTTTCCCAACCTTATTAAAGAAATACCGAAGGAACTTTAACTGGGTGCTCATATAGTACTTGATTATCTAAATTCCTCCACTAAGCTATGAAGTTCTTAATGTGAAGACACATATTAATAAAACAATGTTCTGTTTTGTTTATTTTTAAGAGAGAATTTTACTATAATTCCTTTCCCTTAGATTTATTACAGATCGCATGTTTCTCTGTTAGGCATGCAAATATATGGGAATTAGCCACATGAAACCTATTCTATGTCATAATAAATGCACAAAAATAGAGCTGGCTATGATTGTCTTGGATTGAGATTGCACCTAATTTGGTGTCACTAAATCATCCAATGAAAGGACAAATCCTATAGTATTTATTCAGTTACAAGCTCTTTTGGAGGTCAGTGCAAGCTTTGCCTGAGAAAGGTAGGTGTGATAGGGACACGAGTGGCGATATCACTTAAGGGAAAGATCAAAAGCACAATTTGGAGAAACTTTTGAGGTGGTGGGAACATCATTTTCCCCCCACCCCAACGTGTGTACGGCATGATTTATTACTTCCTCAAAAATAGTGAAGGGTTTCAGGATTTGATCTTAATCCGTTTCTACTCAGGCCAAATCCCATTGACTGTGCCAGCAGATGGCTTGAGCAGAAACTTCAGAATTTGGCCCTGATGAAAAACCCATTTGACTTGCTGCTCCCACATGTGCATACATTTTTTAAAATCAAAGAGTATGTAATTAGGACCCCATCCTGCAGGTGCTTATGTACATGAGTAACAGTTCACTCCAGTAGTCAATCGAACTCCCCACATGAGTCATGTTACTCACATGTGTAAGTGTCAGCAGGACCAGGGCCTTTTAGAGAACCAAACCAGGACCCAGCAGACAAATCATGGGATTCTCATTGACAAAAGAGGCCCTGTCCTGTCTCTGACGGAGGCAGTTCCTTTTTTCCCCAGGAATCTATATAGGGACAGATTGCCTGCTAATATGGAAAACTGCCTGTTTCTTAGATTAAATGAGGTCATTTAGAATTTACATGTGTGTGGAGAGGCACTGTGTAGATCCCAAGGTAATATATCTGCGGCGTAATAATGTGGGTGATAGTGAAAAGATAAAGCAGAGGAGGCAGGATAACAAAGAGAAATGAAGTCTCTTCAGGATATGTCAAGGACAGACATAACACGCTAACAGGACCTATGGGTTAAGTATAGACACTATCAGAATAACAAGACATGTCTAAACGAGGAAAAGGATGGGGCACAACAACCCAATATAGAAATACTAAAATAAACAGAACATGCAGGCTTTGAACAGCATGGCAGCCTTAATCTGCAGAGTTCAGCACTTAATGAGCATTGACAGACTAAGCTTTGCCATAGTCTTATGAGGGAGATTGAGCACCCTCCCAAAAATCACTGGGTGCTGAGTGCCCTTAATGGGATTAGGCTAACCTACAGCAACAGCAGGGTGCATTTATCTAAGGTACTTATAGAGACCCAATTACCTCAAAATCTTTCATGTATTTCTTCTCATAACATGTCTGGGTTGGTGAGGCAGGGAAGTGTTATTATCCCCATTTTACAGATGGGGAAACTGAGACATTCAGAGGCAAAATCACACAGGAAGTCTGCGAATTGAACTCATGTTTCTGGCTAACCATTGGGCGATTCTTCATCTCAATAAAAGAGTGCAGGGTTAGACTACACTAGTGGCTTTTATCAGGTTGGGGAAGCTTCATATTCAGCCAAAGAACTCCTAAAACACCAGAGACAATATATGAACACAGAAAGGCAAATGCATCAGATCCATTGCAGAGCTTCAGCAATTGTTCTTTAATTATATACCACTATGAATATGTCATTTGTGTACTGCAAACCCAATTCTCAGTTCAACTGATTTTTCTTTGGCACTTTGATGGGCAAAGGGGTCAAAGACAGCTTAAGCTACTGTAATACTGCTTTGGTATATGGTCTTATTCTGTCCTGCCTGGCTCTTCTTATTCTCCCCTCTTATGTTTTCCTATTTTTTTGTTTTGGGTTTCACTGTATATTATGTACAAACACACACACCATTTTTTCTTCTCTCCTGCATTTAGATTTTTTAGGTATTTTTCCTCAAGTGAACTGACATGAGTTTGTGAATCATTTCCATGTAGCTGAATTTGCACTTTTTGCTGGAAAAAGTTTCCCCCCAAATTTGAGCTAGTTCTTGTCATTTTACCTTTGAAACTGAGGAAGCTTTTCTCTACCTTCCCTTACGCAACATATTCTCTGCAATAGATACCCTAATTCCCCAATAGTGAGAGGAGAGAAGGCAAGTTTAGTGCCAAATGATACTGAGTCTGAAAACAAACAGATTTTGGCAAACACCACAGTTTGAATGGACATTATGGACAATAAAGATTTTCAAGTGATTCTCAGACATGGTTTTTGACTTCTAGGGCAGCTCAAGTCAATAGATGGGGGATTGTTTTGTGTTTTTTTGTTTTGTTTTGTTTTTATGTTTTTTGTTTTTTTAAACTTTCTGCAGAAAGGCGAAGAGTTTGTGACGAGGCCAAAATTTTGGTCCAGGGGAATTTTAATTACTCATATTACAAAGATTAACCAGGGCAAGAGCAATGCCTGCAAATATGTCATAAGTCTGTTTTCTTTTGTATCCTTGTGTAACAGTCAGTAGCTACTTTGGACCTGATTCTAGGAAGTGAGCCAAGAATGAGAAATAAGGTTGCAAGTTAAAGAGGTTCATGATGACAGTATTGTTCCATGTGAAACACTCACAAGAGTAAAACTTACAACAGGAATCCAAAATGCACCAAGTAGGAATTCTGACTGGAATCTTATCACACATAGGGAAATCTACCTTACAGAACTGAAAATTGCCCAGAGAACAATTAGGGACCCTGTAGATGGAATTCTTCCCAGTTACAGTTTACACAGAGGAGGGGACAGCAGGAATAAATGTCGGTAAGCCCCTGGGGGAACATCAACAGAAGAAGTAGTATGCATATGACAATATGCTTTGTTAAAGAGGAGGACTGTGTTAGCAGTGAAAATATGAAGCAGAAGACAAGAATGGTGACTGAGAAGAGTTAAAAAAAAACCCAAAAACTCAAGTTTGTAGGGAATTTTCTAGCTAAGAATACAATGTTCTTCAGATCTATACAATGCAGCAGAAATTAAAAGAAAAAATGGTGCCCTTTGATTGGGAACAGAAGTCAGGGGTTCAAGTTATAGACAAGATATTTTCATTCTGTTCCTAAAGAAGAGAAAAAAGCTGACACAACCACTGAATGCAGTGCTTAAATGTTCTGCTATGGTAGAGGCAGAGTTAGATAGTGGTTAGAAAACAATGAGCATTGATGTGATAACATACACCTTTAAGTAAAGTAAAATAGCTAGTCCAGATAATATGCACCTGGGCAGGTGGATGCCAGGGGGTTAAACGAAACAGAGATAAGATTTAATAAAAAGGGAAACTTTTGAAGGGAAACTGCAATTTAATGTAAAGATTATCAAGTAAAGCCCTGGGTAGGTGTTCAACTGCTGCTTAGGTAGAAACCTACATTACAGAAGGAAACAGCAAATGGCTGTAAGCAGTGCTATAACCGTTGCATTTGGAAGGAGCAGTCACTGCTGGTCAAGTGGTGAGAAATGTGTTGGCAAAAATGAAATTCTGATGAAAAGCAGAAATGTTTTTCAAACATGTCTTTGATTTCCCAGATCACTCCATTGGCTCCATTTTCTATCTCAAAATATGATGGGTCTAATTCAAAGACAATGGAAAGACCCACATGGACATTGATAGGGCTGGCACAAGGTCCTAAGATTGCAAGCCAGTGTTGGGACCCCTCTTGTAAGCCTTAATTTTGGTTGTAGATATCAAATATATAGTGTTGAGGGGGGCCAAAGCATATGAAATAATACTCAGTAAAACAAGTGACAGAGCGATTTCAGTATTTTATGGCCAACTTTGAATAGTAAATACAAAATGCAGCAAATAAGGGTGGTAATTGAGAAACTAAATAGACAGGGCATATTAAATGTAATGTAATGTAATGCTGACCAGGAAAGGTAGGTAGGGCTTATTGTAGAGAAACCGTTGAAACTATATACTTGGGTGCTGATTCTACATTGGCCTGTGCAGCATGGAAGAGGGACTCTTGTTCATGTTGTTCATGCAACTCAACAACTGTGAAAAAGCTGCTCCAGTTCCAGATATCTTGGTCCAAATCCTGTATGGATTACCACTCTGCACACATCCCTATCTGACCTGACCCTCATGCACTCTCATTTTGCACCTGTAAGTAGAAAAGAGGACAATTGCATGAGGGGGAAATGGGATGACAATGAGCAAGTCCTCATGATGTAAAATCCAACACATCAAATCCAGTTGGTGGGCACCATTTGTGTTATATAATAATTACTCTTGTACTCTTGAACAATTAAAAAGTACAAATCAGATAGTCTGCTCTGTCCAAGAATCTGTCCAGTGCCTGATACTCTTGCACCTAATTTAGCATAGTGTATGTTCTATAAAGTGTTGTTTTTTTAACCCTATTCCATGGATGGAGATGATTTGTTGAAGAGAATAAAACACAAGAGATACAGGATGAAATCCTGCCCACCTTGAAGTCAGAAGCAAAACTCTCATTGACATAAATAGGCCAAGGATTTCACCAACGTTGTTTAAGAGTATTTTTTTGAAGAAAGACTAAAGTTAGTCCTTGCATCTGTGGATTAAAAAGAGTTTGTGGTGCAATCAATCAAGAATGTGAAGTGATTTGGTAAAGCAGAATAAGTTAAAGTCTTCATTGTTGTGAGGGTTTCAAAAACAGGGGAAAATTCCTTCAGGCCAAAGTATGCTGCTCACAGAAAAGAAAAATACGAGTTTCTCTGGCCTGTGTTTCACAGAAGGCTAGATTAGATCATCATCATGGTCTCTTCTGGCCTTAACGTCCATGAATACGGCATAAATGGCTAAGAAAAGCCTTCACAGCAAATGCTATACATGAATCTATAGGAAGCTATGTGTAGCTCGTCAAAAATTCTCCATTGAAACTGGTTTTGGATGGAAAATTGGGGTTTCAATTAAGTAATTTTTTTACTAACATTTTGATTTTTTTTAAAAAATGAATTCCTGAAAACCAAAATACTTCAGCTGAACTTTTCCAGGATTTGAATTTCCACTAAAGAACACTCTCATTGTTTAAAACAGTTCCATAGATACGTGTAGGAAGGTGCAGGGACCTTCCCCCGCGGCTGGGCCCCAGGAAGGGCAGCTGCCGCCCCAAACACAGCCAAGCCCGGATTTAAAACCCCCACCTGTCCATCAAGGCTGGGAGCCGACCGGGACAGGCCCGAGCGACTGGCCAATCCCTTCCCCAGAGGGCGGGACTTCCCTCAGGCAAAGGGAAATAAAAGGCAGGGCCCGTCGCTCAGTCCGGAGCCGATGGTCAGCAGGGTCAGACCTGCCTTCCTGCCAGCTAGAGGCCCGGCCTGAGCTCCGCCTGGCCAAACCCCAGCGCGGGCCCTTGCCGAACTGGGAGCGACCCTCCTGTCGTGGGACCGATGACTGGATCGGGCCCCCAGACACCCGGGGATGGGGTGAGTCCTTGGACCCTCTCGGTTGGGAAACCCCCCCTGAGGTGGGTCGTAACCTCGAGGAGCTACCTGCAGCACCCCCAGCTGAAGCAGGGCCAGACCTGGAGGAGCTACCCGAAGCAGAGGCCCCCATGGAATCCTGCAACCTAGAGGAGCTGCCCCTCGCTGAAGAGTTCCCAGACCTGCCGCCCACGGACACAGAAGGCCTGCTGAACCTGCCCCGAGCCCGCTACCCGGCGACCACCAAGGAGGGAGGTACCTGGGGCGAGAGGGGAGGAAGTGGCCCAGGGGCAGCCCCAGATAGGGCTGCGGTGGAAGGCCGGCTACCTCTGGCGTGTTATGGTCGGACCCCGCCAGAGCAGCGGCAGCTGCCCTGCCGCTACTAGGGCCCTGGGCTGGGACGCAGTGGAGTCGGGTGGGCCTGCGTTCCCCTCCCCCCTTTCCCGTAGACCTCGGCAAACTGCACGACCCCTCCTCCGACCCGGCACTAGACTCCTTGCTCGCCCGCCCCTGCCAAGGGGCCGGGGCGATAGACTCTGGTACTAAAAGCTAATTCCCCATTGGTTTTCAGGAAGGTGCAGGGACCTTCCCCCGCGGCTGGGCCCCAGGAAGGGCAGCCGCGTCCGACGGGCGACACCCGCCGTCTTACAATACGTCATAACGTATAAAATCTGTCTTAAACAAATAGCATTTATTGAAACAAACAGATAAACACCCAAAAGGCTTCCACACAACTTGAGTTTCAGCATTGTTTGCCTTTGTTTACCTGGAGAGGAGCTACTCCCTGCCTGAAATGCTGTACTACATGCAGAGATATCTAGCGACTGAAAAATATACTGCAATAAAGCGTATTACTAGTTAGACTTTTTGATTGTGTGGCTGAAGATTGTCTACATGAACAAATGGGGAAGAGGGAAAATTTAAGGAGATAAAGCAATTTCTTCTCTCATTTTAAAATAAGAAATGAAAGTTATAATAATGTTCTCTATATATGGTGACCGTCTAAATTATAGGCCCTATATGGTAATGATGGTCATTCTAGAGAAAAACAAGCTTTTTCTTTTTTTCACTCCTCTTTGCACTGTTAGCTATTTTACTGGTGTCACATCTAGCTATGGAGAAAGTCACTGACCTTGTTAATGCCTGAAGAAACCAGAACAGATCTAATGTCCCTTGGATGGTTCTGTGCTAAGGAAAGAGCTCAGGTGGAGCAAACTAATATCACCAGAAGTGTAATCATTGTTATCCATGTTCTAATGACTATACATTTCAAAATTGTGGCTAGCATGGTGTGATTTCCCTCCATCAGTATTAACAATAGTGTGTATTTCTATTTTCATTCATACTTTAAAAAATACTATTTTTTAAGGAACTTAATAAGTCAGGCTTGCAGTGCTCAAAATGTGTTGAAAATGAAAGGAAAGAACATAAAGAATAAATGTAAACTAATTGCTCCTGTTGTTGTTTCAAGCCACAAAAATGTAAAATGCTCAGCTCCAGGGACTCTAAATGGATTGAACAGTATTTTTTTAAAGAAATCCTTCACTTGTTTAATCTTAGGATGATGATTATAAGTGCCCCCAGGACAACCTTGAAAGGAGATAATGCATCTCAAGAGCAGGTTTCTTTTTCCTGGCAACAATTTTTAACTGTAAAAGTGCTTAAATTAAGCAACTCAACTGACTGACTGTCAGCACCCTAGAGTGAGTATACTAATCTACCTAAACTACATTGCTCAGCTGTAACTACTGCTCAATATTCTGAACTGTCAGGTGCATTTTCTTCTGACGTGAAAACACAGTTTTCCTTCCAACTTAAGGCATAACATATACAGCCACTCAAGAGTCAGTTATCAGAACCATGTCAGGTAAGAGGGCTTAACAGTTTAGCATGTCTTCTGATGCTCCAATGATGGGACTACCAGAGTACAACCTCCTACCACCCCTCACCGTACCCATCATCCCTGTCCTTTCACGGTGTTAAACAGAGTAGCCAATGTTCATGATGGACTGAAGCGTTTTTTACAAATTGAAAGAGCAACACTTTTTTTTTTCCCCAATTCAGGGCTCCAAAAGAATCAAGGGGCTCATCTCCAGTTGCGAGTGAATTGGCATTGAGAACCTACCTCACTTAGGCATTTTTGAAAATGCAAGCCTTTAAATGTTTTGTTGATTGATTGATTGGTTTTTAATACAGATTAGAAATACCAGGGGAAGATATAAGGGAACCTATGATACTTTTATATAAATGGGCATATACCTCTGTATAAATCATTACAAACAAAAATACTGTTCTAAGGTACCAAATCAATTAGAAAAGACACGGACATATCTACAAAATTACGAAGGGCCCAATCTGATGAGACCACTGCCTTTTCCTTTTTCAAATTCTTCCTCTGTCATATCGTAAGAAACGAAGTGACAAATTTATGGTAGAGTCCCATTTTGCAATAGTTTTTGTTTTGGGGTTTGTTTCTCTTTTAATATTGAGGGTGTCACACTGGTTAGATGGGGGGGAGGGGCATTCCTTATATTGTTTGACATCAGTATGTCAAAATCATAGTGATTCACGTGAGACATGCCATGTCAGGTACTGTTAGAAAGGTAATAATGTGCTGAGTAAGATGGTAATTTTTATGGTCATGTGTTATATCTATAATGGGCATCTTTGATATACCTGTATTTCAAACTATGCTGTATAAAACACACCTCACACAGAGAGGCGGCAGGACAATAGCCCGCTTAATGGCCCATCAAAACCTTTACAGAAGCAAAAGGCCCAGGAAGGAACTTGAGGCATACCTGAAGAGTTACCAGGATTGGCCCATGTGACTCTCGACTCCATTTTAGTTCCTGTAAGTGTCCACAGGCCACATGGCCAGAGGCAGAGGGTATATAAGATAAAACCACTGAAACCATTTTGTCTTTGTCCTGTCCAGCTGCGGACACATACCTACCTATCTCTGGATTAATTCATTTTGCAACTGAACTGAAGGACTTAGACCCATCCAGGTACTGGATGTATACCAGAGGGACTATACAAGCCTGCAACTCCACAATTCTTCTAGAAACTTGATGTATATGTATATGGACTTTCAAATCATTTGTATGTATCTGATTGCTTTAATCCTTTAACACTTCTCTTATTGTTTGTTTTTCTTTTTGTAATAAACCTTTAGTTTTAGTTACTAAAGGATTGGCTGGCAGCGTGGTATTTTGGGTAAGATCCAAATTTATAGTGATCTGGTACTGTGGCTGGTCTTTTGGGATCAGAGGGAACCTTTTTAGTAAAGAGCATATAGTTTAAATAACAGGTCCCTTTACTGGACCTAGTGGCACTTTGGGAGCCAGAGGCTGAAATGCAGTAAAGGGGGCTGTGTGTATTTGCACAGTGGCTTCTTGATAACCAGTGTGGGGAATCAGAAGCACTGTTTGTGGCTGGTTGGGAAGTCTGACTGCAGTGTCACCCACCAGTGTTGAGAGAATCTGCTCTCCTTTTACAGCCTGCCCTGACCTTCTCATTATCAGTTGGCTACCCTGGGCAGACGGGTCACAGAGGGGTTCAAAAATCAAAGCCAAATCTAGGACACAGGAGGATCCAGTGGACAAGAGAGAGGACTGGTAGTCAAGAAATATGCGGGTATACCTGGCTTTGCCACTGACTCGAACTACCTCAGGCAAGTCACTCAAATTCTCAATGCCTTAGAAACTTCTGCAATCTTTATGAAGTGCTTTGAGGTCTACAAGCAAGAAGTTCTAGCCAAATATGAAGTATTCAGCCCATCAGATATCAAGCTGGAACCCAACAGGCAGCCAAGAGAGAACAAGGAGCCCTGGTGCAAGATACATGGTTTAATAAGCAAACTGCAGTACTCTGCGCCAGTGTCAACCTCAGGATTGATTTAAGTTTTTAAATCTTGAAGTGATGGTTGTTATGAAGAGGAGGGTGGTAAATCATTCTTCAACAGAAGAGCCAATGGGTTTAAATAGGGCAAGGGAGATTTAGATTGGACATTAGGAAAAGCTTCCTGTCAGAGTAGTTAAGCACTTGAACAAATTAGGCTGTGGAATCTTCATCATTGGAGGTCTTTAAGAACAGGCTAGAAATATACATGGCAGGGATGGTCTAGATAATACTTAGTCCTGCCTCAGTGCAGAGAACTGGACTAGATGACCTACTGAGGTCCCTTCCACTCTTATATTTCTATCATTCTATGACTCTGTGATGGTAGCAATGTCCACAACTGAAAGAAATGGTCATGGTCCCCTGGAAAGAGAGTTTTCTCCGTGAAACTACTTTGTTTGATGGTCTGACACTGACCAGATATCCAATAATACCTCTAGGAAATTGCAAGCACACAAACTCAATTAGAGGGGCAGATATAATCCATGCCACATATTCTGGTTGCTTCCTCCAATCTATCACCATCATTTCTCCCAATCTATCAGTTTTACCCAGACTGAGCATCAGCCAGTTAGCCCCGATCCCTGACCAAGTCTCATCTGTTCTTTTATATACTGCGTCCATCACCATGCTATCTGAAAGTCTAGGCACTGGACAAGATATTCAACAGCACTGGCTGGGTCAGTACAGATAGAAATATAGAGCTATGAATGTCTTCAGCACACTGAAAGCACTGGAGCCCTGGCTAGTTGCTAACTCTCCCAATGAACCTATTAAACAAGGAGACAAGATGCAAACCTGGGAAAGGCCACAGGATCAAAACTTTGGGAGAGATCTCGGATATACACTGGCTTTGAAGACTGAGCCACATGCTTGTGTCACAGGGTAGGGATAGGTGTGCAAATCTCAACTTTCACTGTTGATGGAACAATTTACTTTTCTTTCCCTTGATCTTCTGTGGATTTTTATACTGGGGCAAGGCAATTTGGCCTATTAATTATTATTATAGACACTTGAGTCCCATCAGCACTTCTGAATGCAAGTGAAGGTCCACTTTACCAGTTTTTAAGAATCAAAATATATTGCCTACTAATGCTACATACAAATACCTATGAATACTTATTAATGTATGCAATTCCCTTCTGTCATGTTCACATTTCACTATGGATGTCACGGACAATTATGCATTAGTGACCCGTTAAAAAGAGTAATCCCATTCTTCTATGATTAAGGCATATTTGAGCCCTGGACATAAGATTGCACAGAAGAGGGGACTGTCAATGATATCTGCGATACCACTAGTGCCCAAATATTTTATTGCCTGTGTAGATTTGCAGCTCCATTTATACTGCAGTGAAATCCATGATGTAAATATCTTTACACATTCAAACATACAAACACTTCTTTACAAGTTTCCTGATCTTTATCACTTCCTCTTAGACTCACTTACCTCCAGAAGAGAGAAAACACATGGACCCCTAAGAAATGTTGATTTATGAACTCCAGTGGATCTTTATTTTTCTTGTAAACTTGGGTGGAAAATTGACCAGTTATAAGCCTGCTATAGTTCTCATGGTTTTGCAAGATATGTTGTTATATTTCAGGATTATTGGATATTGCGAAAGACTTTTTCACTCTTTTTTTTCTTTTTCCTCTCAACAATATATTTTTTTGTCTCCAATTTTTTTCCCTACCTTTTTAGGGTTGGGGAAGCTATCAGAAAATAAAAACAAAAAGGAGCAAATCATTCCAGCAAAAGTTGTGTAGGGCCACCCCAGTCCTAATCTGTAAAAATATGGGTTCTGTTGCACACCCTGAGAGAGCAACCCCACTGATGTGGAATGTGCAGAACGTTTCCTGAGTTACCATGAATCACTCTGATTAGACAATTACTGTCTCTTTCTCTTTTGTTTCATTCTGCTTTTGACAGCTGTGTTGGTGTTTTTTAATACAGCCAATGGATCCAGCATTAATTTACAGTGAAGAGTTCTCATATCAGGATATAGATCAGTTAAATTACAAAGTAAAATATACAGTGACTAGAACTGTTCTGAAAATGGAATAGTTATCCCGCAAGAAATAAAGATATCTGGAAATTTGTTTTCATTCTGGTTAGTGGGAATGGGGAAGGGAGGGACAAAAAGTTGAAATATCAAAAATTTTCACACAATGAAAGTTCTGAAAAATGTGAATTTGTAGCCATCAAAATGAAAAATATCAACAATTTTGATCAAACCAAAAAGTTTCATTTTGAAATGTCAACATTTCCAACAGTTGAAAATGTCATAACATTCATTCAAAACCAAATGTTTCCTTACAAAATTTTCCACAAAAAAATCTGAAAATCGAATAAAAAATAAACATTTTCCCACAAAATCTATGATATTGTTGAAACTCCATATTTCGTTATGCAAATTTATCAGTGAAAAATTTCTACCCACTGTAACAATGATTGTTCCAAACATATAGGGCCTGATCCAGTTTTATACCCACTTAATTCAGTTGAATCAGGCCCAATTTTTTTTTTAAGCTTTTCACTTCATGTTGTTTTCATAGACTAATAGAACTGGAAGGGACCTCGAGAGTTCATCTAGTCTAGTTCGCTGAACTTATGGCAGGACAAACATTATCTAGACCAGTTACTGAATATGAAAAAAAATATATTAACAGATCAGCAAGAAACTCATATAGTCCTGGGATAATATGAATGAATATCATAATCAAGATGTAAGAGTCAAAGAGCAGGATAGTTCTACTGGAAAGAAAATCAGGATTTGGCTTAAGCAAGCAGCTAATACCATTTTTTAAATCCAAATTAGTGTTCAGAACTTTTTCTTTTAAGTAATATCAGCTAGATCATGACCTTTCAAAACCCTCCTCAAATCTCAAACCTTTTTGGGAAATCTACAAATGCAAATCCATGTCAATCAAAATGTTCTCACCCACCTATTATATTTACGACAAGAACCTACACCAGCATAAACTGGCTCCTGGGTCTCCCAGTGGGTTTCATGTTGTTAACCAATTGAAGGCCAGATCTTGTGAAGACCTATGCATGTGCATAAGTTACGCACATGCATGCATGTTTGCCAGACTGGGGCCTAGGCTATACATTCCTTAGGGCAGGGACTGTGTTGACATATTGTTGAGTTACAACACTAATAGTCTCTGTGTAAGACATAGTCTGTACTTCAATTTCTAAGCTCTTCAGAAGAGGCTTAGAAAATATTGACATGCTTTATTTGGCAAAGGCAATGAACAAGCATCATGAACACCATAAAACTTCAGAGATTCACAAGCTTTGACACTTCTGTTTGGATGATCACCCAAACATCCATCAAATTACATGAACCTTTCCTGATTCCCTCATTCACTGGCACCTTATCCTTACTGAGTGGCAGCATCCCTTCCTGCCTAGAGGTAGCAGCAGTCTTCAGGGGTAATCCTTACCCGTCTTCATCTCAGCTTCTCATCCAGGCAATCAAAACTCTTCAGGGGAAAGTCCTCTGAACCTTTTCTCTTTGAGAGGAATCTTTCTGGTCTTGACCCAAGCCCTGGCCACCTTCACACTCTTTGTGGGAAACATCCTCTAGTTCCTTTCTCCAACAGCATTCCACTGGGAAAAAGATGTATTCCCTTCTCCCAGACAGAGTAAAGCATCAACAATCTGAGCCTGCTGCTGACCCTTTTCAATGTCTTCCTCTGAGGCTTCCCTATGGTCCTTGGCTCTGAATGTGCAGCATACTTTTGAATTCTTTGATGGGGCAAATTACAGGGTTTCCCAGGAGAATTCTGCTGCTCCAGACTGCAGCAGTAATGAAAGGTCTCCTGTCTGAGGGTCAAAGTGAAGAACAAACTGAACTTTCCCAGTTCTCACCAAGGGCCATAATCTACTTATTTGGCTCATATGGAATTGAACTTCAGACCACCAGAAGTCCCACTGAAGTCACTATGAGCAAAGGTATTAGAATCTGGCCCCAAATGTTCAGGTCTGGATTCAGTTTGAAATGTGTCAAAGTTTCAGCTAGTTCTTATACTAATGAAACCTAGATGTTCACCTATCCCTAGATATTGGACAGGTGTCTAAGTAAAATCTTCAGAGGTATGTGGTGCTCTTATTAGCTCTCCGTAGGGCTTGATTACATGGGGTAATCCAGGAACGTTAATTCAAATTCCAAAGTAAATTAAACTAAATCAAATTAAGACCACTTCAATTCTGAACAACAGCATCCATGCAGGGATTTAATGTGGGTTAATTAATCCACTTCAAATTTGCACTTTTAATTAGGATTAGTTTTCCTGGACATCCCCATGTAGACAAGGCCTGTATTTTGTTCTTAAATTTTTGTTCTGGATAGTTAATGATTACCACCTTACTTGAAATTAGATATTTAAAAAATCCTAAAATAGAAAAAAATACCTTATATAAATTCTTAATCAACAGTCTTACTGACATACCTCCTGCCAAAAAACATTCTTCTCATTGCCACAGGCAAGATAAAGTGTATAACACTATGATTTGTTAGATGGAAGAAGCAATATGACAAAACACTTCTGGGATGCAATGCATTTCGCCAAACAGCTGAAACTGTTTTGTTGATAAATGATTGTGTCTGATATTGTTAACATTGTCAGACACGTAAAATTTGATCCACTGACAAAACCCCTCATAGCTGTCTCAATCTGTTCAGTAATCAATATTAAACCCTGTTTAATGCCTCAAAGCATTCCTTTTTGCTTGGCTTGTTGGGTTTATTTTTTAATTGGGCGGGATTGTGTTTTGTTTGTTCTATATATGACAAAAAGACAAAATATACATTCTGCTTAATAACTGCAACAAGCTAAAATATAATGGACAAGATTGGCACTCAGACAGTATGGTGGTGAACATGCAATATTTAGAAAGTGGGAGCGGAAACTAGGAAAAAATGTTGTTTTGGTTTCTCATTTGAGCTCCATAGGAATCTCAATAAAATCAAATATTTATGTTTTAAGGTGCTTAGTATCCTCAACTCCCACTAAAATCAATGAGACTTGACAGAGCTCAGCAGATTACAGGAAGTGCTTGACTCCTAGCAGGATTGAGCTCTTAACATTTATGTGGAAAATACTAAAAGATGTGATACATCCATAAATGGAGTATTAAAATATGCGGCACAAAATACACATACTAGATTTTGCATACGCATCTAATCATCTTACACATGTAGGTGACGAATACCCTTTGCATGGTATAAATCATACCAGGCACCTTGACTTTTTAATGAAGCGGATTCCATTTTTCCGTTCCTAGATATATTTGTTTTAAGCCAACTGAACTCCAAAGTTTAAAAAAAAGGAAAAAAAGGCATGTGTTTTTGCTTAAACAGAAATCTGAAATGATGTTATCATTATTTCTTGAGGATCGAGTAAGTGCAGCTTTGCAGAGTTTAGATTTTCACAAGCGGACACTATGCATTTTATCCTTTCAGAAGAGCATATTGTACCTGGAAGTACAGGCTGAAAGGTTTTGCCCCATGGGGAACGCAGCTGCAACAAAAGAAAACTGAAAGTAATTTGTTTGATTGTGACCACTGTAGAGTTCTAACTGGCCACGTCTCTCTTTCTCTTGCTCTCTTTCGCACACAGTGTTCCTGAAACAATCACCTAATGCAAAATTACAACCATATTTTTAATCCTTTCAGATACTTTGGTCCCTTATTGTGGGACTGACAAACATAAAAATAATGAAAAAACAATATTTCCTCTATCAGGCAAAGTGTCCCCACCCTCCTCCACCACACTCACAAAGAAACCCTCTTGCGTTGCACTACATTGAACAGAACAATAACAGCAGTTTACATTTTCAATGAACTTGGGAAGTTTTTTAAAATACATGTTCCAAACCAGCCTTTGAATTTTTAATATTCTGATTCTTTTTTTCTCCAGACCCATGAAAACCTTTTCAGAATAAGCCAATCAGCTATTAAGCATTGAGCATGGACTTCCAGTGAATAAACTGATCCTCCTATTTTAAGCTGCATAGGTGCATATGAGACTATTGTTTCAGCGTGACATTTTCAGTTTACCATTTAGGGCACATGTAAATTGTATTTACTGGTAGCATAGGGACAAATGGTGCAGCTATGTAACCCATGGGTACTGAAGATGCAATGATAACAAAGAGAAACAGCTTTCTCTTGATTTCTAAGTGATATTAGTAAATATTACTGCAAAGAGTCTGTATATTTTCACCGGTGCTTACTTAGCTTAAAATTCTAATAGCAAGTCACAGGTTATAGGATCCCAGAGCTATGGTAACTTAACCAGCTAAGGATGTGTTTCTTTCTGGAAAGGGGATACTTGTCTGATGGGAATTTCAACTTTCTAAAGTTTTAAGGCACTGATCCTCCGCTGGTCTAAATTATTGTGTGATAATCAATTGGCGCCAGCTGAGGATCTGTGCCATGGATTTCTATAATCAAATAACATATTTTTACAGTATCAGAATTTCAGGATCAAGGTATTTCCACATCTAAGGTAATGCATATTTATTAGGTGAAGAGAAAGTCTGGTAAATAAAGGAAAGGAGACAAAATATTTCATAGAAAGGGAGGGCAGAAGTGGGAGTGGGGGTGGGACAGAGAGAGCAAAATTATTCCTTAAAGCCAGACAAACATGGAGTGCAGGATGCCAGTCACACAAATCTGAACCACTGAGCAGAGCTGTGGTAAAGGGACATTAGCTGCTTTCATATGGTAATTTGTATAGAAGAGAAGGTTGTTTCTGGGTGGAGCAGTAGCCAAGACCAAGTTCACTGAACCTAGCATACCATTCAATCAGCCATCTGAAAAACAATGAACCACAGAAAAGGGGAGACTTTTATTTTGACTGGGTAACAGAGATGATGGCAATGGGGTGGGGTGGTGCATAGAGGGGAAATGCCTGAAACAGCTTAAAAGCAAGAAAACTGCATATCAGCAGTGGTTTCCTCTAGTTGTTTCTAGAGAAAATAAAATATATATTATATATAAATATATAATAACAATCATTCCATGAAATGACATACAAGTTCGCAAACAAAATAAATGCAGAAATATATGATGGGTATAAGAGATGAAAAATGAAAGAAATTACTGGCAATCTGCCAAGGTGATGGTGCTCCCCCTCCCGCGTCCCCCCCGCCCCATCAAAGAGGGTAAAATTCAAAAAGCAAAATCTACCATGATTTCCAGGAGTAGATGCAGTGTAGAGGGTTTTTTATTGTAGCTTCTAAACTGCCCTCAAAATAAGTTAAAGTGTCAACTAGTTTCTTGCAAGAAACTAATATTTTTAGATTAATGGGATTTCTTGTTGGGGCCGGGGGGTCTGCTTTTTTTATTTTTATTTTTATTTTTTTTGTTTTTTTGTTTTTTGCTAGTGACTTGTCTTTTATCTTGGCTTTCTCATCTCCTTTATTTGCTCTCTTTTTTGTTCCACTTTCTCCTTATTTTAAAATAAAAGCTAGCAGAGCTGTTCTATTTTCATGGAAATTGCCCAGCAGTAAGAATTTCAGTTTGTATCTAGAAGAATAATCTTTGAGTCAATTCACCCAAGATGCTTTGCAGTCTTTCACACAGCAATTTGCTAATTAATGATAAATTAAATGGAATTGTGTACAAGGACTCCAGCCAGAGTGCATATGTAAAAGGTGTGTGTATAATATCTTCAAGTGGTATCCATGTGAAAATACGGCTCTTAAAGACTTTTGTGCTGCCCAACCTCAGAGATGTTCATCTAAAGATTAAACTCATTTCCTTTTTTATGTGCTTCTAGATTAAATTAAACATTTTAGGTGTGTATTGTCTTCAATAGCTTTAATCGCCATCGAGACAGCCAGTTACATTTGGATGCACTCATTGGGCCATATTCAATGGGCTTGTCAAAAGAAAGTGTAAATTACACCATCAAGACCCTTTGAGTTGCAGGAAAGATTTACTCTGACGGAGGGTGGGACATGAGATGGTCGAGTTGAGGATCCTGACAAAAGGAAGAAAGGGGAACAGCAGGATACGGACCATGAACTTCAGAAAAGCAGACTTTGACTCCCTCAGGGAACAGATGCGCAGGATCCCCTGGGAGGCTAATATGAGGGGGAAGGAATCCAAGAGAGCTGGCTGTATTTTAAAGAAACCTTATTGAGGGCAAAGGAACAAACCATCCCGATGTACAGAAAGAATAGCAAATATTTTAAGCGCCCAGCTTGGCTTAACAAAGAAGTCATTGGTGAACTTAAACACAAAAAAGAAGCTTACAAGAAGTGGAAGATTGGTCAGATGACTAGGGAGGATTATAAAAATACTGCTTGAACATGCAGGAATGAAATCAGGAAGGCCACAGCGCAATTGGAGTTGCAGCTAGCAAGGGATATGAAGGGGAACAAGAAGGGTTTCTACAGGTATGTTAGCAACAAGATGATTAGGGAAAGTGTGGGTCACTTACAGAATGGCGGAGGCAACCTAATGACAGAGGATGTGGAGAAAGCTGAGGTACTCAGTGCCTTTTTTGCCTCTGTCTTCACAGACAAGGTCAGCTCCCAGACTACTGCACTGGGCGGCACAGAATGGGGAGGAGGTGAACATCCCACAGTAGTGAAGGAACAGGTCCAGGACTATTTAGAAATATTGGACATACACAAGTCCATGAGGCCAGATGCAATGCACCCAAGGGTGCTGAGGGAGTTACCTGATGTGATTTCAGAGCCATTGACTGTTATCTTTGAATGCTTGTGGCAATTGGGGGAGGTCCCTGATGACTGGAAAAAAAACAAATATAGTGCCCATCTTCAAGAAAGGGAAGAAAGAGGATCCATGGAACTACAGACCAGTCAGCCTCATCTCAATCCCTGGAAAAATCATGGAGCAGGTACTTAAGGAATCCATTTTAAGGCACTTGGAAGAGAGGAAGGTGATCAGGAAGAGTCAACATGGATTCAGCAATGGAAAGTCATGCCTGACCAACCTGATTGCTTTCTGTGAAGAAGTGACTGGCTCTGTGGATGTGGGGAAAGCAGTGGACGTGATATACCTTGACTTTAGCAAAGCTTTTTGTACGGTCTCTCACAGTATTCTTATCAGCAAGTTAAAGAAGTATGGGTTGGATGAATGGAATATAAAATGGATGGAGAACTGGCTAGAACATAGGGCTCAATGAGTAGTGATCAATGGCTCCATGTCTAGCTGGCAGCCGGTCACAAGTGAAGTGCCCTGGGGCTGGTTTTGTTCAACAGCTTCATTAATGATCTGGAGGATGGGGTAGTTTGCACCCTCAGCAAGTTTGCAGATGACACTAAGCTAGGGGGAGTGGTAGATACCCTGGAAGGTAGAGATAGGATACAGAAAGACCTAAATAAACTGGAGGATTGGGCCAAAAGAAATCTGATTAGGTTCAACAAGGACAAGTGCACAGTCCTGCATTTAGGATGGAAGAATCCCATGCACAGCTACAGACTGGGGACCGATGAGCTCAGCAGCAGTTCTAAAGAAAAAGACCTGGGGGTAACTGTGGATAAGAAGCTGGATATGAATCAGCAGTGTGCCCTGGTTGCCAAGAAGGCTAAGAGTATTAGTAAGAGCATTGTCAGCAGATCGTGGGAAGTGATTATTCCCCTCTATTTAGCTTTGGTGTGGCCACATTTGGAGTATTGTGCCCAGTTTTGGGTCCCCCACTACAAAAAGGATGTGGAGACATTGGAGAGAGTCCAGCAGAGAGCAACAAAAATGATAAGGGGGCTGAAGCACAAGACTTATGAGGAGAGGCTGAGGGAACTAGGCTTGTTTAGTCTTCAGAAGAGAAGAATGAGGAGGGATTTGATAGTCGCCTTTAACTACCTGAAAGGGGGTTCCAGGGAGGATGGAGCTAGGCTGTTCTCAGTGGTGGCAGATGACAGAACAAGGAGCAATGCTCTCAAGTTGAAGTGGGGGAGGTCTAGGTTGGACATTAGGAAAAAAATGTTCACTAGGAGGGTGGTGAAGCACTGGAATGGGTTACCTAGGGAGGTGGTGGGAATCTCCATCTTTAGAGGTTTTTAAGATGTGTCTTGACAAAGCCCTGGCTGGGATTATTTAGTTGAGGTTGGTCCTGCCTTGAGCAAGGGTTTGGACTAGATGACCTCCTAAGGTCCCTTCCAACTCTAATATTCTATGGTTATATATTCCCACTGTGGCATTTCTTTGGGTTTCACTCCAGGGGAAGTAGCTGCAGGGAAGGATACTCAACAGTTGCCTAACTTTATTCCCATTGAAATCAAAAGGAGGTTTGCCATTGACTTCAGTGGGAATATATTTCAATCATTTTGAAACTCTCCACACGCTTTAATTCCTACCCTGAGCTTCAATGATGGGAGCCACTGAACCAGTGCAGTGCCTGGTTGTCTCAACTATGCCTCTTACCCTGCCAGTACGACTCACTCTTTAAACTTTCCTAATCCCCTAGGCTATATTGGTACAGGGTCACAGCCAGCCATTTTGCGCCACTGCAATCTCCCCCCAGGGCACACATTTTGCTGACTTCTCTGCCATGATCTCCTCTGGCTTTCTCTAGAGGGGACTCAGGAGAATGCCTGGGCCAGTTTCCACAGACTATAGGAAATTTGCTGCTATCCAGCAAAAGTTCAGCTTTGCAAGCTTTGCTTCTCACACTGTTTAGGATTCTGTAATTCTGTACATCACTGCTATGACAAACCTTAAATGCAGAGCTAGCTAACAAAAAGAACATAAATAGTGCCATGCCACCTTAGACCAGCATGTCATCTAGGAACAGATCCCAAATATAATTAGGGATGCATAACTCCCCTTGATTTCAATGGAAGTTAGGTGCCTACGTTTCTTTGAGGATCTGGGCCCTCGTGTTTTATGATGTTCATAGCAACAGATGCTTCAGAGGAAGCTGAGAAACCCCCAGAATGGAGAATTATGCAATAACTTTGCTACAAGTGAAGCATCTGCCTAACCACCAGCACTTTGTTGTTGGTTTATGTCCTGAAGCATGAGTTCTGTTCTCCATATACATTATTGTTCCACTTAATGTCACTGAGGATGTTCTTTATTATTCACATCAATGTCTAATCCTTTCTAGAATCCCACTTATGTCGCTTCAATAGTATATTGTGGCAATGAGTTCCACAGGTTAATTATATACCAAAAAAAAATGTAGTTCCTTTAATAAGCTTTTTGTGCTGGATTTTAATTTTGTTTGATGTCCCACTTGAATTATGAGAAAGCTTAAGAAAGCAAATAATCCGCTCTATGTGATTTGTTTTTTGGATTCCTCTTTCATGCTCTCTCATTTATCCCCACTCTAAACAGATTCAATCTGTTTAAAAATTGTTGTGATTAGAGATAGCAAATAATTCAAAATAAGTAATTTATTTACTGAATTTTGCATCTTTTTCACTCATATACTGTGGGTAAACTGATCATGATTTCCTCCAGTTTATTGTTGTTTCAAAGTATTCAATGAATAATTTCTGCAAATAACCCTTGCTGTGTAACTTAACTATATATAAGCAGTTCATTTCAAATAATTGATACAGGATATTAAACTGTGTTTTGATTGGACATGCAGAACACTGGGTACGTTTATGGTTCTATGACTGGGTACCATTTTGAATCCAGACTTCTGGTGTGACCACTCACAATTACAAAATCAAAATACAATTTCTGTGAATATTCCCCAATATCTGCAAAAAAAATTTAGTGTTTCTATGAACATTCTAGCCAGCAAACTCACTTGCAAGAAGATTACTGGAATTGAACCTAAAAACAATGGGACAACAATCGAAGCGTATTTCTTTTATAATTCGTAGAATTTGTGCGGGGGGGTGGGTTTTTGTCTTCACCCAGGTTCACTTTCCTCATCTGTTATATGGGGATAATAATACTTGTCTCCCATTTAAATGATCAGTTCATTCATACTTGAAGGCATTTTGAGACCACTGAAAGAGAGGGGCAACTCCATTCATTTTGTGTTTACAGAGGAAAACTTTAAGTACAGTGAGAGCATTACAACCCAAATTAATACACATCTGGGAATTGATTACAGTGAATCTTAATATTGTGAATTTGTATGTTGGCTCAGACCCCACAAATAAGCACTTGCTTAGCTTTAAACACTGGGCTCATATCTACACTTGGAGTAGGGGTGTGATCCCCAGCTTATGGACGTACTCAAGCTAGTCAAGCGAACTCGCTAAAAATAGCCACATAGCCGGTGGGCTAGCACAAGCAGCAGCAAAGAGCAGCACGGGCTAGCTGTGCTGAATACGTACCCACAGGGTCCAGGAGGGTTTGTACTTGAGGTGGCTAGTCCACATAACTGCTCAGCACTTCCTGAGCTCCGGAGGCGACACTACTCTTTATAATACAATAGTCCAATTACACCTAGCACGAGTATATCTACACGTAGACATAGTGTGTGAGTAATCCCATCGATCTAAATGGGATACTTATCTGCTTAAAGATAAGGAGATAGTTAAGTGCTTTTCTGGGATGTGGAGCAAGGACGGAAGCATCATGTCCCTTATGTTATTCTATCTAGTTATACTTTTACTTCTGATACATGTCCTAGCCCAACTCCCACTGCACCGTCCACTAACCATCACTACGTTCCTAATGACTTAAATGCTTAAGTCCCATTTTCAAACATGAGCAAAAGCCAGCGGTACGTAGGGTCCCTTTTGAAAGCTGTACTTCAGCTCATAAGTCACTTCGGTGCTTTTGAAATTTGTACCCCAGGCCTTACTCTATGTTAGTATCTAACACAATAAGGCCTCTAGGTGCTACCAAAATATTTGAGGTGACAGAAAATGTTCCAGTTTTTGAGATTTCAATTAAAAGATTTTGGAAAAAAAATCTGCATAAGTACAAATTATTAATAAATAATAAAGTGTCGTTAAAGATATGGCAAGTACATTTCTCTCCTTAAAAATTACATATAGTTTAAATTAAGAGCTGGCCTTACTAACAAATCCTCTGCTTCACTTTCAAATTCTGACTGCGCTCAGTGTTGACCTCCCACGTGTTTCCATTAACTCGTAGTAAATAGGAACCCCTGACTTGTATTCCTTGTACACCTTCAGGTCCCATTGAGGTGCATGGAAGCTGGGCTTCCTTAAGGAATTCAGGATCTGCAAATGGTGAGCCCACTTGCACAAATACAAAACATTTACTTGATATTGCACGTCTTTTCATAATCCACTTCCCATTTTGTCAGAGAAGAAATCACACACAGTCAAGTATGACAAGCACTACTCCACCTAAGAACTCATTTCACAGCACTCAGTCATCTGGATCGCAAAATAAAGGTTATATTCTGTACTATGCCAAGCACCTTCCACTCTTCCTGATTTCAACAGGATTTGAGGTTGCTCATAACTATGCAAAATCTGTAGGAAAGGCGGCGTCCAAGTGAAGGTGGTGTACGCTTCTGAACTCTATTAATTGAAAAGTGGTTAAAGATTCAGAGCTTCATCCTCCTTCATTTACAGTCTCAGAAATTAGAAGGAAAGCTAATGAACTCAGATTTTAAACCCACACCACCATTCAATTTCCTTCTTGCCAAAACTCATGTCCACAAAATCCTAGTGGAGCATTACACAGGAATGTTCCATTTCAATGGGAATAACCCAGGTGTGCATGGAGGTTGTTTATTTGTGTTCACATTTTTTTAGGTTTTGTAATTCCTAAGGCCCCAATACTGCTATTTGACCCGTGAACCTGTCATGGAGCCTCACTGACTTAAATGAGGCTCTCTTCAGGCTCAAGGGCCATGTACATTTAGATTCGGTTGTGGCATCTGGGCCTAAGTGAACTATTTAAAGAGCCAATAACATCTAAAATCTCACCGCCTTATGGTATTTCAGGCTCTGGATTGTGGAAATAAGAGACCAGGTTTCCCTTTATTTTGGACCATACATGGCTCTGGGTGGTTTTGTTTTTTTAAAACCTCTGTGGGGATGGGGGAGAACACAAATACTGAGTCATTTGGCTTATTCAGATTTACTCAGAGAATGCTGTTTTCATCTTTATTACTGTGGAACTTGAATGCAAAGTCCTAGCGGTTAAAAATATCTTACACCCACAGAGATACACAAACCTTTGCCCAAGCCCCCCTCTTTCTGTTACATAATTAATGTATGTTCACTGTTAAGCCAAAACGAACAATTGTTTTCCCCCAGATAAAATAAATAACCATTTATTTTAGACTATGTATGCACAGCTTTGTTCAAATCCAGGCTCTAATTTAGGGGTCTCTGCAATATAATTGTGTCTCTTATAATTATCCTCTTACGTTAAAACAATCCAACCTAGTCTAGAAGTGGCAGTGGCTCCTGGTTCAGCTAATTCTCAGGGAAGACTAGGCTGGAAAACAAAGCAGGAGGTCTTGTGGATTCCCCTGCATGCTTTTCTTTCACTGATTGCAACATGGCTAAGGATCCCTGGAAGAATCTGGAAATGCCACTTGGTAGGCTGATCAAAATCTGCCCCTGTATATGATGGATAATTTTACTTATGTTCCTTTTTTATATACTGTGGCCCTGTGAGCAAGTGCAACTCACTAAATTCTGAGCCAGCTCACTATATTTGGCTTCCTATCTTTTACTGTATGTACACTTAAATGCACTTCCAGACTCTAGACCAGACATTACATCAGAATTGCCAAGTCAGGGAAATGAGATTTATGGCCTCATTTTATGCTAAGATACCACCACATAGATAGCGCTAAACTCAATAGTACTTGTGGTCGGGGAGTCTGTTCCTGATGCCTAATGGCCAGCCTATCTCATCACATGGCGTGGCTCTTTATGAGGTCGAAGAGGCTGATTAAATATGCAAGCACGTGGGAGACATTTGGTGAGAGGAAGCAGTCCCAGGAGTAAGAAGTGTTTGGGAGGAAATCTCGTTACTGTTTCTTTAGAGGTCCATGGCCAGAAGCCTTGCAGAGAAGGCAAAACAAGGCTCCCCCTCACCCAATCAACTGAGGATGAACAGGGAGGAGACCGACCTTTATAGCAGAGGAGACACCCACAAGGAAAGGCTGGCCTAGTCAGCAGTCTGAAGGATAATTAAGGAAAAGGGGCCAGTCAGCCAGCTGAGAAACTGGTAAAGCACCAGCAGCTGGCTAATCTAGACTTCAGCTCCTGAGGAGAGCTGAAAGCACCTGCTTAGATAGGACTAGGAATCTGATTGACAGAACCCAGTTCCAGGGAAAAGAGTTGGGGAGACTCTGGATAAGAAGAAAGTGTGAAACTAATGAGTACAGCCCCATTACAAAGAGGAGAGCTGGGGATTCCTGCTTAAGGAAGGACAGCGAAGAGGTAACTGCCGGAAGGGAAGGGTTCCTGGCCAGAGACTGTTTTCAGGTGCAGGAAAGAAGAAAGGAGCCAGGAACTGCTAGCTGGACTAACGGTGAGGCAATGAATGCCCCTGGATGTGTCTGAGTGAACTTTTCTTTAGCCTTGTGGCTGTCATTAATAAATGAGACTCTTGGAAGGGACCCTGTTCGATTTAACTGTCTGTACTTGTTTATAATTTATATGAAGGGAAGTGAGGCAGAGCTCACTTGTGGTGCCATGCTGGACTGTAAGGGGCCACAGCAGTGTGACCTATGCATTTGAGCACAAAACTCAGGAGAGGATTTTATTTTAAAAACAGTGGTTCTTTGCGCATTTATCTGATAACAGAAAAAATGGGCCTCAATCTTCAATTCTGACTTATTTCACTCCCAGGAGTATTGCAAAACTGCATATGGACTGGATGGCTTGTACAAGAACTTGTAATGGGATGTTTAGCCTTTCTCATGTAGGGTATGTATCTGAATATTGGTTAGACCAGTAGTGGCACTAAGCTGGAATCAGATGACTGCTGCCCAGTGACATCTGTAAAAAGAATGAGCAATTTCCTTCCAGTTTTAAGTGGTCTGGAATCCACAATATAAACTGAGATTTGGGTTATACTAGTACATAGATTTGGAGAAGACGGCACTGCACAGCATGTCACATGTGTCTTCTGTGGGGGCCAGATCCTGACATCCTATTCTGCTTTTACTCAACCTACACTTAAATCAAGATTAAAATAGTCTTCATCAGAAGTTTGTCTGGGTAAGATTGCTGGTTGGTAACTTACCACAGAAAATTCTGCTAATTTAAATTTCCTTTAATCTCGAAATAGAATGAAAAGTCAATTTTGATATTTACCATGAAATGGGAATTCCAAAATTTTGTTACAGAAACCTTAATGTGACCTTATTTAAATATGTCATTAACGTTGAAACAACATAAAACATTAAATATGGTGTATACAAATATTTAATATTACAAGCAAAATGTTTTAATTTTTTCCCCCAAAAAACAATAAAAGTCGGAAGAATTAAACAAGAAAGTCAAAACAACAGACAATTTCAATTAAAATCATTTAAAATATTGGAACATTCATGAGAAAAGGTTTTGGTTTTGATGAAACAGCATTTTCTAAGGGTAAACTGCTCCGTCGAAAATGTTTCAACCAGCTCTGCAGAATAAGCTAGTAGGAATTTTGACTAAGTAATAATTGAATAAGGATTTCAAGATTTGGCTCTGATTAAACAGAAGATATCTGTTTTTAGGGCTGTCAGTTTAATACCTTTCACCATTGCTAAATTCACATAAGAAAAATAATTGCATATAACTTTAGCTCCTTTATAACTAGCTTTCTTTCCAAAATAGACTGTCTTACTGAAAGTAATTTCTTCAGGTCAAAGATGAAGTCAGACTTTGGTGGGCTGAATGTGTCAATTGCACTTATAATGTAGTTGCAAAGAAACTTTTGATTTACCGGTTTGTTTCAGTAGACAATTTTTTACATCTCTTGAAAGCCCAAGAGTCCACTGCATGCATTCTTAGAGCCTTGTAAAGGAATGCTGAGGAAATTTGCCATAGACATAGAGGCCCTAATGTGTTTTTCCCTGCACTTCTGCTAATTTGCATATATGTTCAATGGCTCACTTGCATATGTAACTAACATGACTGTGCATGCATATCTGGTAATGTGTATGCAAATCAGACATGCTTCTTTGCATGAACATTGGTATGAACATACTTCTAAAAGTCATGCCCCTGTGAACGTGGTGAAAAAAATAATATTTGCTACCGCATGACAGTTTGCAATGAGGGTAGTCTCTTATTCCAAGTATATAAAGTTACCATAGTCACTGTAGTTGCCTAAGGTGGTTGAATATTGTGTTTTTAATAGCATCTCAAAAGTACTGGCTTCATGAAGCGGGTGCTAAGGCTTGATGTTATAAATCATTTAGTTTGGTTTGCTATAATATTTTAGGACCTAGGTACCACAGCACACTGAATAGCATTATATAGATACAATAAATAATCATTTTAGTTGAATTGCATAAAACTACCTTCTCTCCTGCTCAGTGTTGCTTGTGCACGAGGAACTGTCCTTTCATATACATAGTTGGGATGGATCCTGTTTGGTTCATTCCTTAGAATGAGTTACACAATTCTATAAAATGGACTCTTTAGGATAAATGCAGTTCCAAGAGTCCTGTCCTCTCCTATTCAATGATTCCCAGCCAGACAGTCACTTTGGAAGAGGAAAGGAAAAGGACACCCCTAACCAACACTCTACTTTCATATGCACACGCTGTTCCCCCTGGTTTTAAGCAGAGTCCCAGGTACATGTTTGAAGGAAAGAAAATTGTCTCCTAATTCTCACTAGAATATGGGCTAATTCCAAAAATATAAGGGAAGAATTCTACCATCAGATGCATGTGTTGAATCTTGATATCAGAGCTCTTCTGCCCATGTCCAAGAATGACTGAATCAAATGACATCACCATGACATGACATCTAGTTAGAACAATATGGAATATCAGAGTCCACCAGTGCCATGCAGATCATACTTGATATTGCTAAAAATGCATGATATGGATAGCATTTCTTTTCCAAAATGTTTTGTGCCATATTGAATGTTCACTCATGAAACCAAAGGGCCTGAGCACAGTTAGATTCATGCCTTGTCTATATAAGGAAAGCTGCACCAGTTTAATTTAAATAGGAATTTAAGCTGATTTACTTAAAATGTTACAAATCTCTTATTTTGGTCATTCAGCTCATGGCCTGCTGTCCTGGGTAGAATTTTTTTAATCTGAAACTAGTCGAAAGTTCTCTGGCTTCATTACAATAAAGACACGAGAGCCTGGTTTGTTGAACAGCATTATGCTTGCCAATAGGAAACAGTTCCAACCACAGGTTTTACTTGGATTCAGTCTGAAACTAGATTCACTTTGAGTCTGTGGCTTGCTCAGACTGAAACTCAATGTCAACTTCCAGGGCCAGATCCCCTGCTGGTGGAAATTAGTGCAAGTGGAGCTTTGTCAATTTAAATCCAGTTATGGATCTGGCCCAGCAACGTAAACCCACATGAACCAAAACCCTGGTGAAGTCTGCATTGTAGCACATGGAGACGTATCCCTTCAAACAGTGTTCACTGTGTTCTGTGTTTTAGAAGCTGCCAGGCACCAGCCAGAGCCACAGTACAAATATAATGAGGCCTTGTGTGTGTGTAAAAACATGATTATTTGGAACCCAGCTGTGCCTGTGTGGCTTCTTTATACCGTTTTGTTAGGAAAAGAGCGAAAGCTGAAACATGCATGAACCTCTGTGAACTGAAACGGCTGAATTTTGCACAGCAGCATACCTCTTAAGCAGACACTGCCATTCGTGTCAGACTACACTGGACTGCTCTAGGCTGGAGGTGGAAACTCTCACTTACGTGGAGTAACTTCCTCGTCTATGAGTGGTGAAGCTGAAGTTAATGAGACGTGTCATATATGAAGGTTTCTACAGAGTGAGGAAAGGCATCAGAATCTGTTCCCTTCTGAAATGGATAAGTGGCAACTGAAATCAGATCACCATCACCACAGTTTATTTGTGACCTAAGCGGGGAAGAAAGATAAATTTAATGTTATCTCAGCAACAGAGTACAAACTTGAATTTGGGTGTTACTGAACCCATTGCCCCAATTCGGGGGGTTTGGAGTCTTTGAGGAGGTTGGCAAATGGGGTGGTATAAAGAATCATTCTACTCCAGCTGTGAACCCCCCCCAAATTTGGAGGGGAATTCAGAATCCAAACTCACCTCCAAAATCTGGATCTCACTGCTAGCCCTTGTCACAACCCTAGACTCAACCAAAATCCTTGGCTCAAATACCGACGTGGGAGTTTTTGAAACATGACTCCCACTTCTTCAGTGTGGACCTATCTCGAATTTGTAATGTTAGCAGTAGTAAGCTTTCCATAGGAGGGGGGAGGAGGAGATAAGGACAGAGAAATGGCATGCAGTGGATTAAAACGCCCTTCAAATCTGCCTCCCCATGCATAAACATACTGAGTCCAATCCTCAGCTGGTAAAAATTTGCATTTACATCACCACTGAAGTCTGTGGAGCTCTGCTGATTTACATCAGTTAAAGGTTCCGGCTCTGTCCCTTTGCTTCCCAGGACCAGAAGTCAAGTCTTACAGTCAATGAGGAGAGGGGAACAATTAAACTCAAGAGAAATTAGGAGAGTTTAAAAAGAAAAATCCCCTACCAGGGTTTTTACTATGGCTCCTTTCATGTCAGTAGAAGCCTTTACATTATCGATTTTTCATATAGAAAGGGGTGGTCTGTGTGTGTGTGTGGGGGAGGTATTTTTCATACTAAAATTGAAACAGGAGTCACGAGTAAAATAGATGTTATGCTTTTCTTTAAAAAGAAAAAAAAATAAGATTGAGTAGAAATTTTCAGCTTTTGGAAGCTGGGAGTTTGGGTTTGAAATTTTGGCATTAGTAATTCCCTATACTCGGTCCACAAAAGTTCTCTTTTGTGTTTACAAAAGGTTTTCTTTTCTTCTTCTTTTTTTTTTTTTTTTAAAGTAAGTCTGTTACCAAAGGATTTTAAGATACAGGGGAGATGTGAAAGGCATAGAAGATTTTCATTTCCTGTGTTATAGGGTGCAAATAATATCAGTATGAAAAACCTGGCAGGAAGATTTAAGATAGCAGTTTTTACATTGATAAGTATTTGTTCATTTCCTGACAACAAAAAATATAAATCTCTTCAGAAATTAAATACCCTGGCTTGTTGAAGCACTTTTGTGACGTTCTGTGGTAGACTGGCTTCCTTTCATTGGAAATCCACAGCTAGAATAATAATCACAGCATCAGTTATTATACGTGTATCAGTTCTGTGCGGCAAGAGGCTAATACAGTGTATGGCCGAATTCTCCTACTTTTGTGTCACTTATTTTCTCTGTGGGCCAGATTTGCATTTTAATGGAAGTAGTTTATAGACTTCTTTGCTGCCTTCATAGTGCCACAAGTGGCATCATTAAGTGAGTTAAGCCGGATTAATGCTGATAGTAAAGTCAGATAATACAATAACAGAGGCCTTCATTTCCATTTGGATTAGGTGAAGAGAGCAGGCCTGTCTGGTGCAGGGTGATAATTTGTAAGCGTGATATGTTGTACTTGAGAGGATAAGATTAAATTTAGTGGGTTTAACTGTCATCCCAGTAAGTCAATTACTTCATCTTTTCAGGCTTTGAATTTCTTTTATAAATAAAATAAATGGAATATTGAGCTGCTCCACAGCCATTTCGAGCTTCCATGAAGAAGAATTACACATGCTGGGCCAAAAAAAAAAAAAAAAAAAAGGGTTTCTGATTTGGCTCCATAAGCAAAATATAAACTCCATTCAAGTGCCAGCATGGAAGCAGTTCAGAAATATTGTCCATCTCTCATATCACAAGCATGACAGATTCCATTGTGACTTTAGATTATCCATAATAGGAAATATTTATATTGTGCCTGGCTCTTTCTATTTGTATCTGCTGGACTGTAGAAGGAAAACAGTAAAATACTGATCCCTGCTATCATTTAACCCCTTTCCTGTTTTGTTATTTTTCCATATATTTAAAGTTTACACCAGAGTAATAAGTGAGCCTCAGATAAAAATGAAGAACTTGGATCGGTTAGATTTTTAACATGTGTCAAGCTAATACAGTTTTTTATTCCCCCATTTGATACCAAATCTGTGAGGCCATTTCTTGGGTACAGAAAGTTTGGTGATCTGGTTTCTATAAATTAGATACAGCTAGATAAACACCAACATCTTTATTTCTACCTGCAGGTCCAGACTGAATACAGGTAACATCAAGGGATGTTAGGCATGTCGACAAGGGAGTGTTTATCCATAACAAGAGATTTCTTACAAGCCACCCAAACTCAAGATCCTTTTGTAACATCATTTAGAAGGGCTTGCCTCGCACGCTGAGTGAGGAAGATAACCTTTGCTATGATCTCTTAAGCTATTGATGACGCTCGTCACAGTCATGCGCGAAGGTCATAGGCCCTGATGCTGCAAGGTACTCGGCATCTTTATCTCTCTTTGAAGTCGGGGGTTAAGAGCACCAGCGCCTTTTAGGGGACTGTCAACACCACGCAGGATTAGGCCAATAGTAAGAGTTTAGATACCACAGTGATGGCCACGGCACGTGAACACAGATTGTTAAGAACAACAGGTAGACAGATTTAGTAACTACCATCGTGCTACACAATAACGATGTGGCTTTTCATGTTGACAGACAATTAAACTTCACGGTCTTTTCTTGCCGCCCTTCCGCCTGCACAACTCCCATCGATGTTAGCGGGTGCTAACGTTGCAGGTTCTGGCCTAAAATTAGCAGAGAGCAAAGCAGAACTCCAGGACTGAATTTCTTCAAACACTAGGAAGATTCAGATCAGATCTGGATGTGAAATTTGTGGCTTAGGCCCATCTGTATTAATTAGGGAACTACCAGCTACTGGAGCCACCCAGGTGATAGATGCTATTCTGTGTAGGCATAGCTAGTCAGGTTCAACAGATATCATATCCCCTGCAGTCCGATTTAAAGGGAGATATAATTATTTAACCTCAAGGAGCAAAATATTTTCCATGTAAGTTGACACCATTCATATGTAAGTTACCGTTTACTATGGACGCTTAGAGCCTGCTCCTCTTCTCGTTTATACTGGAGTAAGTCAGGTGTAATGCCAGTGAAATCAATGGAATTAGACTGGTGTAAAATCGGTGTAAGTCAGAGGGAATCCAAGCCCTCTGGGCGATATTGTGTCATGTCAAATAAAACGGAATCTATAGAGTTAGAGTATCTGTTTTAAGCACGCAGTGACTTTTTTATCTGAAGGATTTTTTGTATGGGTAAAAAGGCTTTTGTAAAACAAAAGTTGTGTTTTGGGGGGGGGAAGGAAAGGTTTAGTAATGTCAAATTCATCAGTTCATGCTTCCCTTCCATGACCAGTTTGACTTTTAGCTGTCTTATAATTTCAATTAATCTTTTTAAAACTTTCTTAATTGTTGACTTTTACTTCTTCCCCACTCTTCTTTTTGGAACATTCCTAGAATAATATACTTTTAAATGTCTTTCATATTCATGGGTTCGATTTGCAGATAGGTCTAAGCTATAATCAAACCCTGTGCCCTGAATGTTCTTACAGATATCAGTGTTCCATTTTCTGTCGAATTAGCAATGTCACGCAAGCTTTGAGCGGCTGTAATTACAACCTCAACAGAGCAGAAAAGCTGTAGCAGCCAGCCAGACATATGCTGCTAAAAAATTAGCCCATTCCCCCTTGGAAAACCAAACAGTTTCTCCTTTTAACTTCCAAACACACTGATGGTAAGCCAAATTCTGCCTTCTTTTGGACTCCAGCAACCCCACTGACACTCATGCAGGCGTAACTGAGGAAAGAATCGGACCAGCTTGTCTCTAATGGTCATGCAATTATCCCACCCCCCAGTTGAGAAACACTAATATAGTATATAAAGCAGTATAAACAGTCATTGTCTGTATGACATTTTAGTTTGTACTGACTTCACTAGTGCTTTTTATGTAGCCTGTTGTAAAACTAGGCAAATATCTTTATGAGCTGACATACCCTCTGGAATAGCTCTGCATACCCCCTGGTTGAGAACATGCCCCTGGTTGAGAACCACTGTCTTAGAATATGTAATTACATATGCTAAACACTCTGTTCCACCTTGTATTTAACTCTGACACCGCTGGGTATGTCTATCCTGCCATTAGACACCCACAGCTGGTCAATGCCAGCTGGACTCAGCCTCATGGGGGTCGGGCTAAGGGGCTGCTTAACTGAGGTGTAGACATTCTAGTCTAGCGGAAGCCTGGACTCTAGACCCTTCCTACTTTTCAGGATCCTAAATCCTGGGCTTCAGCCTGAGCAGCTACACCGCAATTAAACAACCCCATAGCCCAAGCCCTGTGAGCCCCACTCGGCTGGCACAGGCCAGCCACAGCTGTCTAATTGCTGTGTAGACATTTCCCAGACCTGAAGAAGATCTTGGTGTACCTCAAAAGCTTGTCTCTTTCACCAACAGAAGTTGGGCCAATAAAAGATACCACATCACCCTCCTACTCTCCAGCACCTCTTAAATGGCAAGACAGTATGAATCTCAGTAGCAAAACAAACCTCTATACGGCCGTTTATCATTCATCTCTTTGCTTTTCAATTCTTCTCTCTTTTGTGTGGGGTGGCAGTCTGATCTGTCAACTTAGTCAAGCCCTAGTATTAACAGATTTCTATCTGTTAAACAGAAGTGCAGAGACAATATTTACCTACCACACAGGGCTGGTGAGAGGTTTAGTTAGGTGTTAGTACAGCACAGTAAATATGATATAGTATATAAACGCTGAGTATTATTTCTAAGTCACCTACCGCTGGACACAGGGGCAGCTGTTTAATGTTTATGCTCTCCAAAAACCTGAAAGTAGCGCCTCAATGTGTTTTCAAGTTTTAATTCTGGGTGGATAGAATTTTGTGAGAGACTTTTAGGATTACAGCCATTCCCCAAGGTTTATAGAAGACTTGGCCTTTGGTGTTTTTGTTCTATTTAACATGGGGTGGAAAAGGTGGGGGAGGGAGATTAGCTTAGAACCAGCACTGGGAAGCATGCAGTTGTTCAGAAAGACTTTAACCCTCTCTGAAACATATTGTGGAAACATTAACATTATAAATGGCTTTTTAAAAACAGAGTTCAGAGGAACTGGGAGTGCAGCCCTGTTCCAAAAAGTCTTCAGATGAAGATTCTCACCAAATGAGCTCACGTTACCCAATTCATTACACAGGACAAAAGCAAACTTGGAAACTCAAATTCAGAAGCTTTTTGGGCACAAAGCAATAGACACAACAGGGACATTGGATTTATAGCTCATTAGAGATCTAATAGTACACAATATTATACTTACCATACAGTGGTATCTCATATTGAGTCAGATTCTCCAGTGCAATGTGGCCTGTTCATACCACACCACTTATATAATTTAGTGTACAATCCAGTTTCACCATCCCAGGGAGGGTCATCCCATGTTAAGGGTCACTCTAGTAGCATACAGCCAGCGTTGGGTGCCCTAAATCCACATCTGCCTGGAGGAAAGGGGATGAGGTTGGGATGGATGTAAACAGGGCAGTCTGCCCCTTCAAGCACTGGGGGGTGGGGGCTGGAGAACAACCAGTCCTGTTCTGGAGAGGGATGTGACTGATGATGCCCTTCTGAGGTATATAAAGGAGGTCTGCTGCTCCATGAGGAGCCTGGAACCAGGCAGAGGCTGGGAGTGCACTCTTCTGTGGCTGCAGCAGAAGGCCGTGAGAAAGCCCACATCCAGCTTGGGGAAGGTCCAGACCAGTAAGCTTCTGGAGACCAAAGAGCTCCACAGCCTCTAAGAAGAAGAGGAATGTCGTTTTTTTTATTGTTCCAGTGTCCTTTGTGCATGTGTATTAAATAATAAACTGAGCCCTGAGGTAAAGGCTACAAACTAAGCTGGGGGCAGCTGATTGGGTCCATCATCCTACCATGGTCCTACATCACATCACTATTTCACTAGCTTTTTAGACAGGTGTAAAATTAGAGCAGCCCCTATGATGCTCTTACACAGTGTAGGGGACCAGACTCCACAGCGCGGCGCCAAGATCAGGGGAGTACAAAGCTGAGTTTTAAGCAACCGTAGCTAACTACTTCAGGACCTCTGCTGTAGGACGTTTAGCTGCATTCCAGGATCTGGCCCATAATTTACACAATGGTATTATATAGACTAAGGCTAGGAAAAGAGTATTTACATTACATATTCAGCAGGGTGGGTATGATGTGTAAATAGTAATGCAGTTTAAAAAGACAAGTGCAAAGATGTAAGTCCTGATTCTCATTTACACTAAGCCTTCAAAACACTGAGATTCTGAGAGTAAATGAAAATCAGGCCTTAACTTTTTTTTATCTGGACCTTTTTATTTTCCCAGTTTTTACATGCATAATATACAGGCCTAATCCTGAAAGCATGGGATTAATTGGTGTAATTCATGTGCTGAGGGCACCCAAAGGTTGAAATAATATCATCACCTCTTAAATTTGGTCCATTGTATAAAACTTAGCAACAATGAAATTGCATTGGTATATATAGAGCAGGTAAGTCAGTTTTTGCAGTTAAAAAGTTCAGCCTTTGGACTGCACTTAAGAAAAGATGTGTTGCTGGTAGAAAAGTAAGATATATGATACATAGCAACTGAATGCTGAAAAAATTAATAAAAACACCTTAGGGAAGAAAAACCCTACCATCAAGTCTAAGTCACTAATTTCATTTCCAAAATAGTTCAGTGTAAGCATAAAAGACCAGCAATAAATATCATTAGATACTTCATTTGTGTATCCAAGGTTATAGAAAATTTATAGATACAGTAGAACCTCAGAGTAATGAACACCAGTTACAAAGTGATCAGTCAACCACACACCTCATTTGGAGCCAGAAATACACAATCAGGCAGCCGCAGAGAAAAGAAGAAGAAAAAAGCAAATACAGTACAGTATTGCATTAAACATAAACTACTAAAAAAATAAAGGGAAAGCAGCATTTTTCTTCTGCATAGTAATGTTTCAAAGCTGTATTAAGTTAATGCTCAGTTTTAAACTTTCGAAAGAACAACCATAATGTTTTATTCAGTGGTACAAACATTTCAGAGTTACAAACAACCTCCATTCCCGAGGTGTTTGTGACTCCGTGTCTACTGTAGTATTACTTGAGTATGTGATCATGTCATAATGTATACACACGAGAGGACAGAGTTAAGGTTGAACATGCAGCTTCATGTTTTGCATTTCCTAACTTTCCAGGGCGTAGTCTTGAAACTTCAGCATTTCCTTAATAGAGGGTTTTTTTCCCCCCTGTGGAGTTTTTACACCTGTTATATTTCCATATAATTTAAGTAACTTCCAATATACCTCCAGTGCTTTTCAACTCCCCCATACATGCCTCACTGGACACAACATAAAAAGAACTCCTCTTCAGTCTTTAAGCATTCATGGCTACTCTCCAGTCCCGTAACAGCTGTCTGTTGGGTTGAATTTATATAAACCACAGTAAAGTTAACCAATTTATACAAACTTAGATTTATATAGAAACCATCAACTCTGGTAAAAAGGGAACTCTTGGCCTGAAAAGTGTATGGACTGCAACTTATATGTTGGTCCAACAGCTTTTAATTATGTATTCTATGTTGTTAATACCTGTTCCACAGATTCTGAAGAGCAATGCAGTCTCCATTTTATGTTACTCTTTTATAAAATTCTCTTTCTCTATAAGGTAAAGTAGGTTAAAGTAATTTACTTCCAATGTTTATCATATATGGAGCTGCTGAAATAATGAGGGCAATAAAATTAAATTTAGAATTGTCTTTATTGGTATGAAGGTTACATTCATAAGCTTTGTTTGTTTTAATAGGTTTATTGTACAGTTGTAGGCATGTGCTATTATGTGGCAATGGATATGCTTTGAATATTTTTGTAATTGTGGGTAGTATAAAAGTCATTTTCTGTTAGATTGCACAAATCCATTACATTAGTAGAAAGATACATTATTGTAATAGGATTAATGTGCAACACATAAACATCGGTAATATTCTTTTTGATAAATTATCTCATTTTAATCACTTGGAATGTAGAGAGGTTTCAGGATAGTTCCATCTTTGATTTGCATAATTGTATTACAGACAGACAAATTGCATTATATTCTTCATTAACAGTAGCTGGTTTGTATAACTATTGTATTTTTGAAGGCACTGCTCTTACGTTCATCCTGTAATTTGTCATTTTGTGACACAGCTGCGTAGCTTAGTTTGGAGAGAACAAACTAAAAGATTACTTGATTTTAGCTGAGTTCAGTAATACCTGTGCATTCAATTGCAATGCAGTAAACTATTGTTTGTGCTAAGTTATAATCCAATAATAGTTAATTTTCTCCCCTCATTTGTGGAAGATCCCATGTTTATAGCTTTTCATAGCAAAATGTCAGCACTTCTAAATGAACTTCAAATATAAAAACATGAAATCAAATCAAATGTGATCTATCAGAATATTTACTTTTATTTTCAAACTTTGTCTCTCTCACACATGACAAATTATCTATCAGCCATAGGGTTCCTTAGAGAGGGGTGGTTCTGTATAGTAAACAAAACAACTGTATTTAGAATTTAATAGCAAGATTTATGGCAAACTAGCTTTCAGTAATAAATCCCTATATTTTAAGTTTGTATATTGTCTATACAAAGGCCTGACACTTCCCATAAATGTTTTAGGTTGAAACAAGTTTGGTTTTTGGGGGGAGGAGGGGAAGTTGTTTGTAAACAAGCCCTCTTCAATCACTTTTGACTGCTGAGAATTCCAGGAAATTACAAATCAGTACCTTGAGACATGTTTTTTGTACTCCTACCAAGTCAAAACCAACTTAGTGTTTTAGAAAAGTCAAATTGTTGCACTCTATTTAGTCCATTATGAGTTTTGTGCATTTATTTTTTAAAGTTGTTTTTTGTTTTTTTGTTTTTGGGGGGGGGTGCGGGGGGAGGGAGAAATTAATATGGTTAAGCACCAATAGAGATGTGGGAAGTTTTTCCACAATGAAACACAAAACTCATGTTTCTGATTTAATTCCAAATCTGAAACTCAGGCTAGATTCACTGAATTTTGCAAACCTGGTCAGAGTTTTGGGCCAAATTTTTAAAAAATAGGAGCCTAAAGTTAGAATCTTAAATCAACCCTGCAAAACCTTTTGTGCATACTTAACTTTAAGCACAGTTATTGGTCCCCCTGGAGTTAACAAAACTAGTTACAGGTGAAATCATGACCTCATTGAAGTCAATGAGATTTCTGTAGCTGACTTCAGTGGGACAAGGATTTCAAAGGCAAACCCAGGGACAGGTGTTTGCAAATTTTGGGCCCTAAGCATCTAAGAGCTTTTATTGGGTGAAAATCATTCTTATGCTAGCCAAGTGAAGGAGCCACAGATTCATCCAGAAGAGTTCCACAGGTGCTGGAACTGAGGAATTCAGCAGCAGGCTAGCCTCCAGGGTCCCTCCTGAAAGGGCTGATATGGAGAGAGTGGCTGGAGAATGTTGGGGGCAGGGCTGCAGCATGTATTGCTGCCCATAGGGCAACCTTAGGAACCTGTCATATTTAGGTATCTCTGAGAGCTTAAAGCCACCTTAGCCTACTCCTCCCAGGCTGCAAATTCTGTGCTGCAACTCTTAGTGGCACAGCACTGAATCTCACCCATTGCCTTTAGGCTCCTCTTTTTGAAATTTTTGACCTTTGTAGTTTCTACAGATGGACTTAAACAGCAAAATGTATACAGAAATCTGGATTTCAAACACTGTAAACCTCAAGGGGATCTCTGGATCAGGAGTTTCATTCTGGGATCATCTCTTGTTTATATGATTTTGACACGAAACCATACCCACAAAAAATATTTTGAGTTTTCATTTTTGGATTCTTTATTTGAACGTGAAACAGAATGTGACCCAATGGGAACTGAAACATCAACAGCAAGAAAACCACCACATTGGTTCACACCAACCCCTTAGAATAAAAAACCCTGTGTTTTGTGGAGAACAAAGAGAAGAGTATGGTGTATGATAGAGGTATGAGAATCCTGCTAAGAAACAAATCAAATGTTCAATGGAATAAAAACTGCAAAATTGTTTTGATTAATTTTGCTCTTTTAGTGACTTTTTATTCATTTTACAGCAAAATTCATACAGGTGATTTTTTTGTTTACTATAATGTAGAAAGTGAGAGTGTCAGGAAACATGTTTGCATAAAGATTTGAGCCTTGCGTTTTTTCATGCAGGCCCCTTGTAATTGTTGTTTCCCTCTTCCTGCATATAAAAATGTCAGTCCTCCAATCCATGCGATTTAGGTAGGCAATGGCACTCCATGAATTAATAACTAATGAACTATGCATAGTTAAATGAACAGTTTTCTGAAACATAATTTGCAAATGTAAAATGGGGCTAAATTTGCAAGTTATTTACAACCTGTAATTTACCCATCTCTATATCAAATCTACCAAGAGAAGCTTTCTACAGATTTTCAGCACTCACATTTAAAACAGATATTTCCAACCCATATGGTAACATGTATTTTGATGTAATAACTCCTGTGTCAATCTGAGGGGGTTCAGAGGCTACGTCATTCAAGGTTCGGTTCCTGGTGATATTGCATTTCTTCAGTTCCCAGTGAAATCAATGGGTAATTCAGTATTCTTCAGGGACAGGCACTTTGTGACAAGTGGGCATGTTGCAAAGCAAATGGCATTTAGCATCATGGATGTTTGCCATCATCTTACACAGTCATTGGGAAACAGCTTTTGGGCTACTTACGAAAAGTCACCAGAATTCCTGAGAGGAAAAACGTGAAGAAGTCTATCAGTGTTATTCATCATCTTTCTTGCTTTTTCTCCACAAAAATATGAAGACCACAATTCTTTAGAAATACAGCTCTTTAGACCATCTGTGGAAGAGGGAAATAACTCCACCTGCCACTATGTCTTGTGCATGTACTAAGAGGCCATAATAAATATGGCATTTCACTCTACGCTTCCCCTCTTTCTGCAACGGGACCACTAGGTTGCTCCAGATGAGGTCTCAAGCAAATGAAACATATGGGCTTAATTTTTATTTCTCCTTTTAAATCATTGAGTGTGAAATCCTGGTCCCACTGGGGTGAATGGGAATTTTTCTATTGACTCCAACAGAACCAGGATTTCACCCTGTGTTTTTACTGGTATGTCCCATTGCCCAACATCTCTCAGTTACTGTAATTCAGTACATTACAAACAAACAATGGCTATTAGCCAACATGGTCAGGGGTACAATCCACTGCTCTGTGTGTCCTTAAGCCTTTGACTGCCAGATGCTGAAACTGGAGGACAGGGGATGAATCACTTGATAATTGCTCTGTTCTGTTAATTCCCTCTAGAGCATCTGGCATTGGCCACTGTGCTGGATGGACCATTGGTCTGACCCAGTATGGCTGTTCTTATGTTAATGTGACTATAAATGATGGGAAAGGATCATATAAAGAGAAAAGGAGGGGCTGCTGGAGGATCAGGAAGTTGGGGAGTAGCTGGGGAGGAGAGAACAAAATACATTTCTCCTCTATACAAATATTTTGTCATTAAGCTAAATGTTGGCCAGCTAACTGGTGCCATTAGTCCCCGTGGCTTCTGTGCAACTCATTGTAGAGTAAGGTGCTACCCAACATTAGTAAGAGTATGAGGATCTGGTCCTGTGTATTAGCAGACAGGCCCATTGGACCACTGCTTAGGGTACTGGACTGAGTTCTAGTCCTAGATCTGGCCTGTGGTGAGATCCTGGGCCAGTCACAACTTACTCTTCTGTGCTTTGTTTGTACTCCCCACTAGGATGGCCTTTGATTGGTTTGTGTAGGGTGTCACCTTTAACAGTCCAAAGACAGACATTTGGAGGATGATTTTAATCACACATTTGCTCCACTGACTTTAGTTAGTTCAACAATATTCCTTTCTACCACACAAGTGCCATTAGTGCCATCCAGAAAACCCCTCGCAGAGAACATATTGCAAAAACATTCATATAAAAATTACCTCAGCCACTGTGAACAATAAACACAGATAGAAATAAAAACAGACATAAAAATATATTAACGCAAACAAAAAACCCAGTGCCTCCCCTCTTTAATATAATTTTTCCTCAAATCTTCCTTTTTCTCTTTGACTTTCATGCGTGTGCTGCATTGTCCTGGTGGAAACTAAACCCAGCCTCCTTCAGAAATTAATAAGATTAAGTTACACTTCAGTGGGAAATCAGAGTGCATAAATTTCCTGTGTATGGTGAAGAAGGAAGATGCTGAAGTGATCTCCTGCAAACAGACATTTCATGACACAGAGATTTGCTAAGCAAACAGCAACAGGGCTCATCTATATGGTACAGATGGGGTGGCCTGTGGGCCATACATGCATTGAGTCTGAAAATGCAATCAGCAGACACCCTGATTTCCTCTGTCTTAGATACCTTATTACAGGTAGGCATCCCTAGTAATTATTCAGGAAAGTACATGCTTAAAGTTACTCATGTGCTTAAATATTTCCTTGATTGTGGATGGACTTAAATATTTGCTTAAATGATTTTCTGAATTGGGGCTTAGTAGGTCAGACCTACTCTTGCTGTTTTTCCTCAAATACTTCCCTATAGAAGGGTGACAGCTTCCCTCCTATGAGTGGTCATTAAGGTCTGCTCAAGAAATCATCGCTTGGCAATGGCAATCTTATTAATGACTGTGGTGTTCCTACTCTTCCATTCCAGGGTTGTAAAGACTGTTGCCTTGCTGTAGTGACACACATGCTGCTAGTCCCACTGACTGAAGATTTTCTGGGTTTTTTTTTGTCTTGCGAGCAGCTTTTAATACTAGTGGTCATGGGATTTTCTTGAGCTCTCTACAGATCCTGGCCTGGGTGGAAAGCATTGCACTTGAATGGTCCCATTTTTTCCTCCTGGGAAGGACCCCTGGTTGGTGCTGGGTATCAGCTCATCCTCCCTGTGGGCTCCCATGTGGGATTTTGAGGGTTATGTCACTAGATCCCATTGTTTCAATGCCATGCCTCTTTCCAAATTTTCTCCTATGCTTGATCAATTAGTGATATTATGCACAATCACCAATAGAAACTATCCAGTGCCATGAGTGTTACTTAAATCAGGTTCACTATGTATCGTACTCTCCTATAATCTAAACGATTTATCACAGATCAAAGAAGTTAGAGATGGGAAAGTCCAATCTTGCTATTATTTCGTCCATTCTAATTTTAAGCCTCACACAAAGAGGCTTTCCCTAAGGAGACGGATTTCAGCCTATTCTTAATTTCTTCCCATTACTCCATCCCATTAGCCATCATCAGTAACTACTAAAGTTGTTACCTCAGATTTATTTCAATAGTTAAAGTTAATCCAACAATATCTGATCAAGTAGTAATAATTGCTTTGGGTTCCCAAGCCTGAGATTATGTTTGGTACTTTGCCATTTATTGTAGTTCTAGACCTCTGAACTCTTTCATAACTCCCTTCAGGGTATGAAAAAAGAACTTACAATTATATGGGACTTAAAACTTCTTACCAGTAAGGGATATGAGAAATGTACACAGTTCTATTATTCACTTAGTCCCAGAACCTCAACAATACTTAAATGCTTAACTCCCATTGAACTCAAAACCTTTGAAGATCTGGGCCTTCCTAGGTACGTGCAGTAGAGACAAACATATATTGCTACCACCACTTTGTCTGCCCCACAATGCCTTGAGAGCTGAGATAGTTATAAGTGCCTAATTCACTTTTGAAAATGGATCTAAAGCTCCTAAGTCAAATAGGTGCTGTAACCCGTCCGTGCTCAGGGTAGACCACTGATAATGCCAGGGTCAGGGCAGGCTGCAAAAAGAGAGCAAATTCTCCCAGCACTGGTGGGTGACACTGCAGTCAGACTTCCCAACCAGCCACAAACAGTGCTTCTGATTCCCCCACACTGGTTATCAAGAAGCCATTGTGCAAATACACACAGCCCCCTTTACTGCATGTCAGTCTCTGGCTCCCAAACTGACACTAGGTCCAGTAAAGAGACCAGTCATTTAAACTCAATGCTCTTTATTAAAAGATTCCCTCTGATCCCAAAGGATCAGCCACAGTACCAGTTCACTATAAGTTTGGATCTTACCCGAAATACCACGCTGCCAGCCAATCCTTTAGTAACTAAAACTAAAGGTTTATTAATAAAAGAAAAACAAACCATAAGAGAAGTGTTAAAGGCTTAAAGCAGTCAGATCATACAAATGATTTAAAAGTCCATATACGTCAGGTTTCTAGAACAATTGTGGAGTTGTATAGTTCCTCTGGTATACATCCAGTACCTGGATGGGTCTAAGTCCTTCAGTTCAGTTGCAAAGTGTGTTGATCCAGAGGTGTGTCCGCAGCTGGACAGGAACAAGGAACAAGACAAAGACAAAATGGTTTCTGTGGTTTGATCTTATATACCCTCTGTTACTGGCCATGTGGCTTGTGGAATTTTACAGGAACCAAAATGGAGTCCATAGTCACATGGGCCAATCCTGGTAACTCTTCAGGTATGCCTTTAGTTTCTTCCTGGGCCTTTGGCTTCTGTAAAGGTCTTGATGGGCCATTAAGCGGGCTATTGTCCTATGGCCTCTCTGTCTGGAGTGTGTCTTTTACAGCACAGTTTGAAATACAGGTATAACAAAGATCTCCATAACTTTCCTCACACATATTACACATGAACACAAATATTATCATCTTATTCAGCATATCATAACCTTTCTAACCGCACCTGACATGGTATGTCTCACATGAATCACTATGATTTTGACATATTAATGTCAAATAACACAAATGCCCCCTCCCACCCCCCAATCCAGTCTGCATGACAGGTGCTTTTGAGAATTTTACCCAGAATAAAAAAAGTTAAGCACACGTAAGAGTCATACTTCACTGTCCATAGACTTTTAAACATCTGGCTTATTTCATATAACAAAGTTCATCTCAATGTTCAGTATATTAGTGTTCCTTTTGATACACAGCTTCAATAGCAAGACATGCATGAAGTCTGTTAAACCTTTTGAATTGTCTATCAATTCTGCCGGTTACAGATTTTAACCCTTATCGATATTTGTTTTAACTGCAAAATGAAAAATCTTTTTTTCTTAAAAGTACTGAATAATATTATTCAAATATGCTTTTGTGATTCACAGTGTGACATTTTGGATACTCCAGGAAAATTTCCAGGTTCAATCAGCCAAATGAAACTGTGTTATGTAAATATTTAAAAAACTCCTCAGACTCTTACACTTCCAAGTTTTTAATATTTATTCTATATTGCATATCCATACAAATTCTTTGCACTTCTGTAGTGTATGATATCAGATCAGGGGATCAGAAAACCCCTTGCTAGCTTTGCTTAAGTTTGACTACTGCTGTACAATGTTTGTTGTATACCGCCTTATTCTATAAACAGATGTGTTTCATTTTCAATTGGAATTTCTTTAATCAAACTGCAGTAGTAACGGAGTATTTAAAACACACTGCTGTAAAGCGGTGTTAGAACACCAAAGTCCAGATCTTCCATTGATGTAGGCTGAGTTTGCTCCACAATGGAGTGACACTGATTTACACCAGCTGAGGAGCTGGCCTTATGTCTTCTGATTTAATAATAGATTGCCCTTCCATTGCTTCTTTCTTTAGAGCTCTCAAAGCACTTTCCAACCACTTGTGACACCCATTGGGAGGAATGTTATTGTAGTTGTTGTTTCCATTTCGTTGACTGAAAAATGGAGGCACAGTAGGAGTAACGAGTCAGTGACAGAATTGTGAATTGAAGTAAGAGTGCATGTATGCATTACTAACACATTTAATATTTAGTTTTAATTATTAATACCCCCCAACTCTTTTCATCATCAATCTCAAGTGCTTTACAAAGGACGTCAGTATCATTATCCCCATTTTACAGATGGGGAAACTGATGCACGGAGAGGTGAAGTGACCTACCCAAGGTCACTCAGCAGACCAGTAGCAGAGGTGGAACTGGAACCCAAGTCTCCTGAGTGCCAGCCCTGTGCCAGAGCCAACTAGACCGCACTGCCTTACAAAGGACCTGGAAACAGAGGAGGGCACATCCCAAGTAGGGTAGAAGGGCAGATGTCTCATGTGCTAATAGCTTCTAATTACCAAACCGATGGCTAGATCTAGCACCAAGGAGATTTTCTACACCCTGAAAAGGACTATTGCCTGTCTATTTTACCTGGAGGTACCCAGATACAATGATGGGCAGTAGCGCAAAAAAATGCTGAGTGGTTTAAATTCATAACTAAAAAGGAACCATTTAACCAGACAGCTGGTTACACTGACAAGGAGGAATTGGATTTACCTAGCAGAGGACAGGCTAGATGCAGCTGAGGTTCTGTCTAGCCACAGAACTGCTACATATCTATGAGCTGCCTTTTAAAATCCAGCAGGCCAACTAAGTGTGCAATCAGGCCTGTGACGATAGGGATGGATCCTGAAAGTGGTCTGCCCCTGGAACTCACATGAGAGTCAGAGCCTTACAGGATCTGGCCTGTTTCACTAATCTACTGTTTGGCTCTAAGAACCTTGGGAAACGAAGCAGATTTTTCCACCCCTGCCAGTATACATGTCCGATGAAGAGAGGAAGCACAGGCTTGTGTCGAAGCAACAGCAATGGGAGTCAGGAGTCCTTGGTTTTATTTTTGCCGTGCCCCAGAATTTCTGTGTGACCTTGAGCAAGTTATTTAGTCTCTTTGAGCTTGGTCCTGCAAGGTGCTGGGCGGTCTGGCCCTGAGCCAGTGCAACACAGAAGTACGTCCTGAACTTAGAGCACACATGTAGTCCTGCTGAAGTTAAGCGGAGCCTGTGTTTAAGTGCTTTGTTGGATCAGGGCCACAGCAGTCAGCAGAAACTTGCTGGACTGAGCCCAAAGAGTCTAGAGTTCTTTCGCCGCAAAACTGGGATAACATTGGCTGCTTCACAGGTATAACCCCTCTGGAGGGGCTGCTCCTGAAATAACACATTGAGCATCTGGGGGACTTGTCCCTGGACTGCAGTACCAATGAGCACTGAACACAGGTTCAGGACTCAGTTTCCCAGATGGGGGCTTAAGTGGTCCATTGGGCCTTGTTTGAGCCTACCACACAGAGATGAATTTCACTTAGCTGTGTATAGAATGCCTAGATCTCCTTGAATGGAAAATGCTATTGAAAGGCAAAGTATTATTACTCATAATGCCTGGATGACATTAGTGGATCATGTACATCTACAAAAAAGGACACAACCTTTGATCTGCTGGAGTCAATAGGAGTTTTGTCATGGACTTCAGAGGAACAGGATTTGGTATTTAATGTCCAACCTCGTAAGATGAAGGAAGCAATGAACAAAGTGAAAGAAAGAAAGAAAGAAAGAAAGAAAGAAAGAAAGAAAGAAAGAAAGAAAGAAAGAAAGAAAGAAAGAAAGAAAGAAAGAAAGAGAATGAATTTTAGGTAAGTAATTCCATGAGGGTGTCAGACAGAACTAAATTAACTCATTCATTTTTATCACTTGATTAATATAATTAGAAAACAGTGCAGAATGACAGCCAATAATTGTTCTCTTTTTTCATCTTAAGTTTAATGACTATTTTCCCACATAGTCTAAAGTGACATTGTATTTACCAGTTATACTTACCTGAAAAGTATTTTGGCTGTTAATATTAAAGTAACAAAATTCTTAACTACAGTACATAATGGTCCTAGCATGGCATAGCTTTTGAGCCATTTTCCTATGACTTCAAAGACTTCTCAAAAGCATGTTGTGTTGTAGGCCGTATGACCGGATCTCATTAAGAGAATTTCATGAAGGGAAATTTTATTGTTTACTTCATCTTCCCTGTATGATGGCTAATCAGTAGCCCTTTTTATTATGTCTCTTTTTCTTTATAAGCACCATTATACATGTAAGTGTCCCAGAACAACTATCTTGAGAAACTTAATAGTAGAGCTGTATGCAATCCAAAAGTATAACGATAATACATAACTTCAGAATCCAGGTGGTTTATTTGATAGCACTGAAATATATGACCTTTTCAATTGTGGTTCAAGGTTGTGAATCATTATCTAGCTAGTTTGCTTTATATAAACTGTGGCAAACTGCCCACTTCCCCCTGGTGGGTCTCACGCTTTACCTTCCTGTTTGTGGTCAGGGCGCCCCAACTACCTCATCTCCCCTGGCTTTAGAGGAGCTCTGTCTCCTGGCCTGGGAGGGAAACTTCTCCTCCAGCTGCTCCACACCTTCTGGCAACTTCCCCTACATTTGTTCCCTCCCTCTCCTTTAGGGAAGGCAGGGTTTAAATACCCCTGCCCGGCCTTCATTGGGTCCAGGTGCTATTAATTGCCCTGCTGTGCTTTCCCTTATGCCTGCAAGGCAGAGGGTTTTTAACCCTTTTGGGCCCTCACGCTGGCCCCAGCACACCCTTTTAAAGACACCCGGCCTGACTTTCTCACAAAACACAGACATTATATTAAATCAGGAAAGTAAATGGTTTTGCTAAATAGTAAGTACCAAGATGCGAAATTTCTCATCCAGTGAAACTATTTCCAGTCTACATCTTCACCATTGAGTGGCACTGACTGCAATGGCACCCTTTGCTCTCTACTTCCAACCAAAGGAGTTCCAATTAGTTTGTAAGGGGTCATAAGCGTAGCGGTATATCAAACCAAAGGCTCAGTCTTGAAGGACCTCCATATGCTGAACTCTTAATTTCACTTGACTTAAAGCATGAAGGATTTGCAAGGACTTGGTCCAGATTTGATGTACATAATGAAGAGTAGTGATTTTTCAGTTTTCCTACCCCTCATTTGGACCATGTCATTCCTCTCTCTGCAGGCCTCCACTGCCTCCCCTATCTCTATCGCCTCCGACATAAGCTATTTGTTCTCACTTGCATGGCTGTATAGGGCCTAGCATGTCTTATTCACTGTGGAGCTGTGGAGCTGACCTCCAGTCAGCCCACCTTCCCGGACTCCATCACCTATGTGTTAAATTTTCAAACAAGCACCTTTGTGCAGTCTCCCAGGCTTTCCCTACCACCCCAAGCCCCGCTAGGGAGAAGCCCCCTGCAAATATCCACAACACTAACTTATTTCCCTGTGGATCCCTCCTTAAAACTTTCAATTTCTATGATGTCCGCAAAGAAAGGGGGGGGCAGTACACACAACGGTTGGGCTGCTTGTTCACTGAGACCACTGCCTGTCATGCCGACCAATATTATCTCATTGTTTCCTGTCTGCACCCATCTGTTGTCTTATCTTACATTGCAAGCTGTCTGGGGGCCAGGTTTGTCTTTTTGTTCTGTGTCTGTACTGCCCCTAGCACAAAGGGGTCCAGATACCTGCCTAGGTCTCCTAGGCGCTGCAAAAATAATAATAATGAATCTAGGATGGATAATTAATGCCCTTTCTTACACAAACAACTGTTGTGGTTCACGCTGTGGGCTGGGGCTTGCTAGCTGGGAAGCACAAACCCACACAAGTTATGTTATGTAGCTATGACTGTAGAGCCCAATCCTACCCTTAGTGTTGCTCACCATGAGAGATTTGCCATTGACTTTAATAAATGGCGCACCCAAATTTTTACCGGTGCTATTGAGTTCACTGCAGGTGGATGAAAAATACTTTAGATAACATAGGAATGATAATAATGGCAGCATACCTGATAATTTACACTTCTATAGCACCTTGCACCCCAAGCGATCCCCCAGACCTTTACTAGCTATATACATACAGCACCACTGAAATGTGCCTCTCCATGATGCAGCCGGGGGAATTCAGCAGCTTTAGGTTGGTAGACTACAGGAAGAAGAAGTGTTGCCAAGTTGCAGCAGGACATACCCTACTCTTCCAAAAAGCACATGGGATTTTTTATGTCCAAGCAGAGCAAGTAGGACCTTAAGTCCTTGAGTCTCATCTCAAAGAGCACACGATAAGCTGAATACAATGAAAAACAATGGGACTCCTGTAGCACTTTAAAGGCTTACACATTTCATTTCTGCAGGCATAAGCTTTCGTGGGCTGCAGCCCACTTCATCAGATGCAAGGAGTAGAAATCAGATAGGGGGTATATATATATACACATCCAACAGTGGGGATGGTAGGTGTAGGAAAGGCCATTCAGTTAGAGCAGATGAGGCCTATTCTGAAGTTTATCTACTTCAGAAGGATAAATGAGTAGCAGTGAGACTATTTGAACCTGTGGCTGCAGGAAGTTCAGGTGTTTCAAATCTGACGCGTAGGCCACTTAAAAAGATGAAAAAAAATAATGAGAACCAGTCAGAATCAGTTGAGTTTGTTTTTTTAGCTCTTTCATCAGATGTCAGTGAGGTGTGAAATGGTGATGAGAAGAGATTTGCAAGCTGCCCATGTTTCTGTTATAAAGTAAGATTCTGAATGCTAGACACAACCTTTAAATAGATCAGAAGCTGGTCATTTTTTGGTATGTGTGTAATGGGTATTACGGAGAGGGGGGTGCAATTTTTCATATAAAGTCTTTTTATGACAAAAAAAACCAATTCAGGTCAAGCAAAACAATGAACTCAGTTCGAATTCACTAACTAATTTGGGTCAAAGAAAAAAAATCTGAAAAAAATTAAGTTTTGCTTCAACCTATTCAAAATGCAACTTTTCAATTTTTTTGAGACAAGAGGACTTAAAATGTGAAAAATTCAAAATGCAATCTAAAGTTAAACAAAAAATAAAATGTTTTATCTGATTTTTTTTTATTTCACTTCAATCCTTAGATTGACAAAAAACGTTATTTGCACAATTCTGGCGTGATGACTTCTATTTGTTGCTCTTTTCACTGGACTCAATGAATCCAAGTCTTAGGATAATGAACAAATAGTCTTGATGATTGTAGCATATCTAACAAGAGCTCATAAAGAAACTTGTTTAATATTTGAAGATAAGTAACCATTTGGCATCTCAAAGTAGCAGAATCCTTCAACAGCAATTTGTTCCACTCGTGGATAGTTCTTCATAAGTAATGCAACCCTCTCAGACTCATGATGATAAAGCTTTTATATCACACTGTACATCAGGCATTCATGCATTTCCTCATATATAAGAACAGGAAGATTTAAATAGGCTTTTGGATCAAAAAAATCTCATTGCATCTGGGCCAGATTCTTCCCTTGAATATTGAATATGCACTCAACTCCCACTTGAATTTTGTGCACAAACTCAAATTCTTTTATATAAGTGTCTCTCATGTACAAAGGGAAAGCTGAAACTAGGGCGCAGTGGAGGAGAATCCCAGACATACAGAAATATCTAGTGATACTATAAAATCTTATATAATATGCTGGCCCTTGTTCAAAACACTGAAACATGATTATTTTAATCAGTTTTCCATTGAAGTAAAAATGCTGCACGTATAATTAAACGGCTGTATTGCATAAATAACCATGTAATGACAGTTAGATATTCTTGGTTTTCCCTGGTAATACCATGTATAATTACCATGTAATCTGCAGGAAGCAAACAAGGCTGTAATTATTCTGTAATCCAATTTAGTTACAAGTAACAGATTTGGTATTTGTTTCCTGTAAAATATACAGGCGGAGGAAAGAGTTTGGTAGAGAAAAGATCATTTACCTAGGGAGAAACTTATTTAAAAAATTGGTTCAACAACATTAATATCGATAGTTTGTGTCCTTCAACAAACTCCAAACATTCCATAGGTCAGAGCCTCAAGTGGTGTTTGTCTCTTTTGCTTTTCTGAGTACCTTTCTCCAGCACTTGAGTTGGCAGTACAGGAAAGAAGTATTCACAGAACAGGCACTGCATTGGTAACAGCACTGCAATCTTCCTCACACCACCTACACTTGTTCCTGAGGGAACTCCTGAGGATGAGCAGTTATGCCTATTCAGTCCATAGCCTCTTCACCCAGGCTGACAACAGGACAAGGTGGTGATTTGGTCCACTGGGAGTTGGGCTGAGACCACCTTATAGACATTGGGGGAGGATAATTTTACCACTAACCTGGGCCAAAGTGGAACAGATGATGACATCTACCCAAGTAATTGGTGAAGGCCCAAAGACTCTTTCCTAAATGGAATGAAGGGTTACAACAAATTTCACTCATGTAAGTTGCATGTACACCCTCTCCCCAACCTCATGTCCTAGCACTAATTACAGTCAAAACAAATCCTCCACCCAGCTGTGGAGAAAGCAAAAAAAATCCGAAGGTGACTCAGTCAAGGAGAAAAGGGTCCAACATCGGTACAATGGAGGCAAGTATAAAGTAGTGGCTCCAAACTACTTGTACTTCAAGCTTAATGACTATCCTAAGGGCACAATTTTCAAATGTGGGCTTGTAAGTTTGGGTGCCCAATTTGAAACTCCTGAAAGGGTGAATCAGCCCTTTCTGAAAATCAGGCCCCTTTGAAGTGTCTCACTGAGCATCCAGAATCAGCAGTCATTTCTGGAAGTTGCCCTAAGCTCACTCCTTACCTTAATGATGAGCGTCAATTCTGGGTCCTGATGCCTGCCACTGCCTGCCTGCTTCTCTAGCAACCCCTGCTCCAATACATAATTGTGTTCAGGCTCCTCTCAACCCCAGTCTAGGGGGTTGGGTAGCTAATTCTCCATTGTGGGTCAGACCGCACAAATTTGGATGGGAGGTGCTAGACGTCTCATATACAATCCAAGGACAGCAAAGTCACACTAGCACACCCTGCAATGAAGGCTTCGCCACCATTGGCTGTGCCTAATCACCCTCCTTTCTCTCATGTAAAAGAAACAGTAAAAGCTGCGCTTACTGGAGGTCAGCATGACCTCAAGATATTCATGCAAGCTTGCTTAAATAAGACAAGGAATAGTCTGCACTTTGCCTTGAGATTCCTGCACCTAGCTTAACAAGACAAACGTCAGTCGTATCTATCTACACATTTTTCCATTGAAGCAACTATAGGATGTCAGAGAAAACTCTTCAATATCTTGGAAAACTGATTAATTGGCCATTGCCGGCTTTGGCACAAATCTTTATTCCTTGAGTTCTTCACCGTTAAACGTATGTGTGGTTTGAACATTTCAGAGCATGCTTTGTGCTGCTACTGCTACCACCGCAACAGGCTAAAGAAGCCCACTTAGGGCAGCCAATATTATCTCTGTCAAAAAAAATCAATCACAGAATCATGATAGCACCGAATATCTTTAGAAGCCAACCTATTGGAGTATTGAACTGCACTGAGTTATTACATAGTAGCTAGTAGTTAATATCTTTCCCAGCTTGATCATAGTACCAGCATTCCCATTGGTTTACAGTCTTCTAGCTGACTCTGTCTATATATATATACACACAGCACATTTGCAAGAATTTGATGTCCATATGTGCACTCACCTTACACCTTTATTCACCTGTACAGGCTACCTGCATTGCAGGTTACAGCATGCAGGGATGGCAGGTGCCATGGACCATACACATGGGTGAGGGATAAGCAGAGACTTGGCTCAGCCCCTTCTGCCATGCTCCAACTAGCAGCACAGCTGACCCGGCACAGAGAGAAGGAAAGATAAACTGCACCAACTATTGGAGAATGGCACAGCTTACTCCACCAGCACAGTCCTCAGTCTATTTTTGATGCAATACTGTAATCTAGCCCTAAGTAAGAGGCTGCAAGATTTGTCCCAATATCATTTTATTAGAAAAGATACAGAAGAAAACGGACATGCTCCAAGCTACATGGATATCTATCCACAGGTATTTGTTACACATCCAAAGGTATTCAGAGAATTAAGCTGCATCTGTAAGTTATTGTACTGCAAATAACCATTTTGTCCTACTCTTGTCAGCTTGGTCTTCACTGACTTTGTTTCTTATCTAGGATGGCATCACTCTAATCCCCAGTGTTCGGATTGTAATCCTTTTGAGAACAAGAAGAAAGGTGGAGCAATAAAGTAATGTTTAAGGGCATGCAAACAATTATACTTTTGCCCTTAGCTGGTGCAGTTTCTATTTCTAGGAACTGTTTAAAGCTCTTCAAAAAGTGTGAAGAGATGTAAAGAACTTTTTCTGCTTCGTTTCCTCATGTACAGTACCTTCTTAGTGAACAATGCATTCCACACTAAGGAGTCCTGAGTGTGGGACTTTTGCTTAGAAAGTTCGGGTACTCATTAGCTATTAAATACAAGACCAAGACTCTATTCCCATTTTGATACAAATATCATTTTAAGTGTGCACATTGCTCATTTTTAGACTATGAAGGATATACATCGCTGAATGGATTGAGAGAATAGACTCTTGGCCCTTAAAATATAAGTGTGAATTTGCAAGGGGTTTTCAAAGCTCACATACTCCTACAGTGTGTTTCCCCTAAAGTATATCTGTCTCCTCATCCCATTTACTAGGAACAGATTAAAGTTTAAGACCAGAAAAAGATTTATACTGCAATAGTGTTCTTCAAAACATGTTAGGAAGGACAGAACGTTGTTCCTCTGTGCTAGTGCAAACAGATCAACAAGGTAATTTCTACTCACCTGCAGTTTTGGTTGGTATCCCAGAAGAACACAGGTATGCACCCTTCTTTTTTGTTTGGTTAATTTTCAGGGTTTTTTTGGGGGGAGGGGTCAGGATATTTTGTGCAATGGTTACCGACCTGGAAACATTGCCAGATGTCTGAGCCTGATTGTCCCATCACTCACACCGATGAATAGCTCCACCGAAATCAGTGGTGAAAACTGATATAAGACCGCTGGAAACGTCTGAATCCTGCTCTTATTACTTAGACAATCACCGTTCTAAAGAACTTGTACTCTTTTTGTTAGAGGGAAGTGCTGTGTCTTGTAGAAGTAGCCTTTCAACCCCAATTGCAGCTCTAGGCATTATCACAATACAAAGAATAAATAATAGTTCCTTTGGACAGAATTGTGTTAAAATAACAATGGCAAAGGCGAACGCTCAAAAATTAAGAAATGCCCGCACAACTTTAATTCAGCCTCCCTCGTGTGCATGCTTTATGATAATGTATTTAATTACATGATCACATACTGTTTTTCCCTGGGACCGCACCTCATTCAGATTCAGTATTTCTTTTTATCCTCTTCATTCGTTATGTGGCTACACTATGGTGGCTACCACCTGAGCACCCTCTGTTGGCCAAAGGTCAGGTTTCCATCCTGCATGAGATTCTACTTTATTCAGTCCTCACAGGTCCTAGCTCCTCTCCCCTCTAAGTCCCCACTACAGGGGCTGGCCCAATTCCCATAGCTCCACTTCCTAGCCTCAGCCAGACCCAAATTATTAGCCCTTCCTCCTTAACTCCTCTCTCCTTGGTCTCTCCCCTCCAGTGAGTACTCTCCACCCCTTATACGGCCTCGCTCCACCTCCTCTGGCCAGGACACAGACCATTAATCACCCCTCAGGTGTGGAGCATAACTAATTAGGTTCGCTTTGCTCAGCTTTACAGGTGATTGACATTAAGCCCCATCACAGGCGCTCCTGAGGAACAGGCAGCTAGAGACCAACTGTGAAAAGTTTGGTTTAAAGCCTAGCATCACATAGGAACTAGATTACAGGAACGTGTTGAAGCCAACTTCCTTAAACACAAAGACCCTTGCTTCTCTCCCTGCAGCCCCCGGCCCCACTCACTATACACATTCCTATTCCAGCTACACGAGACATGAATCCAGGTAGACAACAGGCTCATTCACTACCCAACCCTGTTTCACCCACTGTGCACCATCCACCTTGTGCATAGGGGTCCTATGGAAAAACTAACGTGATCATGTAATTAAACACATATTAGGCATAGGCATATACACAAAGGGTCTGAATGAAGGTTGCACAGGCAAGTTTGAGCCTGCCATTTCCTAACTTTTGCGTTCTAGACTTTGCAGCCTTGACGTTCTTTTGAAATAGTGTTTTGGGTGGAATTTCCTAATTTTGAAAGAACCTGAAAAAACAGCAATTCCACCATGTTTGCTGAAGTGAACCCACAGCCAGACTAGGGCTGCTGGCCGAGCTTCAGTGACTCTCCAGTCCAGCCCGCAGTCGCTCAACCCTCAGGCGTGCTGCATTAGTCTGTTCCTAGCAGGGCCTGGGTCAGATGGCCCTAAGGCACAGGTGTTTCACCCTCACCACCAGAGCTGCAAGTTAGACCATGCAACAGTACCACCTGACCAGGATCTCTCTAGCTACCTTGCAGTGTCACAGACTTTCTAGGCTTCCAGCCTGCCCTCAGTTCCATGCCTGTTCCTGCCCCAGTCTTGATCTAGCCTGCTTCAGCCTTTCTGGGCCCAACTTAGACCCTGCTCTAGCCATGCTCCCACCTTTTGACCCCCAGATACATGGATTGACTCCAACCTGCTTTTTGGACCCTGACTATGACCCAGACTTGGCTTACGTACAGACTCTGACCCAGTTCTGACCCACGGTGTGTCCCTGGACTCCAGGTTCAGTGCTGCTTTCAGCTCAGTTCCGACTCAAGGTGAGACTTTGGCCACTGCTCCAATTACCAGGCCTGAGTGCCTAGCACACAGAGCCTGACAATACTGACCCCACCATGGGTCATCAAGAGGGTTCAGACTGTCAGTATTTTATCATTCCTCTTAAGTTGCTCACAACTTGGAGACTTTAAAAAAATCCCTTAAAACCTATACACCTTGGACAACCCAGGCATCTTACATCAATATATAGCAATAGACCAAACACTGATATCTGTGGAAAAGAGTCAGCCATGATGGGTTAGATATCCATTCCCTTACTCGTGTTGAATAGTACTTTTCTCTGGACGCGGTTCAACAAAATAAATACAGGATTAGCTTCCATTGAAATCAGTGGGATTAAGCATGTGTTTCAGTGCTTTCATGAATGGGGCTTTTGTAAGTACTAGTAAGTAGTACAGGTACTATTCACCATGAGTGAGGGTCAGAATCTGGCCAAAAGGTTTGACTTTTTCTTTACCCCTGGTCTCCTAGGTGTAGCCATTTGGTTCCTTAATAAAAACCAACATATGGTTGAGGGCCTGACTGGAGTCCTCAAGACCAATCATATTTTGAGTTATGGTGTTAACTCCATCAATTGTGATCACAGGGCTCTGAAGTGAGCCTTCTGTGTGTTATACATTTTGAAGCACAGCAATGGGAGTGTGTACCCATGAGCAGTGGTGTGGGGGAGAAAGAGGTGGAGAAATGGACTCAATTATCTTGAATGCATGATTCTGTCCTATTCAGATTTTTTAAAAGAATCAGAATTATTTGTGTGTAACCTTTCCTGTAGGTCCTTACAGAAGGGGTAGAAAGACTCAGAAGTCAATGGCAAGACGTAAAGAACTCTTAAAACTTGTGAATCATTGCCATGATGGGCTGTAACTGTCTCCTTCAGAGCCTTTCTAATCTGTTGTGCCAATGCATACTATTAAAGAGCCTTAATTGATGGCTTATTGACGCCATAGGCTGCACTAGCTCCTTTGGTATCGTTACACTCAGTGGCATTAGTGCCTATTTAGGGAGCTTTAATCTGCAGATTATTGACACAACAGAATGCAATGGCCCCTTGCAAACCATTATGGTGCATTGTGTCAGTGCGGGGTATGCATTTATGCACAAACTAATACGCTGTACAAGTCTCAGCCTAATATGCTGAATAAAAGTACTGCAGAGAATACAGAGAAGTACTATAGTGTTGTAGCACAGTTGTTGCTGTTTGACACTCAATAGTGCACCAGATGTACATTTTAAAATGTACGGAAGGACACTGGGTTCCACTCTCCACAAATGGACAGCAATAATCCATGTTCTGCCTACAGGGTTGTCTCTCTTTATAACGGCACCAAAATATTAAAACTAAGGGAAATATTAGAGTGCTTTTGGCTCTGCGGCGTCAGTTGGCGCTACGCCCGCCTCATGCGACGCCTCATGGTGTCGGACTCCATCCGGTGGTCCCGGGACATCTACATGGAACACATCACCGGCCACAGGCAGTACCACGAAGAAGCGAGCGCCACGGCGTAGAACCCTGTGAACCCTTATCACGCTCCCGCCGCCCCACGGACCCCATGGGGGATGCCGCGTTGTCACAAACCTATGTACTCACCCCCTTCTGCACCCCCTGCGCGCATTGTGATGCGTAACTCTTCCCCCATCTCCGTGTTGCTTCCTACACTTGAAAACCCCTGCTCCCCACCCCATCCGGGACCCCTTGGGCTATGACCTCATTCTACTCCCCCACCCTCAATGACTCTGCACCCACCGATAGCCCGTACCCCCACCCGGATGCCTCTTGTTCTTGTGTTGAAAACCCTGTATCGCTCATGAAACATTAACTTCCAATAAACCCTTTAAATCTGTTATCAGATCAATGTCTAATATCTGCTGTGTCTTGGATCTGTAGGGTTAATCATGAAAAATGCGAAGTAACCACAACCCTCACTGGAAGTTGCAGTTTTGCTAACTTGGTTTGTTACACATACAAACCAAATTCACCTTTGTTGAAAGTGAGTGTCGATCCCTTTGAAACTACTGGGAGCTTTACCAGAGCATGCCAAAGATGAATTGACCCACAGCCAGCTCTGGGCTACGCTTAAAATTTAGGTTGACATAGTTACATTGCTCAGGGGTATGACAAATCCACACCCATATGCACTATCATTACATCGACCTCATCTCCAGTGTTGATGAATGTCTGACAATGGAAGAATACTTCCAGTCACCAAGCCTCCATTGCTCAGAGAGGTGATGTTCCCACAGTGACAGAAAAACCCTATACTACAGGGTTATGCTGGCATATCTAGGGTGCTGTAGCTATGTTGCTCTAGTACACATATGTAGACATGGCCTCAGTAAATCAACTGGCAATCTTTCTACATGAAAGGTGTTATATCATTACAGTGGCTCTTAGCTACCAGGGTGATGGGCTCAGGATGAAGACCGAGACAAAAGTGCTGATCCTGATGTTCTTTACACTGGTTTTAGACTAGTGTAATTTGACTTTAATAGCACAAGAAGAGAAAAAGCCTCCAAAACCTTGTTCCCATTGAACTCCACAAGAATCTTGCAGTGGATTAAATGTCATACAATGGAATAAATACAGATTAATCTCTACAGACCAGATTTTGAAAAGTCTGGCTCCCATTTAGGCACCAAAATATGTGGCCAGATTTTCAAAAAAGCTCAGGATGTTGGGTTCTCAGCTCTCTTGAAAATCTGCCCTAAGATTCACAAAGGGAGTTACTGGGTGCTGATCACCTGTGAAGACCTGTTCCTTATTTAGGTGTTTAATAGAAGCTGGGCTCTTTTGAAAAGCTAGCCAATTTACACATGCTGAGCATTTGACAATCCAGTCCTGTAGACACAATTAATATTGGTTCCTTTGTCCTTTTAAATCTGGTTCACAAGCAGGCCAAAACTTGCAGTGCTAAGTAGCAGAGACAGATGCAAAAGCACATTGTGAAATAGAAACTATTTTCCATCTCTAATTCCCCTTAATTGTTCAAAAGAGATTTCATTCCCTCCACCTTCTTTACATTTATCAAGTAAATTCAGATTTTACTAGCATTTTACTATTAAAAATATTTCCAGAATATATATTTAAAGAACAAGCCAAATTTAATAAACATTCAGGGTGGGAATGTTGGCTGAATTTAATAGCTGAATGGTATCTGAACTATTACAGAAGTAGTAAATGGTAGCATTTGCAGGATTTCAAAGTATGGGCATTTCATTTTTTAAAATGGGGGAAACTAAGCATAATTGTGATATAAACATTTCTTTTTTGATACAATTATCTAGTGGCAAACCTATCACTTCGTACAGAATAAGGTAGCTGTAATGAATCTATTCCATCTAATCTTCATAATCATGGTATCTCCAAGGTAGAAAATTAATTGGATGAAGTTAAATATCCCCTTTTCATGTCAACAAAATTGGTTTTTCTAGGGATTAAAGGATTAACGTGCTGTTAAATCCCTAAAGAGGTTAAAACACTTTATTATTCATTACAAAACACAAAGATTGGGCTGGTATTTTGCTCTTATGTCATTGGTCTTCATTTTGTTACAGTATGGAAAGAAGGACAAAAAATGTTAATGAACATTTTTTAAAAGCTGTATTTTTTTAAAAACGTTTTGATATCTGTGAACTCCATATAGACTATAAACCATTCATCTTTTATAAAAGTATTGGAATATTGTATTGATTTTTTTAATGTGCATCTATAGATCAAAAAAGGGTTGATATGGAGTAGAGATGTCAGGAGTGCAATGGGATGTTTAAACTTTCAGATAACTCCATAAATATTGCAAAATTAATCATTTTGTTTAGGTGTTTTTCAAGGATAAAAAATGAATCTGATGGTGCACTAGCTCTCAGTCCAGAAAGTATACCTGTTTGGGGGATGACTCTCTAAGTGGAAGAGTTATTCAGTCTTCACAAAACACTTCTGGGCCTGATTCAATGCCCATTAAAGTTAATGACAGACTTTCCACTTGTTTCAGTGGGCACTAGTCCAAGTCCTAAGAACCATGCATGGTCAAGGTTATTAAAATCTTGATCTTTTACCAATTACAAAAGCTATCCTTTGCACTAAGAAGTTGTTTTGATTGCCGCCTTTCATCAAATTTAAACAAAGCTACTGTAGTATGTGTGATAATCCCCACATCTAAATTCCTTACAGGCAAAGCCACAGACACTTTAGATAAAGAAAATGCCACAGTGCAGTAAATGTTTACATTTCGACGGTGCCCACCATGAAAGTGCTTCCCTGCATCTGTGAATGAAATTCCCATAGTCCTCAGAAAGAGTTTTGAAAGTATATTGAGATCTGTGATACCTCTGAGATATAGATAATATAAATACATAGACAGCATATGATTCTAAAATATATAAGGCCTGATTTTCACAGCTCCAGTAGAAGTCAATGGGAGTTGTATTCCACACCTCTGAAAATCAGGCCTAAGTTTTCTAATGTTGCTAGCAAACTGCAGTTGCACAGAACTGGCCCTTTCTCTAACATAACCTCAAAGCAAAGCTCAGACCAGAGCTATGTGGAATGTTTGTTGTTTACACTATTTTCCACCAAATCATGAAAACACTTCACAGCCTGGAAAGTTTTTCAACATTTCACTGATGCTAGTCTCTCCTGCCTGTGTCTGGAAGAAATATATTTTACAACCTATTAAGCAACACAAGGATTATTAGTTTTATTTAGGTCTAGAGCTACTTTAAAAGAAAATGCATGTACTTCACTTCTGTCTGTGTGTTGTAACAGAGAGAAACAGCTCACACGAGCGAAGCTATTCTCCTTGATAATTCTTAACTCTGGAAGGCATCCATGTGTTAGGAATGGGTGTGGTGGAAGAACCCGAATAGAACAGATTGATTTGCACCCTGTGTTACACCAGAGGGGAGTGAAGGATTTGGTCCAATATGACAGTTCTAGAAAGCACTGGGAATCCTTAGTGCTGATATCATTTCCTGGAGATAATGCCTTCTAGGGGTGCTAGTGCTTCAGTTAATTCAATGCAGTTTTATTTTGTATCACATCTAACCTATTTAATGCCTATTTTGTTTCAGGCTTCACTAAAAAGTGTTAAAAATGCGATTACTCAACACAATTAAAATTAGCAACAAGGGGGAAGGAACGCAAGGCAAAATATACAAAGAACAGGTTAGAGAATATTTACACAAGTTAGATGTATTCAAGTTGGCGGGGCCTGCTGAAATTCATCCTAAGGCTCTTAAGAAGATAGCTGAAGCAATCTTGGAACCTTTAGTAATTACCTTTGTGAACTCATGGAGGAAAGTGAGGTCCCAGAGGAGGGAAAACATAGTAGCTATCTTTAAAAAGGGTATCAAAGATGACCTATGGCATTATAGACCAGTCAGATGAGCTTTGATACTCAGAAAGATATGAGAACAAATTATTAAACAATCAATTTGTAATCATCTAGAGGGTAATAGGGTTATGAGGAATAGCCAGAGCAGATTGTCAAGAGCAAATCATGCCAAATCATGCCAAACCAACTTAAGCTGGTTGGAAGACCATATTTGAAGCACAGCTATCAATGGGTTGCTGTCAAACCAGGCTGGTATTTGTAATGGTGTCCCACAAGGGTCAGTTCTGGTTCCAGTTCTATTCAATATTTACATTAATGACTTGGATAATGGAATAGAGCGCATTAGTATAAAATTTGTAAATGACACCAAGCTGGGAGGGGTTGCAAGCTCTTTGGAGGACAGAATTAGAATTGAAAATGACCTTGACAAATCGGAGAACTCAACAAGATGAAATTCAATATACAGAAGTGCAAAGTACTACATCTAGGAAAGCGAAGTCAAATGCACAACTACAACATGGGGAGTAACTGGCTACATGGTAGTACTAATAAAAGTATTGCAGGTTATAGCGGATTGCTCTTGACTCATTGACTCGGAGTCAACAATGTGATGCTGTTGCAAAAAAGGCTAATATTCTGGGGTGTATTAACAGGAATGTCGTATGTAAGACAGGAGGAAATTGTCCCATTCTACTCAGCACTGTTGAGGCCTGAGCTGGAGTACTGTGTCCAGTTCTGGACACCACATTTTAGGAAAGATGTGGACAAACTGGAGATAGTCCAGAGGATGTAGGCAGCAAAAATTATAAAAGGTTTAGAAAACCTTACCTATGATGAAAGGTTAAAAAAGTGGGCATGTTTAATCTTGAGAAAAGACAATTGAGTGGGGACCTGATAATCTTCAGATATATTAATGGATGCTATAAAGAGGATGGGATCCACTTTTCCCCAAGTCCACTGAAGGCAGGACAAAAAGTAATGGGCTTAATCTGAAGCAAGGGAGATTTAGGTTAAATATTAGGAAAAAATTCCTAACTATATAGGTAGTTAAGGTCTGGAATAGGCTTCCACAGAATCCCCGTCACTGGGGGTTTTTAAAAACAGGTTGGACAAACACGTGTCAGGGATGGTCTAGATTTACTTGGTCCTGCTTCACTACAGGGAGATGGACTTGATGTCCTCTCAAGGTCCCTTCCAGCTCAACATCTCTATGATCCTATAATAGAAGCTGCACCCGAAAATATTTTCCTGAGTTAAACACAAAGATGCAAACCCTGTATATATCAGATAAACCAATGCTATAAAAGCCATTCGTAGGATGAGTAAGTTAAAATAATAAGTAATGTTAATAACAGAGAAAAAGAGGACTTAAATGGTACAGGCAGAGTGGGAAAAGAGATGTTTTCAGATGAGATTTGAAAAGAGACGGAGAATCAGTGAGGTGGACAGATACAGGAAGGTTGTTCCAGATGGCAGGAGCTGCAGAGGAGAATGCTAATGAATATCATCACAAAACAGTGGGGAGGCAAATACATGGCTATTTAAAGGATACTTAACAGGCACCATGTGTTCTTCTGAAATGGAATTGTCTCAGGCAGTCAGAGCACAGAAATACTCTACTCAATTGCCAGCAGAGAAATGCTCAGTTACTAATCCACATATGTCTTATGTCTCGAGTCACTGTATAGGATGTAAATCCCTGAACTTTGGCTACACTGACCGCCTCAATTTCCTTGCTGACCCTGCATCTATTGTACGGTCTCAGTTCTTCCACTTAAACCACACACTGCTAATAAACTTCCTTCAGCCTCTTGCTACCATCCTCCAGCTGAGTCTATCCTCATTCGCCTCTGCTAGAACCAGGCCTCGGTTTGTGCTAGAATCAGGACCAGTAATGCCAAAATATCACAAGAAAGCTGCTCCTGGGGCATTTCCAGGCTGAGCAGAAGCAGGAAGTACTAAAAATCTCACAATAAAGACTATTCTCTTGAGAGATTCCCTGCCCTATCTTGGGAGCCCGCTGGATGAAGATAAGCATACAAATTTTTGAGTGCTTTTCTCCACTGAATCCATCCTTCGAGCCATGTTAGTTATACCCATCCTCAGTCAAAACTCAGCTTCATAAATCGCTCAGGGCTTGATCCAATACCGCTCTTTTGAATTCTGTAAAAAGGAGACTTCTATTTCAGGCTTCGTTTCACAGTTTCTGCCATACCTCCTTTTAGCAGCATCCAAAAACAGTATCTTTACTTCCTCCAATTATCAGGTCAGTAGCTAGAATAGTGAGGGAATCCTCCACGCTGCTACAGACTCCACAGGTTCGGTAGTTTCTTCGGTGTCTGTTCCCTATTTATGATCTTGTTTCATGAGACCATCAGCTAGGTAAAAGGGACAAGGGTGTGTGTCAATTTCCCCTGTATCAACCATTGTCTTTAGAGTACACCAGAACAGAATCCTAGATGACAAGAAATCCATAGCTGCTAAGTAGCAATTATATCACATTGTACTGCATCACCCTGCATGTAGCTAAGACAGATGCCGATTATCAGGGGCATGACATACATTTTGAACAAATAGGTATTTCAAACGTTATATAAAGAAGAATGGTGTTGGGGGGAAAGACTCTCTAGGAACATTGAAATGAAAGGGGAGGGGGGTTATGCAGCTACATGTTCTTCAGCTCTTTCTTGTGCCCTGCAGGTGGTAATCAGACGCTTGATCAGATTAGTGAGACCTTTAACACTTCCAGAAAGAGTGGAAGAGCCATGAAAAAAAAAGTCTTATAATCGTTCACGATTCAGCCAGTATTTCAACTCCCCAGTGTAACAGCAGACCTCTCATTTTTTGTTTAAATCGTCTCTGAAGATAGAGATCAGCCTTCTAATGCATTTTCTGTAAATAGTTAAGCACCAAGAAAACATTTCAATGAGATTTTTCTTTTCCTTTTTGGCTAGTAGGTAGATACTGCTGTTAAATAATCTGACTCTTGACTCACAGTGGGAAAATAATGTTCAATTGCAAACAACTCATAGCAATCCTACAGGGATATTTCTTAGAAACCTGGAAAAGATGTAATTTTAATTTCTTTTGAAGAAATTGTGCAGTTCATTTAAAGCTGTTGATTTCATTACAAAGAATAAAGAAAATCTAGGTCTGGGGTTGTTATTTAAATATCACAAAAATATATTATTCTAGAGTAGTGGTTACAAATACTACTATATTCTTATAACAGTAGGTGTTTTGGAAGATTACTGTAGAATTCTGTATTATATTTTACATAAAATATATATTTTACATATGTATCTGAAAGTCAAGAAAGAATTGTTCCTTTGGGTTTCACATTCAGGCCACAGATCTAGATGAGAATTAAGTTGGGTCTTGACTCGAGCATCTTTTCCAAATGGTGGTATGGCTAGTGACCAGGGTAGTGCAAGTTGCTCACTTGGTGTGGGCACTCTCACTTTGTCCACTTGCTGTGTCACACTCAGATAAGCTAAAAATACATTACATGTTCACCTAATGTTTCATTGCCACATGGATGATCTATGACTATGAATGGAAGACAAGAGGTTTTCATCAACTGGGGAGGGAAGGTTTTCATGAGCTTTAAATACTGTGTGGTACACACCAGGAAAAAAGCTGGAGAACCAGTCATCTAGATTTCAGGATGAAGGTTCAAGGCAAATGCTGGTGTAAGGTTAAGCTTTGGATTCAAATTTTCCAAACTCTAAAAAAACTCTCAATAAGAGATTCAGGAATGCCAAAAATGGAAGAACATGCACATTTTGTGAGGATTTCCACCTTGAATGGCAGAAATCTCCTGAGATTAGCTGTTCTAACTAGATTTCCACCATCATGGTCCAAAAACAGCAATAGTCACAAGATTCTGGGCCACATGCCTTCTGAATCTGGAAAATGTGCCATTTCTGTTTTAGGGTATAACTTGAATTCAAAACGATAGGACAGGTTCTGATATCAGAGTTCAGATGTGAAGTTCCAGTTTGAGTCCATTTCCAAGTGTATATTCTGCACCAAATAACTAGGTTTGCAAAATTAAAGGGCTAGAATCTCAATGGATATAAATCAACACAATTCCATTGAAGGCTGTAAAGGCGCACTGATTTTCACTTACAAAGGATCTGTCTCAAAGAGATTAGGGGACATTTCTGCAATAGTTCTAAGAATCTTCATATAAACATTTGTGAAAGTCACATTCATTGTATACTACTTCCTTTTTACGTTTGCTTTGTGTGCAATGCAAAAATATTACATTAATTGTTGTGTAATGTGGCTAGCATCTGTTTTTTTCAGGATGAAAATCCACTGCATTCTGTTTTGCCAGGTTCTCACTGAGGTTTTTTTTAAACTGGTAAAGTTCATCCCTGAATCTGGGCAAACTAACTGAACATTGAACACTACACAGCGAGATACCGAAATAAACTTTGTAATGGTTGAAAGTTTTTTGTTTTGTTTTGTTTTGTTTAGTGTGAGTGCTATGCAAAATATGTAGTACTGAAAAAATATAGATGGATACAGGTTTAGCCTAACTAGATATATGGCCTAGAATTTTGTACAATTTAGAAGGGAAGAAAAAAGAATTTCTTCTAACTAATTTATGGAGAATCAGTGTCCAGCCACCTGGAGTTTAAGCAATGGATAGGGTTACACCTCTGGTATGCGATAAGCTATTTGAGGAACAGGGAATGCAAGTGAAACCCCAAAATAGGGGAGAAAATACAGAAGAACTGGAAGATCAGGATTGAATTATTAGGTGGCATTAATTCAAAAACAAAACATTTAGGAAAATAGAAGATTTGGGCCCTATGCAGTTTTAAATTGCATTATTGGCATTCCCCAACAAAAAACCCAAAATCTCACTCACTTAAGGTCATCCCAGAACGCTGGCTAACAGGAAAGCCAACAATTCTGGGAACAAAGAGCTTTCTTCATAATTCTACCTCTTCACTTACCTCTTCTTTCTGAAGTAATCCCAGAGGAACTTCGGTTACACGTGAGCCACCCCGTTGAAGGTAGTGGTGTTTCACTAGTATATGTAAATGGAGGCAGTCTGCTCCAGCCTTCTCCCACCACAGAAACCTGCTCAGACTTCACTGGTTGGAAACCCAAGCTGTGCTGTTTATTTCTGATCCCTTCGTCAACACCTTTACAGCTTTGGGGGACAATACAGGGTCCCTTGCAGCATCAGCCTTTTTCCTGGGGTACAAGAGGAGACAAGGTCTCTCTTCTTGGAGAAATCTCTGACTTTGGACTCGACCAGTCCTACTCCTCTGCATTGCATTTTCTTCCCAGTGGCATTGGGGATGCTGGCACCTCACATAGGCAGCTCTGGGCAGGTGTTGGGGGCAGGGGACTCTTTGGAGGGGAGCAGAGGTGTGGGGAGGCTGCTGCCGGAGCGGGGGACACTTTGTGCAGCCTCCGCAGCCCCCCACCACTTCTAGGCACACCAAGCTTCTGTTTTTTTTTTCCTGAAAGTGGGGGGAGGCATGATTGTGACACAAAGGTCCACAGGGGGGCTCCATTTAAAAAGTTGGAGAAGCACTACTTTAGCTCATCCAGCCTCTTATCCTGATGAGCTCCTTACATTTCATTCCCCAGCCACACCTTTCTGAGGGAGCTAGTTAGTACGAGAGTGATCAGAGTGCAGGCTCACCTGTTAATGCCATGCGCTCTGTCACACCAGTTCGTGGTTAGTCAAGGAAAATGGAACTCCTTACAAACAGGGGCAAACCCCCAAGCAAAGCTTTCAGTAAAAAGGAAAGAGAGAAAAAGTAGGAGGAGGGGAGAATTTTTATAACTACTGGAAAGTGCATGTTTGCACACAGGTGTAATAGTAAAACAACAACTCCCTGTATAATCCTGAAGATACAGATAACACTAACTTCAGCCAACAGAGCCTTATTACTGTAGCCCTTGGCTTCTTTACATGGCCATTCCCAGTGTTTTTCTTGATCCCTCGAACCATTATGAGACAGGTGTGCAGCGTGTGGGGACTCTCTCCAACCTGCATGAGGATATGTTACAATGTAGTCATAAAGAAGGTAGAGAGGCTATGATGCTGCCCTTTCTCTGCACTGGCCCACGTAGCAGGTCTGATGTGCAGGACAGAGTATGTTGCACGCACCGAAAGAGGTGTAGCAATAGGTCAGATTCCCCTTTCATGCAGGGGACCCAAGAATGCCTCCTGGAGCAACTTCGGAGGTTGTGTGGCTCCACTCTGTATATAGGGCTTGATCCTGCAAGGTGTTGAGCACTCCGGCCTCAATCCAGAGACACACTTAAGCAAACACTTAGCTTTAAGCACAGTAGAAGTATAACTGAAACCAGTGTGACTATTTACGTGCTGGATCAGGGCAAAGTTCTCAGCACCTTGTAGTATCAAGCCCTGAGGGCCTGATCCAAAGACTGCTGGCATCAATGGGAGTCATTACATTGATTTCAGTGGTCATTGGACAAGGCCCACAATGCACAACTGAGCCTTGGGGCTGTAAGATCCTCAGGGCACGGATATATTTTGTTGGTCTGGAAAGCTCTCCCACTCTCCACACACACACACACACACACACACACACACACCCCACTATGGCACTATAGAAATAACTCCTAATAGGAACAACACATTGTAATATTCCTCGGAACTTGGTCTCAAGCTCAACTTGATTGAGTGGCCCATCTGAGAAGCATTTGGCCATATTGTTCAGGTTTTGCATAGCACTCCAGGCATTGAAACCATAGTTTCCACTGAAAAATATCACTTGTAGGACCAGCAGACATGGGAGGTAGTAGTGGACAGTAGCCAATGAGCTCTCAGGGCTCTACAAAAAGCCAACCAAGATGATCAGATTTCATATGGTGTTATCCTTTGCCTTGCTATGAAGAAGGCAGTTAAGGAGAGTTACCCATTGTGCCCAGCACATGTGGCCAAGAAAGAGACATGGGGTCAAATAGAGGAGTTCAGTGTAAACGGGAAAAACACTGCAGAAATCCATTGGAGACTCAATGGTAGGCTGCACTAGGATGACCAGATGTCCTGATTTTATAGGTACAGTCCCGATATTTGGGGCTGTGTCTTATACAGGTGCCTATTACCCTCCCCTCCTCCCCTCACACACACATCCTGATGTTTTCACACTTGCTATATCGGGTCACCTAGGCTGCACAGATGGGAGAGGTGGCCGTGTGGTAGGTTTTTCCACTCTCCCCCATTGCAGTCTGCTTTCCCATCACAAATTATCCCTGTGGACCATCTGCCATGTTGGAAAAGGAGATATCTAAAGAATGCAAATGGAGAAGCCAAGAAGCAGCCATCCTGTGTGGCATGTTCTCCTCCTACATGACATCAAGGCCATAGTAATGAGAGGGATTTGTTAATGCTGCTCATGGGAACATTAACTATCCCTTCACTCTCTTGGACCCCTACATCACCAGGCATAACAGAACTCACATAGGTTGCATGGAGACGAAAGGCAGCACAAGCCGCCCAGCCCTGCTGGCGACTGGGTCTCAGAAGTGTTCAGAGAGGGTGAGCCCTTCTCTGCACCTGCTCGAAAGCCTGCAGCCTGATACAAAAGCAACTTCAACCCCTTGCCAGTGAAACCCATTGGTCGAGGTGTGTTGTGCATCCTCCTCTGTGCCCAACCTACAGAGTCTGCTACAGCCCCAGCTATAGAGCCTGGAAAGGTCCCCAGGTCCTTGGCTGATGACCACTACCTAAGTGAGGGCTTGTCGGATGTGTGAACTACGGTGTGCCTTAGAGACTTGGGATGAGTTCCTATGTGCTGAAGAAGCATGTGACCCATTGATCAGTGTGTGTTACATGCTCCGTCTTTGCCCAGTCCACAGAACGTATGGGTCTTTTTCAGCTCTCCATGTGCATCTGGCTCTTTAGATCATGCTGTAGATATTCATGCTCTTAACTCTGGAGGTCTATTGATCAACCCACACAGTTAGCTAAAATGGTGGCTGTCAAACCTGCACCATATCTCTGCTGGCTGTGATTGGAGGTGGGGGAAAACGCATTGTATACATGATTTTAAGATTAGAAACCTGGGCAGTGGGGGGGAATGGGGGGATGGGAGAACAAATAAATCCTAAAGAAGCTCATGTGCTAAACATAGCACTGATAATCATCCATAGATCTGAATCAGTAAAACATTCTATCAGCCAAAGAGAAATTATTCTTCCAGCCAAACTATAATAAATTTCTGTGTTGTAATTCCCAAAATATTTTGCTGGAATTTATGGCGTCACTGGAACTTATTCCTCAGATGTTTAAGGTTATTGCTTTGCCAGCACTTTTATGTATTGTATTAAATCACTGGGCTTATGAATGCTCCCATTATTTTTAGACTTTGTCTTAATTGTAAATCACATTAACGACAATTTAGAAACATATAAAATGATGGGACATTTTTATAACTTTGTTGACTATCTTAAGCAAAAAAAATTGTGGAGGGTGTGTGGAGGGTGAGAATTGCAATTAAAGAAAATACCTTGATTTATGAAATTCTGTTATTTTGAATCACTCTATCCATGAAGTAGAATTTAAAAAATAAGATTTTTAGCATCTGCTTTAGGCCTCTCTTCAGTTTTATTGTCCAACAGGAAATACACAAACCTCTCCAGTCTCCTAACTAACCAAGCCTGTTTCCTCTGTCACCTCAGAGAACCACAGCCTATTCAATTTTTTCTTCCCTAGTTCTGAGACTTATCTGCTCCATTAAAACAGCATGGACTGCAAAATACAACACAGAGTGAAGAGTTCTACGTTCTGTCCAAAACTTGTTATTTGGTGGTGGGCAGACTTCTTCAGCTTCCCTTGCTATACAATGGGAAGAATATCACCTCCTCAGTAGCTGAGAAGAGGAAAGGATTAATTAATATTTTTGAACCAGCCTTTGAGATGCTCATAACAGAAGAGTGCAGAGGATTATTGGTATAATTCACCCTGGAGCAGAGGTCCAGATGAAGGCAGTAAAATGCAATAGTAAAAGCTCACACTTTTTTGAGGACTTAAGTAGTGCACAGAATTTATTTTGGCCCTCAGTTCTGGAACAAATTTCATTCTCAGTTATCTCTCGGTGTTATGCTTTTCTATACACATAGAGCAGCCAGATACTCTACTTGGGTCCGTCTTGTTCATTTGGGAAATATCTAATTTTTAACATGCGGCATCAGCTCTGCCTCACAAAATGGCAGCCAGGTAGCTTCCTTAGGCCTGGTCTACACTTACTAGCAATTTCAGCGGCAGTTGACAGGAGATATGTAAGCTACGTAGAGTAGCTTGCGTATCTGATGTCGACTTCCTAAAGTCTGTTCTGCACGCCGTCTCCACTACACTACACCAATGGGAAATGCATTCCTGTCGACGCAACATTACTCTTTTTTCGGGGGTGGATTTATTAAATCAGCTTCTGGATCGATTGAGCTGGTCTTCACTACTGCTCAATTGATCCAGAAGAATCAATCTGATGGCGGCAAATTTGCCGCCATCAGTGAAGACAGACCTTTAGATGCTGTCCACTAAAAGCAAAGTCAACAACGTTAAAAACTACCTACACTTCATTCAGTCTGTCTTGCCCCCTGTAGTTTCCCAGCACCAACCATTCTAAATCCTTTCAAACTTTACACAGAGTTTGATAAAGTTCACTGTGGCTTGTGAGACCTGCATACATGGTGTTGTTCCCTGTTATTTTTAAGTGACAGCTGGCTTTACCGGTGTGCTTTTCACAGATCTGCTTTTATCCTTATTAACAGTTATAGTCTACAGTCAATTTTTATGACCCAGTTATAAACCCTGAAGAGAAAGTTTTCTAATGGATATCCTGACAGAGTCTTAACTACAGAAGCACAAATTATGTTGCTATAATAATTTTTCCATATGATCAAGGTGCTAAAGGAGCATTTAAGGAAGACAAAGCTATTATGGAGAGAAGCTAAATGAATTATTTTCATCAGTCTTCACTGCATAGAATGTGAGGGAGAGTCCCACACCTGAGCCATTCTTTTTAGATGACAAATCTGAGGAACTGACCCAGATGGAGGTGTCAGTAGAGGAGGTTTTGGGACAAATTGGTAAATTAAACTGTAATAAGTAACCAGGACCAGATGGTATTCACCCAAGAGTTCTGAAGGAATTCAAGTATGAAGCTGCTGAACTACTAATGGGTATGTAATCTGTCACTTAAATCAGTCTCTTTACCAGATGATGGGAGGATAGCTAATGTAATGCTGATTTTTTTAAAAAGGGTTCCAGAGATGACCCTGGCAATGACAGGCTGGTAGGCCTAACTTGAATACCAAGCAATTGGTTGAAACTATAGTAAAGAATAGATTATCAGACACAAAGCGTTAACACGACTTTTGTAAAGGGAAATCATGCCTCCCCAATCTATTAGAATTCTTTGAAGGTGTCAACAAACATGTGGATGAGGATGAAGCAGTGGATATTGTGTACTTAGGCTTTCAGAAAGCCTTTGGCAAAGTCCCTCACTAAAGTAAGCAGAGTAAGCAGTCATGACATAAGAGGAAGGTCCTCTCATGGATCAGTAACTTGTTAAAAGATAGGAAACAAAGAGTAGGACTAAACGGTCAATTTTCAGAATTGAAAGAGGTAAGTGCTGTTCAACACATTCATAAATGACCTGGGAAAAGTGGTGAACAGTGAGGTGACAAATTTACAGACAATACAAAATTACTCAAGATTGTTAAATCCAGAGCTAACTGAAAAGAGCTGCAAAGGGATCTCACAAAACTGGGTGAGACTGGGCAACAAAATGCCCAATGGAATTCAATTTTGATAAATGCAAAATAATGCACATTGGAAAACATAATCCCAACTATACATACAAAACAATTGGTTCAAAATTGGCTGTTACCACTCAAGAAAGATCTTGGAGTCTTTGTGGATAGGTCTCTGAAAACATCTCCTCAATGTGCGGCAGCAGTCAAATAAAAAGCTAACAAAGTGTTAGGAACCCTTAGGAAAGGGATAGGTAATTAGATAGAAAATAACATAATGCCACTATATAAATTCATGGTGCCCACATCTTGAAAACTGCATACCATTCTCGTTTTCTAATCCCAAAAAAAGATACATTAGAATTGGAAAAAGTACAGAGAAGGGCAACAAAAGTGATTAGGGGTATGGACAGGACCAGATTTCCAATTAGGTACAGTAGGCATGTGCCTAGGGGTGCTGGCATTCTAGGGCCACCTAAACAGTGATAGTATGGTCCAATGGGGCCCAGGCCCCGGGACCCCAGACAATTTGGGGGCCCCACATGAGCACTGGAACTCTGGCCCCACCCTCTGCTTCTCCTCCTCTCTCCCAGGGTCCCTGCTCCTCCTCTTCCCCCTGAGGCCCCACCCCTAGCCAGGCCGGAAGCCAGAGCCAGGAGTGAGCATATCGCCCCCCACCCAGAGCTGGCCAAGTCGGTCACCCCAGCTCCTTCCTGCACCTCCTCACCTTGCATGGAGCTGGCCCAGCCAGCCTCTCTCTCCCCTGTGGCTCCCCTCCCCTCCTGCATGGAAAACACAAAGGTCAACTGTAGTCAGGGAGGAAGGGGGGTGCTGAACATACTGTGCCTAGGGGCGCATAAGGTGTAAAACCAGCCCTGGGTATGGAACAGCTTCCACAAGAGGACAGATTAAAAAGACTGGCACTGTTCATCTTAGAAAAAGAAATGACTAATGGGAGATATGACAGAGATCTATAAAATCATGAATGGTGTGGAGAAAGTGAATGAGGACGTGTTATTTACACCTTTATAAAACACAAAACCCAGGAGTCACCTCATTAAGCTAACAGGCAGCAAGTTTAAAACAAACATAAGTACTTCTTCACCCAATGCACCATCAATCTGTGGAACTTGTTTCCAAGGGATATTGTGATGGCCAAAAGTATAACTGAGTTAAAAAAATAAAGAATTAGATGTGTTCCTGGAGGCTAGGTCCATCAGTGGCTGTGAACAAAGATAGTCAGGTCACGATCCCATGGCCTGGGTGTTCTTAAGCCCGACTTCCACAAGCTGGAACCTGGACAACAAGGGATAGATCACTTGATAATTGCCCTGTTCTGTTCATTTCCTCTGAAGCACCTGGCATTGGCCACTGTCAGAAGACAGGTTATTGGGCAAGTTGGACCACTGGTCTGACCCACTATGGCCATTCTTATGGTATGTTCTAAATTTGACATGGTAAAGCTATTTTTAAAAATGAAATGAATGTTAAGTCACATAATCACCTAGGTATTTTACCCAGAAGATTTTAGAAAGCTGTTGTTAAACTGACAATAAATCAACACTGGAAACTTTATAATTAAGTGAATTTTTTCCTCAGCTCCCCATTAAAAACCCATTAATTATTAATGTTGCTAAGAACTTGATATTCTGTAGTTTATTTTATTTTACGTTTCTTTGAGCCAGATTAATCCACTGACATCCATGAGCTACACCCAGGATCAATTTGGCCCATTGCTTTAAATTTTAAAAACATGCAATGATTCATCTTCAGATCTTGGGTATAGTCAAGGGATTGCAGAGTACTTTCATGAATAACCATTGTAGGATTGATCCCTAACATAGGGCTTGGTCATGGAAATAGTTTCTGCCAAGCATATTGCTTACTACCATGAGGCCCACCTGTACCTTCCTTATTCATAGTGAATAGTTCCTGCTTACATGAATAGTCCTACTGACGTCAAACGGGTCTGTGTAATGAGGTACTCTTCCATCTGACTAAGGCCAGCACAACTATGGCCAAGGATAGCCATATTTATTCAGCGTGACAGCATCAGGTAGTGAGCACTATACCTGCTCGTATGCATTTTAGACAGAGCCATAAAGTGTTAAATGCTGTAGGTTTTTAATATAGCTCACTGTGCCATCCTACTGTTGAAAAGAGGAGCACATGGAATTCTAGCTTTTTCGTGGCACCCCAGATATTGATTTTTAGTCACTTTTGTTCTGTCCTAAGCTTCTCCCGACATAAGGCCTCATATACACAGTCCTACTTTTCATAGCTGAAGTTCTTAGTAGAATTCCAGATTTGAAATCAATGATCAAAATCCTTCCACTAGTATTTTCTTGTCATCCATGATCGTTACCACCTCATTTGCACTCAAAGACTATACCTTCTAGTTAAGAATGTGTATATGAGATCATCACAGTATCACATTGTGCCAATCATAGATAAATTGGGACTGGAAAAATGTAGGATGTTCTAGCTCAGAGATTAGTGGAAAGAATTTGTTTTGAAACCAAGAAATAATACAACACCAAGTCCTAGAGCTAGCTAGTTGTCCTCTGATATCTGGGAAAGGCATTTCTCATAGTCTAATCCAAGGCAAGGCTGAAACCTACCATCATGCACAAGACGGGTTTGCATCTAGTGATTGTGTATACTATGCCATTAGACTGAGATTTTCAAAGAAACTTACAAGGTGCACAAAAAGCTCCTTTGAAAGTTTCAGATTTAGCCATTATTTAGGGTCAAATATAAGGAAAAGTTGGTTGTTCCTTTTGCTTGAATTTGGTTGGCAATATAAACGTAAACTGTACTTTAATCTAAAACCCTCTGAGAAGGAAATACCTAGGACATGCATTTTGACAGCCTTTTTATAGGATGCTTCAAGGAGAGGTCCACAAATGGGAAAAATCTGTGATATGATGTGTGCATGTAAAATTCAAAGGGAAGGATTGACTTCCTTCACCTAGAAGATGGTGAACATCTTTATGCATCTATTACCTACGGATAGTATTACAAACCAGAAGTAAACAACTTATTTGAAATACTGTTACATCAGCAACTTGGAAACATATGAAGCATCAGTGTGACCCAACCTGTGAATCATGCTACCTTCTAGCTAAACTGTGCTATACAGCGGATGCTGATGGAGGCTGATTTGCTGTTACTATTATGCACAGTGCACAAATGAAAGTAAAACATGATTAGTTTAGCTGTAGCATATACAAGGCTAGCTCCTCTGCAATAATCCAACTAGACTGCTCATCCTACACAAGTGTGCAAAATATATCCCTTTAAAATGTCTGTCCAGAAATCCTCTGCAGTTGCATGAAGAATAGGGTACTTATATCAGTAGGTGGAAGAGGAATTTGCCTGGGGACACAATATTTAGTGACTATTTATTGTGTGGGCAGCACCCACACTATGTAAGGCTTCAAAACTCTCAATCTTATGCTAAATTATTTCCTTCTGTAGTTCAAATTGAGGGACTCCCCATGTCCACATACAAGGAAATACATTGCTCTGCCAAAACCCACCTAGATATTAACATGTGGTTGGTTGCTTTGGGTAGATTCCTTACTGAATTCCACAGTCTAATCATTCTACATGTTGCCGGGAAAATCCAGGAGATAAAGGAAAAAGCACACATTAGGGCAAAAATTAATTCAGAGCTTTGTGTACAAAGCTGAAGGGACTCCTCACATGAGAAAAGTGTGATACGTGTATTTGCAGGATTGGGGTCTTGGCAAAGAACTATTACCTCAAATCCACAGGGTAAATCCAGGGTTGGCCTTACAGGTGGGCGATTGCCCAGGATGCCGGGGTCAGAAAGCAAGGAGCAGGGTGGGCCTGGGGTGTGAGGTGATGAAAGGGAGCACAGGGCAATGGGGACAGAGGCAGCAGGGGCCAGGGAATATGGGGTGATCAGTGGGAGACTGGGGGAGGCAGTGGTGCCAGACGTGAGTGGGGAGCCCAAGGAAGCAGCGGGGGATGAGGCACCAAAAATACAAGTTCACTCAGGGAACCATTTTCCCTATAGCCAGCCCTGGGTGAATATTCTTACCCTTATTCTGTTCCCTACCAGAGTAGTATACCCAGTGATGTTAACAGGACTCCATACACAGGTGGTGAAATTGCCCCCTTCTCAGAGGGCCTATGAACCACTAAAGTTCTCATGTACTAACACTCTTCATAAGGGTGAATTTCACCCGTAGACATGGCAGCAATGGTATCTTTGGTGTGACTCTGAAGGGAGGATTTTGCCTTAATCAAAATCCTTAATTAAGGAAAGTCATTACACTTGTATCATTCCTTATAAATCAAATTACCAATCATCAGACTCAGTTAAGCCAAAAGCAGGTACGTCTGAAAAAAAACCCAAAAAGGGCTCCAAGCCACAGAAAATGATTTGTCAAGTTTCCTGGAGCCTTGTACTGACTTAGCTCTATAAAAGCATTCAGACAGATTTTATGTTGAATCTGGCCATGATATACAATATATTCTACCTTGAAAATGGCTATTAAAAAAGTAAAGTTACAGCGGACTCACATTTCCTATACAGAGAAACAGCTGCTTTTTAATTTACAAAATCTAAATTAAATCGTAACTTTAAAATTATGTGCGGTCACCTACAAAACATACCAAATCATACGCCTGAAATATAAAACTGAAATTCTGATAATATTTAACATGCTCTTTACGAAGAAAACATTCATCCGGGGCATGGAAATTGCCTGAACAATAGCAGCTTTAGGACCTCCAAAGCCGAGGGCATACAAAGGTTATGAGAATGTGTCTGTTCAAAACTACAAATCAAAGAACAACAATACCATATGTTACAGAACATAAAGTATCCCTTACAAACACTATAAAACCCAGACAAATCCTCACCTAGAGATTTCCATTGGCCAGTGGAAGTCTGGGTTTTTCTCCATTTTTAATTTCATGCCAAAAGCCTACTGCTCCTATTGAAGTGACCTTTGGGGGGATTTAGGTTAAGATGCAATGACACATTGTCTCAGGTCTACTATTGTATCCAATTTGTATATTAAAAATATGGACGCTTGATATCAAAGTGCTTTTGGGTAGAATGGTTCCAGATCACCAAACTATAGCCAAGGCATAAGGGGGTGTGGCTTTTCATTATTTAGTTCAGGACAGTTAGGACTTTTGTCTATTCAGCAACTGCATATCTGTTGTTGGAAGGTATTTGCATCACCTCATCCAAAATTACTAAAGCTCATTATGTTCTAAGGTATTATAGGAGCACAGTAATAAAATAAATAGGCCCAGATTGTGACTAGGGATGAGAATCCACACAGGAGTGGAAGGGGGAATTAGTCGACTCCCTTGTGCTACCATGCAGGCTCCCCAGATGTTGAGTCTAGACACATAGATGTATGTGGGTGCTGTGCACCTTGGACTAGGTGAAAAAGAGGGGGTGGAACCTTGATTCTACCCCCACCAGTGTGCTGGCCAGTAGGATAGAGTTCAGTAGATACAAGCTGGTACAAGGAGTATCGTAATTTGCTACTAGCATAGAGCATTAGCAAATTATGCCACAACCTCCCCATAAGCAAGGGGAAACAGGATGGAAATAATGCCTTGGAAGCACCTGCTTGCTGCAGCCATCTCTTACACAGGGTTTGTGGCAAAGTCCTATATCTTATGAGTTCATTTGCTTAGGAAAAAATATTTATATTGGCAGTTTATATCCTCTGCACAAGTCTTTGCACCAGTAGTGGCATGTATAGCCCGGTCAAGTACCGACGTAATTCATGGGAGATTTGCCATTGATTCCTGTGGGAACAAGGTCATGTACATATTGCATTCTGAATTAAAAAGAAATAACAGTGGCTTAGAGGCATTTCTATGGCACTCACCACTGTAGTATCTGAGAACATAAGAACATATTATGTCAGACCAATTGTCCATCTAGCCCAGTATCCTGTCTTCCAACAGTGGCCAATGCCAGGTGCTTCAGAAGGAATAAATAGAACAGGTAATCATCAAGTGATCCATCCCATTGGCCATTCCCAGCCTCTGGCAAATGACAATCCCTGCCCATCCTGGCTAATAGCCATTGATGGAACCTATCCTCATGAACTTAACCTAGTTCTTTTTTGAACCCACAAACATTAATGAATTAAATTTCATAATACCATTTTAGAGTGACTAGTACATACCAGATTTCTTCTTTGAGGAAGCTCTGAGAAATAAAGCACAAATCCATTCTTCAAACCTTAACTCCAACATCTTTTTATTCTCCAAATCTGTCCAGCTTTGTTTCAAACGTGTCCAATTCTCTGGACATCAATACACTCCTCATGAGTCTGACTCTTTGGCTTGTCTACCTCTTCTGTTTAATGGGGATGAAAAAAGCCCAGGGATCATGAAGATAAAGGTATCCAAAGTGCAGACTGACAAGAAGGCAGGGGAAGCAGGTGTGGGCGGAGCAAGGCAGAAAATCCTTTGTCCAAAACAATAAAAGGACAAACTTCACTTTCTTTAAAATAAAACCTTCAAGCCAGACCCTCTAGCCAGGAAATTCTCAGGGCGCCATCATGCAGGGGCACAGCTCGTCTCTATGTCATGTCACCATCAGACAGACCCTTGGGAAGTATCTACTTGTGCATAAAGGGAAATGGCTTGTAGCACAAAAGCAGGGTAGTTTGTCAGGAAAATGTCTTTCACTCATTTCAGGTGAATTAAATGCATGGGAAAATCATATACCTAGTGAGTATATTTATTATCAATAGAGCCCATATCCACGCTGTAGTTAGATTTAGTCAGAGGTAATTTTCATGTAAACTGTAGATTATTGTAGTATGACACTAGCAAGTAGTAACCCCAGTAAAGCCTGAAGGTTCCATTGTGTTAGGCACTGTCCAGACAAGTAACAAAGAAGAGAGTCCCTGCCTCAGAGAGCTTACATCAAGATGCACGTGTGAGACTGGGGGAACATACACTTGATGTTGGTATTAAATGAAATGCCAATTTTTCAAGAAAAAATCATCATTTTTAATCAGGAATGAAGTTTTCAAGCATGTACCAATTGCACAGGGCAAAATTCAGATGCCACTCAACGTGAGAAGAGTTACTTTTACATTTATTTAAGGTCACCTTCGTCAATACAACCATTCTGTTCTACTGAAGCAATGAAACTTTTGACCAACATGCAGGGGATTGAGCAATCTGAGACAGGATGTCACAGGATCTGGACCTACTTTATGGAACTCCGCCCTGCAAGAGGTAACAGTAGCCATGGATGTCTCCATGTTTAAAATGAAATGGAAAATTCATTCCTTTAACTCGGCTTTTGCTCAATGAATTCTTCACATGCAGCACACACTTCCTCACTGATATGCACCAAACAAACATAAATACATCTTAAAAGCCTGGCATATTAATAGTTAATTCTCCTGGAGCCTAGAAAGAAAGAAGAAGAGATATTATTGGATGTTTTAAATTTCTTAGGGAAAAATGTAAATTCCTAAAGCTAGACCAGTTATATATCTTGTACTAGAAAGGAAGACTCCAAATAATATTCCTGTGCTGTGTAAAACCAGAGTTATTCCTCATGCAGGCTACCAGCAAGTTCTCACAGTCAAAGGGAAATTGATAGTTTGATCCTTTAAAGAAGTAGGATTTAATCATATTACACTTTACAGCTCTTTTTTGTGGCATGAAAGTTAGCACAAAAGGATTAGGGTTAGGGTTGGGTTTTACTCAAAACTGTAATTTATCAGGTGGCCACACGCCCATGACAGCTTCACCGTCTGCAATGGCCTGCAAGCAGATTCAAATACATTACAATGTAACATGGAAACAGAAAGATCTAAACTTTAAAACAAAAGCAAAACAAACCCCACCCTCTCACATTTCAACAGATGGGACATCCTGGTGACATGAAGAAGCACTTCAGAATTTGATGAAGGGGTTAGCCTGGGGTAGATGCCATCCAGAAGACCAAGAATCCACATCTACTCCCACTCAACTGCCTCCTCACAAGTTCAGCACTAACTCCAGTACCTAGCCAATTAATTAGAGCTGCTTGGGGTTGGGGAGGAAGAGATATTCCAAGCAATTTTCATAAATGTTTGCCCATTTGTTTATTTTTGGAAATTTTGGACTTTAAAGAATTTTGATGGGCTATTTTTTGAAGTTCAAAATTTTTCTGAAATTCCACATTATAACAACCATCTTCTTCTGGATCATATAACATAGCAAATTCTCCACTCCTCCCCATTTTTCCCCAAATATTCAAAATCTCAATGAAATTTTTCATCAAGATCTTGGAAACTTTATACCTGCTCTGTAAGTAATGGGGTTTTGGGGGCTCCAAAAGGGAGATCCTTCCAGTCCCAGTATAACAGGGATCCTTAAAAGTTTGGATGTGGTAAAGGAAAATCAGAAGATCTTTAGACTCTTATTAGGTATTCTGAAAATGCCCACAGCAAGAAAAGTGGAGATCTAGATAGAACATGCAGGTATCATCAAACCTGGGCCAAATCCTGCAGTCCTTATTCCAGTGAATTCGGTGGGCACTTTGTCTGAGTAAGAACTGCAAAGGTTAGCCCTCAAAGATCATTTCTTTACCTGGTTGGCTGTCTAATTCCATCAAGATTTGGCAGAGTTTGGAGGGGAAAGTTGAGAGATTTGAGTTTTGTGCTAGTTTTAGTGGTAAAATCTGTCTCAAAGTCTCTTTTCAATATACCTGGCCATAGGTGTATTGATGCCCTAGATAAGGATGTTATTTGGTGGATCTCACACTCCTTCCTCCCATTGAACCATGCAGCTCAACTACACAGCTGGGGCCTGCATCGGTCAGTGGAAGCCTTTCTATTAGTATAATTGGTTGATAGATCAAACCCCTAGTCTCTTATCTGTGTAATCTTTTCTTCCAGAATGGTGACCCTATTCTGATTAATTGTGTGCCTTTGGGTCTGCGAGGCATGCAAAATAATTTGCAACAACTTGCACTAGCAGAAGTGCAAGAATCACTCATGGAAGGTGCACAAGTGTAGTTGTCTAGACACAATCCTTGCATTAATAATTGATCCATTCATGAACTTTGCATTCTTGCTTGTATGAAAACCAAATGTTATTTCAAAAGAAATGTTTCAGAACCTACCAAAAGGATTCTGAGGTATCTTTTTGATGACAGGGACCAGAAAATCTGCAGGATGAGAAAACAAGTTCAAGAATAAGTGGTGAAGGAGGTCGCAGTGATATCCATTAGAACTGATATTAATTAGCACCTTTAGTAGAAATCTCACCTAAAAAGCCAACAAATGGGCAGAGAGACTGGAGTACCTTCTGAATCCTAAAGATGGTGTCACCAGGACAGATTCTCAGCCAGAGTAAATCAGCATAGCTCTATTGAAGCCAATGGAACTGTTTCAATTTAAACCAGCTGAGGATCTTCTTCTGTTCCAGAAGAACATTTATCAACAGGGTACCTTTCATGAACACCCAAATGCAATCCTGCATGAGCAAAAAGATACCAAGAAGCTGTGGTTTTAAAAAACAAACAAACAATAAGCATTTTAACCTATTTTTAAAATTGAGTTTATAATTCTAAGAGGCAGATTCTGAACATAGGCTCGTAATATCTTACTCCACAAGAAGCCCCACTATTCATAAAGTGACACTCATAGTAAATAAGGGTATCAGAATCTGGTCATAAAAATGTATAAAATATAATCTATTTTCATATTTGGCTCAAACAACTTTTCACAGCACAAAACAGACACTAGTATCTACATGTATTTTACTGCCATCCATAAACAAAAGTTGATTCCAGGTATTTCCTAACCAGACAGAAGCCAAAAGAAAAGGCAGCTGTGATGAAAGCTGTTGGTGATAGTGCAATTATTTAATTTCAAGGATGGCAGGGTTTTCTTTCTTTCTTTCTTTAGGAGCTCTCATTTAGAGCTATTTTCATTATGGATTTACCAAAACCCCATTGCAACCTAAATCAGAACCAGAACAATTCTAGATTTCCCCAAATCTGTAAAACAACCCCCGCCTCCAATTCTTTTCATTTTAAAATGTGTTCTGTATTGAAATTATTTACCCGTTGTGCATGAGTTGTTTGGCTGCAATCGAGGCAGTGTGCAGTCATTGCCAGATTTCAGAAAGATGAGTAAACTTCTGAATCTGATAGCGACTTCAACGGAATACCAAAAAGGGGTTTCTTTGTTCTCCATAAACAGAGTATTTACTTTGATCTGGTAAAATGAATTAATGAAAGGAAATGACACTTTCCAGTTGCGTGTGTGTGTGCATGTGCACGCATGAGAAGGAAATAGGGTTAATTTTTTTTCTAGGGGAAGGGTAGGCAAGGGGGCAACCTTTCTAAAGTGTGGCCCTCTCAGAAACAGACAAATCTCTATTTTTGGTAAAAAGTCACCTCATAACACCCTAAGGTCCCTGTATATGCAAGCAGTTCAGAGATATTACAAATCTAAAATAGTAAACTATTCACTTGCTCTTTTGGTTCAATCCTATTAGGACCCCCCTGGAGTTCTAAACGGATACCAGCCTGTCACAGCCCTGTTGCTGTGACTACCCAGCCTTTATAGAACAAGAAAAAGAAATGATAGTGATTGGCAGACGTTTCTTGCCCTAGGATGTAACACAAAGGGAGACAAAATGAAGAGGAAGTCAGGCTCTTATTTTAGGTTTGATGCTTCTTAACCTTACAGCACCTTACACCTGGTAAATGTCGCCCTGTAAACCCTCAAATGGCTAACGTAACATTTCAGTATCGAATGAGAAGATCCAAGCCAGGCATGAATTATCTATCATTGTCTGTTAATGGATTGAAATGCAAACTGTGTTTTAGCACAACTATGCCTCTAAAAGAAAAAAAGAAATAGGGCCAAACTCTGTTTGCCTTACACTCACAAGTAGTCTCGCTGATCTAGAAGTACTAAGATGAGGAGGATTTAGCCCATGGTGTAAATGAATGAGTGGCTAGCAAAAAAATAACAAGGGGTAACTGTATACAGCTTTTATTTACCCTGCATGAGGAAGGAAAGAATTTGATAAATCCTACCATATGGTGCCATACTGTATCTTGCCGGCTATAAATAATAGCCTCTCTGTTTCTGGTTTTCTTTAGCTTTTCTTGGTCGCTATGACAGATTTTCAGCAATGGTTACCAACAGTACAAAATGCAGTTTGTTCTTTTTCCCTCCACTTTTTTGTGAACAACTAAGCAAGAGAAAAAAGAAAGATCAGAGGGACAGGAACAAAATAGGAAACTCCCCACTAGTTAAACGAGAGGAAAATCCAGATAAAGTAACTGTCATTAGTATCTTGTGCCTTCAATTGTTCCTACCAAGAACTGTCAAATAAAATGATTGTTTAACGATGATGCATGTACACCTGACTGAGCTATTCACATATAGTATGTATGTTTCAGCAAACAATTATAATGCTGTTACTGGCATATTATACTTGATTTAAGAAATCCTAAGAGTCAAATGGTTTTTACATTGGGCCACACAGAACGTGAATATGAGCTTCTTTTTCCTGTCCATTCTTTTTGTGTTGCAAGAAAGGTTAACACAAAAAGTTTTCACTCAAAAAGTTTTCAAACTGTATATTGGAGCTTCACTGTTTTGTGACACTTTTTAAATACCAGATTTAAAAAAATGATTGATCATATATTCAAATAAAATCCAACACTGCAAGATATTTAACAACGGGTTAAATATTCTTAGTGTTTATACATTCTAAAAACATCATGGAAATTTACAGTAGCAAGAGCCACCCCAATAGATATAACAACCTCAATTCTGAAATATCCCATCCTAATACTTAGTTTGACACAATTTACCTTTTAAAGTAGGGAAGAAAAGGAGATTTCCTGAAAACTAGAGCTTCTTTTAAGAATTGTATAGCAGTTCTTTAGCTCTTGTGTGGCTGCAAATAAAAGTCAAAACAATGGGTCAGATCCTCATCTGGCAAAAATCAATGCAGCCATTGACTTCAATGGTTTACAGCAGCTGAGGATGTGCTCCATTGTTTTAAAAGATTTCAGATCTGAAATCTCGTGTAACATGATAGCGAGCTTCTCAGGTCACAGTTTGCATTTTTGCATTTAACCCACCTGCCATTATTTCTTCCACCTCCCAAAGTAGAATTTAAAATAAAAGCCTTTTGTATATTGTAAGGGAGAAAAAATTACACAGAGGTACTTAATCAAAATTTTAAAAATCAAAGAAATTGACAGCCGGCTAATATCTATTTTTCCTGGACTAACCTACATAGTTTCCCATAAACCTGGTATCATTTTGAGCTCCGAAAAGTGTGTGGCGATATGTGTATTTTTGATACTGTACATATCTGTATTCTCACCACAGAAAGCAAACTACTATAACTGAAATGCTTAGAAACTATGCGCTATACAGAGTAAACAGAAGGAAGGAGAAATAGATATGGGCTGGCATAAATAAATAAATAATAAATAAATGTAACCTTTTTATTTGTGCATCATATAGAATGATTAATGTTTCTTATAAAATAGCGGTTTTGGACTGAACAATGGCATGTTGACAGATGCTTCTAACCTATCCCACAGTAACTATGATTACTAATTTAGAACCCACAGACTCCTTAGCAGATAAATGCTCATGTTTCATTTATAAACATTTTCCCCTCTTGTTTAAAAACTTTTTTCCACTGACTTTTTAAATTTGAACTATTAAATATTTTCTCAGTGCAATCTGAAACTCAGGCCCATAGCAAATTTTTGACCCAGTTTAAAGCAAAATTCTGTGCAGCACTGTTATGGGTTTTTATGTAAAAAGTTTAAAAACCAAAACAAACTTCAGTTCACTTAAAGTATCTTTTGTTGCTGTGCAGACAACTCCGCATTAGTGCAGTATTTTACACGTTTTTGTAGAGACAAATTAATTGCTTTTACAAATTTGAATAATTATAAACTAATTGTTGCCAACGTTCAGTGTTTTCCCATTAAAAAAAAAATCCATGGGAATATTCAACATTCAAAGCTATCGCCTGCTTTGACTAAGAGGTATCTGACAATGTTTTTTTTTCACAAAATAGTGTCATTTCCTTTTCAGATGCTTCAGGGAATAATATATTGTCTATGAAAGTCTTTTATACATAGTTAAAACAAAAAATAAGCCTTCACACAAAGATGGGGAAATAAGCACAGAAAAGTAAATTATAGTGTATCTCCAGTCTTTTCTCTGCATTCAGTAACACAAAGACTTTTTTGTCCTGAAATCATAATTTTTAAAATATGTAAAATCCCTTTTGCAATTATCATTATGATTGCATTAAGATATCATTTAGATTTGTCCAGATTCTCTTCAATTCTCGTATCACTCATTATTTATTCTTGGGCATAAATGCATACCGTACTGCATAGGGTAATAAAAGAAAGGTATTAAGGTTGAGCCTCATATTTTCCCCAGTCGGCACTATACTTGGACAGTTGTAGAATAGCCCCTGGAAAATAGAGAATTAATTTTGTCTCCATTGGTGGGATGAGCAGTGATTTTGCACCACCTTCTGGCATACTGAAGAACAACAATCGATCAAGTCTGAATGAAAAGGGTTATTCCCTCCCCACTCAGCCCCTTTAAAATGTTACTATAAAGATACTATCTAATTAGGCCCTAATTCTACAAAAAAAGATATGCATGGAGTTCCACTAATTTCAGTGGGACTCTGCATAGGGGTAAAGGGCCAGCTATATTGATCCCTTTGCAGAATCTGGCCTGAAATACCACTCTGGTTGATTAAAATAGACCCAAGACTGAGCACTGCCTCAACTTAAGGCTGCATTCAAGTGAATCATTTATGGATCCATAACCCACACTAAAGGGGTCCCCAAGGACCTGTATTGCTGGCGGCTGCAAAGTGGAATATATAGCCTTCTTCTCCTGTCCTGCACTGAAAGGAGGCCCCCTTGGATCCATGCCATATGCAGACCCACTGGCCATGCCCCTGTTTCTGCCCTCGGTAGAGCAATGCTGAGATCCACTCCAATGTCCATGGGTAGCAGAATCAACCTGTGCTGGGCCTCTGCTATTGTCCCCTCCACTCTCCCCGCCTCCCCCCTGGCTTTCCGTAAGCTTTTATCAACCTGTGCCATGAGTGTCTGGACTGGACACTTAGGGCCTGATCTGAAGCCCATCAAAGTCATTAGAAACCCCTATATTCACTATATCTCGCTGGACTGAATTGGGCTGTGGGTCAGGGTCACAGTGACCAGGCCATTTCATTTAGGCTGTGATTCTGCCACCATTATTCGCACTGAATAGCACCCCGGCCAGCAGACAGTCACATTGATTTTCTATGGCAGATGACCAAAGAACGTATTTTCCTTAGTTTTCCTGTGGCAGAAAGCCATTTTAATCTTTTCTGAAAGGAAAATGTAAAATTACAGTACTTGGAGTCCTTGCTTACTTGCACAGAGCTGCTGAGGCCAATGGGCCTACTCGCGTGAGTGGTATTGACCCCATACCTCTAATAGTAGCTGTTCCATAGATCAACAAAAGAGGGGATAGAGGGGTTTCATCATCTGTTTGGCTTAGTATGTCTAAAGCTTTAAAACAAAACAGGAGTCTACAACTACAGTACCAGAGAAACAAATGCGTTTCTTTCTTAGGTTCATAAAACACTCATTACCCACAATTAATCATAATGACATGTTGCATTCAGGGCTTTAGCTAGGATCTGGCTAGGAGTGTAAAGACTTGGCTCTTTGTAGATTTCAATTCTTCATGCACTGAGTATTTAAGGATGCAAAACTGATTAGCCAAAATACAAACCTCTTAGTTTCTTTCTCTTTTGTGTTGAAAAGCCTGTTTGTTGAGGCTTTTCCTCATGCTCTTTTTCTATAAAGGACAGTCAGCCATATTTTTCTGTGGTTTAACTTCACTGCCTCAATGGAGTTACAACACAGTGAATTTGACCCAGTATCTTTATAACTATTAAAATATTGATTGAGATAGACTCGATCTTCAATAGAGGCTTTATGCTGTTGCTGAGATCATACACAAGTTGTCTTAAATAAGATATCCTAATCATCAGGGATCAAAGTAAATTCCAGTATTTCATATTAACTATATGTAAATTCTGCATTTGTTAGAACTGGTAATTTGTAAATACACTCCTTAAGTTTTAAATGTGAGAATTTCCATAACAAATTTTTAAAAACCAAAACCAAAAAACACAACAATCCCAAAGCTATACAAGTTCACTAAAACGTCTGTAGAGTCCAAAGAATAAGAGAACAAGGACAGTTCAAATTCCTGCTAGTGGAGTGCAATATTAAATGATGAAATTGTGGTGTAGAGCATGCGCTTTGTTCACTGCCATGTCACCTGTTTGAACTCTAGTAACAGGAGTTAAGGACTTGATCTAAAGCTCATTGAAGTCAATGGGAATCTTTCTAATAATTTCAGGGGGCTTTGGATCAAGGTCCACAACTGAAGGTGTTTCTTTGCATTTCTGGTCCGCCATGGAAACAAAAAGCAAGAGAAAATAGGCTTACCAAAAAGATGCAATTTTCATTTATACAGTGAGTTTACAATCTACTGAAAACCTCTGTCCTGAGACTCATACTCCTCATCAGCCAGCCATAATCCAGCAGTCATGGTGAAGTACATACTCTACAGCACTTGTGGAGGACAGGTTTTTTAAAATAAAATACAATTGTTTGGGCCTTTCTGCAGTATGACATTTGCACTTATTAAAGCAGACCATCGCATTGCACACTGCAAATCAGTAAGGCGAACATGGGGCTGTTTACAGAGCTTCAAGCCATGACTATTACTATAATATCCCATTTCTTCACAATGCACTGATGAGGCACGTTTATGCCTCATTTCACGCTCTATTACAAGCCAGGGCTAAGATGCTTCCCAATGGATTTTTTGTGGACCAACGTTCTACAGGGCTGCAACTCACTCACATCACCAGGAAGAGAGAGGACTAAGTCCGAGCCCTGAATCAGAACCATTCCCAGCTTTAGAGAATGTTGTGGCTCAGATCCATTTCAACCAGTGAAAAAGAGTTGGAGGTAGGAGGGAAGAATTCTGGTCCTTAACAAAACTCACCCCAACAGGAGTACTGCAGATGCAAAATATTTCTCACTTCTTTGGCTGACGATGGGGCTGGGCAAAGTCTCTGTAGTTTGACATGTTCTTTGTTAAATTATAGGTAGCATTTCACTATGTCTCCAAGCCAAATGAATGCTGCCAGACTTTCTACAGAGATAACAAGCTGTTGGGAACAAATCAAATGAGTGCGATCCAATGCAGGGGCATTTAAATAGAACTGATTCACCTTCCTCTGGTTTACCTTTCCCCCACTTCTAAAGAAGCTGTGAGAAGGGCTAGTTAGAAGGGCTTTGGGAAGGTCAGGCTTCACATCCAGGGTGTGTCTACACTGCAAGTGAAGGTGTGACTGTAGCATGGTTAGGCATACAGGTGTTATCTTTAATCATATCAGTACAGGTAACAGTAATAGTTTAGATGTGGCCTTAGCACTGGCGAGCAGCCCAAGTACATACCCAGACGGCTGGCGGGCTGGTACTTGGGTGGCTAGTCCCTGCTGAAAACCACACCATCACAACTACACCACTATAATTAGACGTGCTGGCTAGATTAAAGTTCGAATGGGTTTGCCTATCCATACCGTAGTGGATGTAGTGGATGCAAAGTGGATGTAGAGGCCATAGCAATGGGTAGAAATTTCACTGGAGAAAGTTTTTGTTTATTTACATTCACATTGGCAACATTAGCCCCTATGGGAAAGACCTTGCTGACTGCAGTAAGGTTGGTTTTTCCACTGAATCATTCCAGAAAAAGCTTCCAACGCCTAAGACCTTGTCTATACCACAACGGCTTTGCAGGAATAGCAATAGCCATATGGCTATTACAGCAGTATAGATGCAGCATAGGCCAACAGAAGGCATTTTTCTGCCAGCATAGTAACATCACCTCCCCAAATGATATTATCTATGTCAACAGAAGAACTCTCTGTCAGTATATCTGCGACTACACTGGGAGTTTTTGCCAGCACAGCTATGTTGAGTGAGTGTATTGTTCCCCCCCCCCACATCTCTGACTAACATAGCTACACAGACAAAACTTTGTAGTGTAGAGCTAGCCTACAGTAGGACCTAGCCTAAGATAGGCTATAACTTTCTTTCACTCTATCATGAGCAAGACTTGAGGCTGGGAAGGTTACTAGGCCAGGATTGTCAGTGTGAAAAACAGAGATTTGTTGCAGTGATAGGGCATGTGAGGCACAGGGGACAGTTTTGCTTGCAGATCAGGGGTGTTCTATGAAAGGATTTTGACAGCTGAGAGTGACTAATGTATGCCGTCCTCCTTCTCTCCTCCCAAGCCCTCCTTTCAGGATAAAAACTTCTGAGCATAGAAAAAGGGTCAGTGGGAGAAAACAACACTTGTCTATCTGCATCCCCTCAGCTGAATGCTCATAAGTCTCACGGGCTTTCCTGTCTTTCCTGGCCTGAATCTGCAATGGGGTTGTTTAGATCTCCCTCATGTTGAGCCCTATCCTTTTTGGTCCTCATCTTGGGCTTATTCTTTGCATATTTTTTACACTTTTGTCTTTGATTTCCTCCTCTTCCCCCTCATTCTTCCGCTCTCTCTCTCTCCTCATCCTTTAATCTCCTCTCTCTTCCCTCCCTAGCGCTCCCCTTTTCCAGCTTTCCCCTTACTTTGTGTCTTTACCACACCTGTGTGTTCATTCTTTTTTCTCTCTCTGTCATATTAATTCAGACTTCTCACAGTGCTTTGTCTCCTGCCCCTCACCCCAAAATACGCTCCTTTCTATTCTCCCCACTTCAATGCCCCCACCCTTCCCGCAAAATTCCCTAGCCTTGGCCCTACCCCCCCATGCTTTGAACCAATCCTAGCTGGTGCAGGGGAGATTAGCAGAAGTCCCACGGCCTATACAGACCACACCAGTAGCTACCCACAGACACTGTTCAGAAGGCTCATCCTTTGTAATTCTGTCTGGACACAGAGTCACTCTAGTTCCACATAGAGCTGAGAATACGAAAGGGCTGGCTGAAGACCACCTACGGAGGTGGAGATTCCTGGGGGGCTTTCTGTGGTGATGTGGGGAGGGCTTGTAATATGAGAGAGACCTGGTAGATGCACAGGCTTTCAAGCAACCACCTTGTAATTTCACCACCTCGCTTAGCCAGCAGCTCCTTCAGACCATCAGTGTTTGTAAAAACTGGACAAAACAGCAGTTTTGCTAGGACAGGCTTCAAAAACAGACTCCTTTGCACTGATTATATATAATCACCACTGAGTCCCCAAATCTGCATCCAATTCCTAAGATTTGTTAAAAGCATTAACTAACTCTCCAGCAGCTGTATGGCATCAAGTGTACAACAAATTAAAACTGAACCCCCAGATTTGACTGGAGGAGGAAAAGACTTATTGCTTTGGCTGACTGACTTAAAATCTAACCTTTCTTCCAGATCCTGTGCATCAAAAAAGGCTGCTCAAGGTTTTGCTGGCGAGTACCAGAATATTAAGAGAAAGTTATAAGCACCTGTCTATAGAGCAGGAACGGTCCCTTTCTGGGCAAGGCTGAGAGAATGCATGATTGGTCTATTCCTTATTATTTCAGTTTTTGCTAGTTTTGAATTTTTTAAATTATTTTTGAGTCGGGATTTTTCAGAATGGTTGAGATAATGCCTGTGGTTTGAGCCATAATCTCAAATGTCTCAACATACTTACAGACCTGCTGATTGACTGCCTGGGTATGTTTTTTTGGGTTGGTGGACTTCCTGAGTTACTGAAATGGGGAGGTTCTCTATGTCCAAAAGGTGACCCAATGGGGTGATACCCCATTGGGTGATACCAGTCACCTCAGAAAAGGAATACCCATTAAGTTTCACCAAGACGCTCCTGCCAGACTTCCAAGGGGAAGGAACCAGTCAGGCCAGCAATTAAAAGAAAGGAAGCAGCTTTGACTGATGCTTGCTGACTTCTTTTTCATTTGTGTGCAATGGCTGCTGGCCCCTGGCTATACAACACCGCCAACGTCTAACAAAGAAACTTGGGACTCCTTCAGATTCCTCTCAACTGGCAACCAAAGAGTTAGGAGTCCAGCAACATCTAAGATTAGACTTCCACAAGCAAGTGACCTCTAATCAGTTGGCAAATCCACCAGCATTAAACATCACAGCAAACAAACCACCAGCTAATCTTTTCAACTCTGTGTTAACTTCATGAAGCTAAATGGACCCACAAGAGTCACAACAACCGCCTTAGTTTCATTTCATTTTTCAATCTTTATTACTAGAAGGATGCGTCTACCTCAGCATTCTTGCAATTGTTTTTAACTCCAGCAGATGGCTGGTTGTGAGCATGTGTGTGTGTCTAGGATGCACAGAATTTATCTGAGAATGCTTCTATAGAGACATTCCCCAAATACCTTAAACTCTATTTCGTTAAAACCTTGCTGTCTAAAAGATCACCCGTCCATGTATTTCATGTGTTAGGAGTTTTATGCTTAATCCTAAAATATTGTGGTATTTTCACCTACATTTATCATTTGACTATTAAAATTAAGCAAGTGCTATTATCATGACTTGTATTAGAGCTTTTCATTGTAACCCTATGTTTGGATGCTAAAAGGCAGAGGGAGGGGGGAAATAGAATGGCTATCACCTAACCATTGGCAAGGTTGCCTTGATAGCTCAACATAGCTTTCCCTGGGAATGATATGACTCTCCCTGTATCTGCTCTTTGGCTGGAATCTAAGTATATTGTTTGGTATTGAGACTGATACTTTTATGGGATAAAAAGACTGTTTTCTCACCCGATTATCACCTATAGCTTATAAGGACTTGTTGATTTACTTGATATGAATCAATTTACCTGATAGTTAGATCAGACAATATGATATTAACTCACTTTCTTTTTTCATGTGATATATATTTTGTTTTTGTTTAGTTATTTTTTGTTCAGTTAACTAATCTAAATCTATCTATATAAATTGGAAACATGTGTGGTTTGGATGTTTCCTCCACCAATGTCAGGGTTCCAAAGCTGAGGAGTCCCGAGGCTAATTAAGAAGCAACTCTGTGACCTAACTAGTGGTGGTCCATAGAATTCCTCCATTAAATGGTGCCTGAATTGGTACAGGCCTTGGTTTTTGAGGGAAAAGTTGACTTATGTAGTGATCATTTATTTTGATTAAACAAAACATGGTTTCTAGAAACTTTGAGGGCCTGCTGTGGTGGAGATGAGCCAGTCAACCTATAGGCTGGCCCAAGCCCAATAATAAGTTCATATTCCTTGCAATAGGAAGGTCTAATAAGTGTGTTAGACCCTCACTATTCTACATTTTGCTAATCCAGAGCCAAGAGCCTACAAAAAATGGCTCTCCCCACCTCTCAGCAAATATTTAACAGCAGAGGCTTTAGAGAATATCCGTATTACTGAAATTTGATTGTTTTTACAAAATACATTATGGAACATTTACTAGTCCATTAAAAAGTAGTAATACAACTAATGATTAAATTACACAGATGCATATATAAACACCACTATAGGAGTGCATAGCATACATGGTATTTTGCAGTATCAGCAAGTGGAAAGTCATAGCATGAGGAAAGGAGGTTGGATAAGCACACGTCAGTGCTGATCTTATATATGGAACAGGGATAATATCCAGTTTATTAACTATCATAGCAAATGGTACAAATGTGCACGAGCAATTTAACTAAGTCTTTCTTCTAATCCCTTTAAATATGTACAACATGTATCTTTTATAACTGTTATGTCTGCAGTATTTAGGAAATAGCCAGTATTGAAGGCTCTGTTAGCCATGCTTCAATGGGTCGTAAAAGCACCTTCCATTTTAAAAAAAGGATTTCATAGTAATGGGAAAAATTGTAAGTGCTATCAATGGCTACATTTTACTTCGTTTATTTACACTGTGTAGTGTGATAACATGATTTAATCACATATGCAGCGATATAGTGCATTCAATTCAAGACAACTGGCTTGCACAATAAAAATGAACTAGCAAAGTCCACTAATTCTTGGCATTGTGACTGTGTACATAAAAGGCTCATGAGTTTATGATTATTTGATGGTCATCACAGACTAATAAGAGGAATTTAGAGTGTATGTAGGTCCCAAGATGTTGGCATAAATCACATTTGTCCTGGGTCAGAATATACATACTTAGTTGTTTGCTAATTTTTAAATGGGGAACAAGATGCTTCCTGCGAAGACCATATCTAAGACAAGGTCAACCAAGTAGAATGTATGTGCTGCATCTTCTTCTGGAAGATCTGTCAACTGCAGAGGGGAAGAAGATATTCTGTGGGGGTGCGGTCAGCACAATTAGTACCGAAACCTATGGCCCATATTTCCTGCAGATTAATTTAGCCAGGGCAGAAGAACTCTGAATGGGGAGGAAACCAAGTAAAAAAAATAGACCCTCCTGGAATATTTTTTGCAGTTTGTGAGTGATTAGAGATGGTCTGAATTTGGCTCAGGGCTGTAGGTATAAGGCACTCACTTTGGCAGAACCACATTGCCTTTTCACTACTCTCTACTGCTTACTTTCTCCAGACATTGACACTATACTTAACTCATAAATACCATTTTAGGATATAAGTAGTACAGGCCTGTGCTCTACATGGGCTATATTTTATATCACCACTTGTGTAAACTATGCTTTGACTGGCATACTACATTGACTCTACATCTGACACTAGAAAATGGCCTTTATAGTGGGTCACAGGCCAAATCAAAACACATGGCTAAAATGATAATGGTAGAGATAAGTTACCAGGCCTAGACTTAGTTTAGTTTACACCATGTAATAAAGATGGGACTCCAAGGACTGCTTTATTTCCTGTCACATAACATGACTCACACAAAGTTACACCCCTGTCCTTATGTATTATGAGCCATTATCAAAGCAGTGCATCTGATTTGATTAGGGGTGCTGACTCCATAGGTACAACTAAGTGCCATGTTGCACTTACAGACTGGGATTCAATTTATTTGTGTTGCACAGGTGGAAGAAAGTGGATCCTCCCCAAAAGTACACTATTTTTGTACAATGAGTTTGATAATTTACAAGTAAATCCATTAACGCGGTTAGGAGTTAAAACTGGACGCAAAGGGACTTCAGCATTGTAACGCTTAGCATCACCGCAACTGATTGTAGGCGCCTAGAAAAATCACGGGAACACAAATCTTGAGTTAGGCACCAAGGCTCCTGCATAATGAATGGGGGGAGAAAGCGGGGCTTGGAACGTGATCTATGCAAGCTAGGCAGGAAGTCACTTACGCTAGCCCCTGGGAGATGCAAACAAGACGAGTGTGTGCTGCAGAGAGATACCTAGCCATGCTTAGCAATCCATGAATGGGAGCCTACCACCTGAAGTCAGGCAATTTAGACATTTCTTGCAGGAATGAGTTAGGTGCCTGCCGCACTCTGCACAAAATAGCCGGAGGAGGTGCTTCCACCCACATTCTAACTTTTAGCCCAGCGGTCAGAGCTGTCACTTGAGATACTGGAGATCCACGTTCAGTTTTTTCCTCCCTCAGCCCCTGCTTGAGGGGCAGAAAGGATTTGAACAGAGCCTCCCTCATGGGTACCATATGTACTGGACTATAACGTCATTCTCTCTTGCTCACCCCACGACTATTTAAGTAGTTATCCACGCTTAAAAAAAAATTAAATGAACTAGCATTGAGTCCACTGCCAAGGGATCTGCAGCAATATGGAGGCAATGGTGTCAGTGAAGCAGAGCACACACGAGAATGATTCTATAGTCCAGCAGTTAGGGCACTTATGTGGGAGATCCCAAGTCTAGTCTCCAAATTCCACTCAGTCTTTCATGATTTATCCACACTGGAACATCTTCAACAGAAGAGAGTGAGGGTTCCCCCAGATCAGACTAGCTCAGTGATTAGCACTGTCTCCTGGGAGGTAGGAAAGCCCTGTTCAAATCCCCTTTTCTCCACTGGCAGAGAAGGGGGAATTGAACCTGGGTCTCCCCACATCCCAGGCAAGTGCTCTAACCCCTGGGCTAAAAGTTATAAGCCAATATCAACTTCTCTTGAATGGTAGGCCTCCAGACCCCCATAGGCAAGCAGTAGTGCACACAAACTAAAGGAGAACTCACACCCTCAACATTTGGGTGCCAAGTGAGTTTAGACACCTACAGGGTTCAGTGGAAGTTTCATGGATCATAGTGGAGCCTAAAACTGGGATGTAGGGATCTAACTCAGGAGTTTAGGCACCTAGATACCTTTGCAGAGCCCCCATTGGATATCCTTTAAACAAAAGGTAGCATCCGTGTCAGCCTTTGCCTGGTCTCATATGATCTTAATAATGGAACTCAGACATTTCAAACTTTCTATATAGTTCAATTCGTTGAAGTCTTGTGCATAGGATATATTTTAAGAAATTATGAATGAGCGTTGTATAAGACTTTTGTCATAGGCGACCAGCAGCCTCAGCAACCTGGTGAGAGGGAGGTGTGCTAGGCATTTCTTGGTCAAGAAGCTTGCTCATCAAAAGCAATGATATTTCAGTCAGCCCCACCGTATTAATTAATTTGGTATAAATTCACTTAATAGTCAGGAAAAGTTGTTTGGGAGTAAATTCACAGAACAGCCAGAGAAGAAGGTAGTGCCATCCTCCTTGTAAGTTCTAGCTCAGTGGTTCGGCTTCTCATCACAGATAGGGGAGACCCAGCTTCGAACCCAAGTGTCTCCCCCACCCCTAAGTGAGTGCCCTAATCCCTGAGAAGAAGTTATGAGGAGGGTAGTAGGTGTGGCTCTAGGGGTGGATGAGAATCTAGTCCTTTTTAAATACTTGAAAACAAGACATTCTGTGACAGATCTCTTTCATCTGACTCAAAGCTGATTTTTTTTCTTTTAATTCACTGAAATTTTCTGATTCACGGCAGGTAACACCAGCAATGTTGTACATCTGGAAAGAGACATGGTGAGAAGGTGCATGGGACGAAGGCTACTTGTAGTTGAAGGTGTTTTGATTGGGCTTCCAACTGAGCTAACGAGACACCTTCTCCCTCTGGCAAACCTCCTGTGGGTCACCAGAGAAGAGTCCCCATCTGAGTTACAGCAATGCCACAAGTTTATGTACCAAATGGTACACAGTCCAAAAGAGGTGGTACCTGAAGAAACAATGTATCCCTGAATTAATTTACCTGCATGTCTACCACATATGGAGGTGTGTACATATCACCTTGGGTATCTAATCAGCAACTTTCCTGTGCAATTGTGTTTTTAAATACAAATCAGAGTTAAAGAATTAATTTAATCCACTCAAACTGACAATAACCTTGAGAATCAGCATTGCTAACATGTAGACTCCGCTTGGAACATAAAAGAATAGGCACAATTCTGTACATTCTGAAATATTATGAAAACACAAAGTCCCTTGTTCTATGTGAGTTTCCTCAGGATCCACCTGATCCTATTGATCAAAGCAGGCAGCAATTCTGTCATGCAGAGAGGCAGGTACAGTGTATTGAAACTGAGGCACACTCCCAGCATTTGGTTGCTTGCCGGAAGGTAAGTGGCTCTACCTAAGTGGATGTGGAAGGAGGTTGTTGATGAACAGGCCTGCTGCTTCTGGGAGTGGCCAACTTACTCTCCATAACATCCATAAGTATCTAAGTACATGCTCTTCTGTTTCTAAAATCCCCCTAAGACAAGCAGAACAATGCTGACAATGGCATAACCACAAGCGTGTAGGGGACCATATAGTGCGGGAGAAGACATTTACGTCCATTGCACTGTGCCTAGACAAGATGTGATCCATATACCTGTACAGGAAGCTTAATTCATATGGTGGTAGCAGCTAGAGCCTGCTGTTATAGGCCAGGATACTAGGCACCCTCTGGACACATCACAAAAGTGTTTTCCTCACTAAACTATATATCTAGTCCTGATAAAGGATCACATCCTATCTGAATACAATGCAAGATGGTTTTATTTCTGGGCTGTCCCTGTTTTCCTTGGTTTGTTACATGTTGGAAGTAGAGTACTAGAACCCAGCAATCCTCAAACAGAGCTTGAGCTAGAACATACCGCAGCATGAATTTGACAGTTTCTTTAATTTCTCTTATGTTCTTCAGTCATCTCACTTGTAGGGTTTTCTTTGGTGAGGTATTCTCTGGCAGCTGCAGTTCGTATTTTTAACAAGTGTCTGTTGGTTATCATGAGTGTTTCAATATCTTTTTCTTTCATATTTCGGCACTTATCTGTTAAAATCCCATGGCTTTGGCTCTACCCATAAGAGCTAGTTCAAAATTTCTGAACACGTTTCTTCCTCCTACTCTTTTAAGGCTAGCCATAATCCATGGGATCAGGGATCAAGGTTGTCAGACTTTTCTTCAGCCTTTGAATTGATAAGGCAAAAATAGCTTATAACAATCCACATTCTATGGACACATGGAATCTATTCTTTTAGGCGGAAAGAATGATACTCCTAAATCCTTGAGAACGTGTCCCTGGGGAGTGGGTCAGTAGGTGACTCTCATTCACTCTTTGCTAAGAGGTGTTCTTTACACAATTATTTGGCATTAACTGGGTGATCTGCTGTTTTAAAATACACACACTATAAATATATATTTTACAGTAGTACATACAAATCTCAACCAAAATGAGGGCTCCACTATGCTAGGTGCTCATACACACATCTAGTAAGAGAACTCCTACACAGAACAGCATACAGTCTCAACCCACCAGACAGTGGGTCAGAGGGAAAACAGAGGCACAGAAATATGAAGTGACTCTCCCGCCGCCACGTACATTGCCCTTTGCACTGGATGTCACTCCCTGCCACTGCTCTGGCTGGAGGGGTAGATAATTATTGGCAGCTGGGCTATACCAGCAGCAGATTACATCAGCCCTCCATCAGTGATGCGGGCCAGCAGACTGGAGTAAAAGGGTTGGAATCAAAGCTCCCTTGGCCACCCACTCTGCAGGGAGTAAGTGGGCACAGAGGGCCTGCTTACTTCTCCATGCCGAGAAGCGAGGCTCAGCGTGCCCACACAGACATGTAAGAGGTGCGTGCTCCTCCTTACTCCCTTGAACAGGCACCTACTAGCCTCAAATCCCTTGTCAATCTCTGCTCTGCTCCCAGCCCACCCTGAGGTTCTCCTGCTCCTGTGGAATTAACACAGGACTGATGGAGCCACCACTGCCCGTGGCTGAGGGCCACTAGCACCATAGGATTGCCTCAGGGGGATTTATATCTGCCCTACCATCCCTTTGTATCAGCCTAGCTAGCAGGACAATTATGAACTGGGGCCTTGCTTGTGCCAGTTTGCCCCCATAGCACTTGCACTATTCTAACCCTTTGGTTTCTCTCTGGAGATGGCAAACCCAAACACCTTTAAATTAAAGGCTTTTTGCATCACTGATGGCTAGATATAGTTATACAGAGCATGCAGAGTTATTTTAGTCAGGCTATAGCTACAGAGCCCCAAAAATGAACTCAAACTCTCTTCAGAGAAGAACAGGTAAACGTTTGTGTGATTATGCCTCAGCAAAGTCACCCTAGAATGAAGGCTCGGTCTGGAAAGGACTTTGGAAGCAGAGGATGCTGTGGTGGAAGCCTGTAGCCACACCACCTGCCAGTTTGACTGCAGGCTAGTTACTTCCTCAGTTTCCCCTCACTCGGGTTGGAACTTCCCCCTTCCAGCCTGGTTTGGTTGCTGCAGTAATATGGCATTGCAACTCAATCATAAAAGAATGACTACCCCATTCAAAACAAACATTAAGCTACCCACACACCCTTTTTTCTAGAGTCTAGCTTCTCTCCTCAACCTCTGCTGGCTCTTTAGCTCTCTCCCTGGCCTTATCAACCAGCATAGCTCATTGCCTAGAGTATTCCCTGCTGTGTCTGTACAGGCTCTGTCTTATCTCTTCTTCTCCGCCACCTCCCCTGGCCTGATTCAGCCACACCTGCAGGTGATTTCAGGTATATCCTCCACCTGGAGAGGTGAGCTGTGTGTCACAGATGAGGGAACAAACAAGGCATGAGGTTAATGAGTGTGGACCCTGTTTATTAGCTCAACATATTTCAACTCACCTGTTATGGGGCTCATCCTGTACTGTTGATCTTAATAGGAGATTTGCCATTGACTTAGGGATTGATCCAATGCCTACTGAAGTTAATAAGCATCCTTCTATCCTTAAATAAGAGCAGGATCTTTCTGGGGATGACCTGAATATGAGTAAATTTCTTACCGTGTGAGTGTGCTCAGATGGTTAGAGCTGCTCAAAGATTTTTTTTGCAGGAGGTGCTCTAATGGCCCCTTAAAATCAGTGAATCTCTGCATTTTAAAAATGTTGACAGTTTATTCAGACATTGCTTACCATTTGCCAACCAGCTTTAGATCAGAGATTTGGGTTTGGTTTAATTTCTTAGTCCCAAGCCATCAATTCCAGGTCTGGATTTGATCATTCCCACAGTATGTGCAAGGGAGGGGATTAGATTTGAAGTTTGGGGTTTGACCCTTCTGTGATGTTTTATAGGCTTGTTAGTTAATGAAAGCCATCTGCCAATGCAACAAAAAAAAAAGTATCTAGCGGTAACGTAAGGACTCAAAGCAGTTAGTGGGGAATATGAGATATAACCAAACTGCGAACTCATGAATGAGATCATGGGGGAAGTGTATGACACAGAATACTTTGCATTAATAATATGAGAACGTAGACAAGGAACGGGAAAGGAAGAAAAAGGAGTTCTACTCCAACAGTGCAGTGCCTCTGGGGCTCAGAAAATCATACAAAGACAGAAAGCTTCATCTCAGGCACGGGCCTGAGCAAGGAGAGGTATGTAAGATGCATCACCCCAGGGAGAACTGGGCACATTTCTCAGGCCCCATTCCTCCTTTCCTCTGGGATGGGAGGGGAAGTAGGATGTTACCGTGGCCCTTGAAAACGTGTAGTGTACGTCCCTATTCTCCTTCAACCCATCTCTTTGGCCAGTCAGGGAAACCAAGCCAAGGATCTGCCATTCCTTCTTCTCCTACATTTGTTCGCAGCACAATTTTCCTTTGCACTAGACCCAAGATCTGGGTAGATTTCACACACCTGAGTATGTTGGTTGTTGGGGACCTTACTCCCCAGATCAGGACAAGGGCAGAACATATCTTCTAGCTCTCTAGCCACATACAGCCACTTGAGTAAGTGGCCATTTGGGTGAGGAAATTTAAAAGAGTTTGATTTTGCTAAAAATATGGGCCTATTGGTACATGTTTCAAGTGAGGGGTAGTGGGGAAACAGAGAAAGCGTGTAGGCATGAGAGAGGAAGGATAGTCTACTAGTTAGGAATTCATGGACCAGAGTCAAATACTTCCTCTGCCACACGCTTTTTGTGTGACCTTGGGCAAATCATTTAGAGCTCAATTTTCAAAGGTATTTAGGTGCCTAATTCCCACTCTGAGTCTTATTCTCTCTGTGCCTCAGTTGTCCATCTGTAAAATGGGGATAGTCAGACTTCCCTACCTCACAGGGGTGTTGTGAGAAAAAATCCATTAAAGACCATGAGGTGCTCGGCTACTGTGGTAATGGGCCCCATATAAATACCAGACAGATGAGAGAATGAAAGTGTGAGACAGAGAGAGGAAAAATGTTGGGGGAGTAAAACTATTATAAAAGAGTACATTTTGTGCATGTGGGAGAGCCAGTGGGAATTCTTCTCGCCCTCCGCCCCATGTCCTTAGTAGAGACATGTCCTAACGTTCCAGTCTTGAAAATGATTGTGCAATAGCACTGCAGTTTACCTTTCTTCACTCACTGGCAGGACTGAGGCCTAAGAAAGAAAAAATGAAAGTGTGTGAGAGAGAGAGAGAATGTATGAGACAGAAACGAGCGGTTAGTCTGAAAGAAAAACTGCATCTGCCTGTGAATGAGTCTGGGGGCGTGTGTAAACGTGTGTGTGTAAGACACACAGAGAGCGAGATGATGAACCTGACAAAGGCAAGTGTGAAGATGAACACCCAGTAGTGACAATGATGTTCTAGCCAATCAATGATGCTTGATGCACGGGGGGAAGAATAGATATAGTTATTTTACAAAACCATGTCCAAGTAAAAACAATGCCATGTTTTTTTTTTAAATAAAAATGAAACAGAAATGACAGAGAAAAGCAAACTATTTGTGAAATGATTTTAAAATATAGAAGTAAATCCAAGGAATTTTTGCCCCTCCCAATGAATATGATGTACTGTATAGTTTACGAGGGGAGGAAGAAAAAATCAATCCATGGAAATATCTGGCATGCCTCTGTGTAATAAAATGCTCCACAATTATATGAACAAGGTGGCAGTGGTGACGAGAGCTAGGGGATTTTTTGTCTCCAAATACACTAGATTTGTATCATCCTGTCACCAGTTGTTCAATATTTTGATACTGCACAATCTCCTGGTGTCTCTCCCTGTAGGACAGTAAACTTATTTTCTTATCAAGCCCTAAGGCAGGTGCAGACATGAAGAAGGCATTTGCCTTTGTTTTTCTCCTTCAACCCAGTCCAGCATCTCCTTAGTATGCGGGGTCAGTGATTCAGCCGCACAAGTTTCCTTCTCACCGTATTTTCTTTACAAGGATTGCAGTGAACTGCACAAGGGGGAGAAGTTTCAACTCCCCCCGGTTAATGCAAATCAGAGAAATGTCTAATACCTGTTATAAAAGATGGCATTTTAATTACCGCCACACACCAAAACAGGCACACACACTCTGAATCTCTCTCTCCCTCTCCCCCGCTTCCTATGGAGAAGGTCTTTTCCCTCTTCCAGTTCTTTTTTTGCGTTTATGCAACCCAGAGAACACAGGTTGATTGGAAAGGTCTCTCTCCTTGATAACAACAATTCAATGTGCCTTGACATTTTAATAGCCTGCCGTCCTAGTGAACACAATCGAGCTGAGCAGTGAAGCAAAAATCATTAGGTAAGCAAGATAATCTAAACAAAAAATCAGCCTCAACCTGCTCCCCACTTCTGCATGACGGGAACAGGCTGCACATCTGCAGATGTCCCCCAACCCCCAAAAGGACTGTTCCTTGCGGGGTGAATGACATTGAACCCACGTTTTCCCCCTCTCCCCCACACATGGTATGTCAATCTCTCTCTCCTCCCCATTGCCCCCTCCCTCCCACATACACATCCATTTCCATAGGAGTGAGATGCTGACTTTGCAAGCCATTCTCTGTATGAATATGACCCTCGGAGGGAAGAAATTCTCTCATGAGCCCAGAACTATGTTATCATCGTTATTAAGGAGCTTAAAAAGGAGCTGGGAAGAAGAGACACTGCTGGAATTGCAGCTTGATTGTGATTGATGTGTTCCTATTAGCCCCTCACTGTTATCTCTCTGGATGGCAAGAACAGCCAGTGGCTTGTAACACAACAGATTACCTGAGTTTTCAGCCCTAGACGGATGTTTAAATAAAATATAGTCCCTTTTAGCGAGAAGCTCATTTTCTTGCTGAGGCTCCCAGACTATTTCATGTCAGCTGTGATTCGCTGTGACTCTCCTCAGTAAACATGTCTTATCATTAATAATTCTTTACAAGCACAATTTCATGGAGTCTTTTTGTGTATGTGTGTGCACACGTGTCGGCCCCAGCCTCATCTTGATACAGTTTGGGAATCCAATGTGCTTCTCTTCAGAATTTCACCTGACTTGCCAAAAATGATTGATTACCCCTAGCAGACTGGGTGTCCAGCTATACCCAACAAATGACTTTGGCCCCTAACAGCAGGCCTTGGCCAGATAGAAATCAATATTTCACCATTAAAATCTATCAAAGAAGAGTTAAGGCACCATCTGTCCCTGCCGCCTTTCCATGGTGTGTGAACATTAAATCCGACACTTGTAGTACATGAGTAATCAATATATAGTAGTTCACAGATCATTTGTGGTCCCCTTTTAGCAGTGATGGATGCTTGGAACGGTTGTGATTCATTTTGTCACACCATTAAACAAGATTCTGTCCAGTTCCTTCCTGATTTCATTTAGAGGATCATTCTTCACAGTTCATAAGAGAGAAACGGTTTTACCAATCTGCCTCTATTTCAATAAGTCACTTTATAGAGATTTTGTGTCCTGCAGACTGTAAAAATTCTGGCTAGATAGTACAAACATTCCTCTAAAACTATTCACTGCATGACATATGCATAAAGTGTGAAAAACTGAATGTAAATATGTTTACCTCTTTATCTACAAATATTGGTTTTAACCCTCTCCTTACTAGGGTAGAGCAAAGGCAAAGGATTCCTAAAGAGAGCCTAGGACAAGAGGAATATTTTGGAGTTAGGAAATGTACTGTGATCAAAATCATGACTAAAATAAGCACACACCCAGTTAAAGAAATTTATTGATGTCTCTCTGTTTTATGCTTAGAAGCAAGAAATACTGTTCTTAATTACTTCTCTTAATAATCACTCTTTTAGGTACATATCACATGTATAATTACAATAAATGTATAATTACTAAACAGTTTAAAATGAGTAATCTACAAGGGATAGGGATTATTTTGTTATAATTGCAATTATTATGCATGCCCATAATTTGGGGGTGGGAGAAAAGAATATTACATATTAATGTCTAAAAGATTCTTGATCTCATAAAATGACCAATTCTCCAATCTCACTCTGACAAAACTCACCATGACATCAATCAGTTGGCTCCTCGGAGGGCGGTGTAAATTGGATCAATGACACTATGTTGATTTGCACCAACTGAGGATCTGGCCCGGTATAGGTTTTGCCTGACTGCAAGGAGAGACCTGAGTATTTTAAGGAACATGCATGGTTACAGAGATACAATTAGAAATAGCAATATTGATCTATCACTATGTGTCCCCCAAAAACCACATTGTACAGTGGACTATTGCCCATAGAGAAGGACATAAATAGCAGCGGTTCATGGAACTAACAGCACTGGCTGTACTATCGGGCAATTATCGTGTATTTTTATCATGCACATAGCTCATTTCAGATTGATACATTTTTAGGATTCCTCTTTGGTTGTCAGCACATTAAAATCACAAAAAACCAGTGATACCACAGGATCACAGCCAAGTGCAAGCTGGATAAAGCTAGCTTTGTCTTGCTCAGCTACAAAACCCTCCTTGACAAAGGACCTGGTCTTGCAAACACTTGAGTGCAAAAGTCACATTCGTTCTGAGAGTGCATGTGTGCAGGATCAAACCCCCGAGTGCCCTGTCACGTCCCACAGAGAGAAGCATGTGAAGCATCCCCTCCACATGTGGCTCTCCCCCTTCTTGTGTGGTCTTGGCGGGGACTGAGAGGGCTGGAGTAGGAAGTAGGCCCATGTTGTGTGGATGTGAGGCCAGGGATCCGTACATTGTCCCCCTTGTCAGCCTCATGGCAATAACTGGGGACTAGCAACAAAGCTTCCTCTATGATGATCTCATAACCTTAACAAGGGTTCTGGGGGGAAGCCTCAGCCTAAGAACAGATATTAGAAGAAGAACACTGTTGGTGGCACAGAGCCCATGCCTGTGAGCCCAGAGCCTCTTCACAGCTGACCCTAGCCTTCCGCCAACCCTGAGAACTCCAGGATTTGAAAGGGGCAGCATCTGTGCCTCATTCCACAGAGGGGTGGGGGCCAATGCGTATAGTGCTGCTGCGCACAATTCAAGAAGGATGCTGAATAATTGGACAGAGTTCAGACGCGCGCCACAAGAATTATTATTATTTACACCTTGTATTATGGAGCATCTAGTGGCCCTTTTAATGGATCAGGGCCCCCACTGTGCCAGGCGCTGCACAAATCCAGAAGCAAAAGACAGTCCTTGCCCCAAGGGGCTTAAAGGATTTGAAAACACGCCTTATAGTGAAAGACTCAAGTTGTTAATTGGTTTAGCATATCAAAGTGAAGGATAGGGGACGACTTGATCACAGTCTATAAATACTTCCCAATACATGGGAGACAGAAATTTGATAATTCTTCAGTCCAGCGGACAAAGGTATAACAAGGTTCAAAAGCAAAAAGTTGAAGCTAGTTAAATTTAAACAAGAAAGAGGTGTCAACTTTTAACAGTGAGGTCGATTAACCTTTGGAACAATTACCCAGGATTGCGGTGGATCCTCCATTGCTGGAATTTTTTTTAAATCAAGATTGGATTTTTGGAAAAGACACGCTCTAGCTCAGACAGGAAGTAATTTGGGCAAACCCAATGGTCTGTATTTGGTCACAGTGTTTCCTTCCGGCTTTATAATCTCTGAATCCCCTTCTTCCAGCTGTACTGTCTGGGGACAAACTCTCCTGGCATTTTCAAATTCTTTAATCCCCATGCCAAAGTTTTACAACAGGAGGGCCAAATCAAGACTTGAGCAAACTGAAGGTACTTCTACCCTTATGGCAGTGTGTAGCGCACAAACACAGTGTGCCCAGATAACACAGGTATAAATAGCAATTGTAGATGGTCTGGCATGGCTCAGGTACAATGGAATGCCCTAGCTGCCTGAACCCTAGGGTATATACCCTACATGGCTCTCTACATACCCCAGCTATGCCTCGCACATATACACCATTTTTTAGCAGACTAGTAGGCTGCTGCTGGAGCCTTTTCTCACTGCCTCCTTGCTGCAGAGCCTTTCACTGCCATGTGTAGCTGCATACCACAGTGTCAAGCATGCACACAGACTGTTCTTCACTGTGGTATGTAACTACATGTGTAGCGCCTGTTCTCTGCATGCCACCATAAGTGTAGACATAGCCTGAACATCCAGGAGTGCCTAGAGTAGCAGCCGTTTACACCAAATCTGAATTTGTTAACCACAAAGTCTGTTTATTGCTCCCCGTAACCCTAGAACATGATCGTTATTTCGTAACCACCAAAGAGGAAGATGTCAGGTCAGCATATTAATAATGTGACAGTGCAGATGATTTGTGTTGATGTGGGCAAGTTGCTAGAGCAGCCACCTGTAATGGAAGAATCCTGGGCTTCAGTCCTGACTTTGTCACCGCTTCACGGGGTGACTACGCCTAATTATTTAAAAGCGTGCACAAATGATCCAGGCACAAAATGCCCAATGTTCACAGACAAGCTACAGTTGCACGTTTGCCCTGAGTGTTTAGCATGTGCAATTCATGCATGGAAAAATAGGCACGCAAATTTTCACACACAGACCCCCCTAAAAATGGCTGACGTTTTCAAACTTGCGTGCCTAAAGTTAGGCTCCCGAACCCATGCTTATGCAACAAAATATTTTTCCTGATATCCTGAGCTGCTGATCCCCTGCATCTCTTACTGCCTTTGGCAGCTCAGCACCTCTGAAAATCTCTTAGTTATATAGGTGCCTACAGAAGCCACTCGTTTAGCTGCCCTGTATGAAGACACCTAAGTATGAAAGTGTTGGCCTTAGGCATTAGCTTCTCTATGACTTCACCCATCTGCAATTAATTAATGTTTGTAAAAAAAATTATTACAAAAACAAACAATTTCTGAAAAAGCTAGAGCCAGCTCCTCAGCTGGTGTTAATCAGAGTAGCTCCAGAGATGCCAATGAAGCTACACTGGTTTATACTAGAAGAAATTCTGTAAATTACAGTACATCAAAGAAGGGAGATGGCAAAAAACATTACTGAAGCTTTCCCAGAAAAAATATAGATGGAACCAGCCAACAAAAGAGATCTCTCACTTCAGTCTTGCATCTTACAGCTTGGCATCAGTAAACTCGCAGTGCACAGCGGTATGTTGCCACTGAGTAATGCTGAGGGTCCTATTCCCTATAGAAGCCAAAGGAAGAAAACAAAGATGTAAATGAAAATCCAGCAAGAAGTGTAAAATATTTCTAGCAAAAGTTCTGTGTGGGAGGAGGGGGGTGATGGGGCATCTCCCCCAATGGCCTAAGTTGCTGTGGAGTTAATGGAGCCCAAGTTAGGCTGCGTGAAAACCAGCCAACAGGAAAGGAGCTGTGAGGAGCAGCCAGTTGGGGCCTGACAAGAGCATATAAGAGCAGCTGCAGGGCAGAGCAGATGCACTCATGCCCTGGAGCTTTAGGAGGAAGGAGTGGCCGCCTCCAAGGCTGAGTCCCCAGGACAGTGCAGTGCTACGGGCAGGGACTGGGGAAGCTAAAGACAGCTTCTGGCCAGTGGCAGAGCCATGCAGGCTGAGGCCCTGAGACAAGCGCAAAGAGGGTGCTGGGGCTGGAGGGAAGTGGCCCAGGGAAAGGTATGGAGGAATTGGAGGGAATGCAACAAGGAGCTAATGTCTCTGGGGGTCCCTGGACTGGGACCCAGAGTAATGGGCAGGCCTAAGACCCCCCATCCCTCTTGCCACAGAGGAAGTGGTTGGACAACTGGCTGTAGTAGCCACTGAGGCAAGTGGCTACACAGCAGCCCGCAAATCCCCCGGAAGGGGGGAGGGGACAGAGTGTAGCACAGCTGGAGGTCTGTGCTGCTGAAGAGGCTGGGAGTGATGCAGCTCCTGGGAAAAAAGTGATGGCGGTGAGGCACTGCCAGCAGACGGCACACTGGTGAGCGAGGTTAATCCCCAGGACGGCCAGCAGGAGTCACCGGGTGGTGACTTCACCCCGTCACAGTGGGGTATAAGGCAATGGAAACCTGGTCCATGTCTTTCCTTTTAACACGATGCAAGGAATCGCCATGTTTTGTAGAACCTTTTATATGTGTAGGAGGAACAGATACATGTATTGATTTTCTTTTTTCTTTCTTTTTTTTTTTTTTTGCTAATAAACTGCATAGCTGTGACTCCCTTCTTGTAAATCTTTCCCTAAGCACAAAAGTGGGCTAAGGGAGGGAGACTGGGACTGTGGGGTAACGAAACTAATCAGGACTTTACCATCAAAGCGAATACATCCAATTAACAGCTATTAAAGAAGAATTTTATGGCACCGTGCACAGTGAGGGCCATTATATCTAGTGGAAATTAATCTTAATTATTTGTACCTGTGTACATACATGCAAAGGGAAGCAACTCACATTAATCTACATTAAACGTAATACACAGTTGGTGTATTATCTACTCTGAGTCAAAATTGACTGCTAGTCCCTGCATATGTATCTTTGGTGCTAACTCAAGTAATTCTAGAACAGCCTGTTTCAAAGACACAATTTGCTCCATACATAATAAATCAACAATTAGAATCTTTTATGTAATAAAACCCAAAAAGCAAAAAATAGAACTGTATAGGCAAATATCACCTTCTCAGAAGGCTGTGTAAAAAAAAAATAGAAGAAGCTATGCAGATTTATTATCCAAATTAAAGGAAACTGAAAAAATATAAATCTGTGGGTTTCAGAGGTTTAACTAACAGCAATTATCAACTCCAAAATGTTGTATTTCACATGCTTTGGAAAACATTGCTAAAGCCACTCAAAATGTTTTGGATTTTGGGATTTTCAAGTTCCCAATAAATTATGTCATATTATGCAGTAGATGTAAGGGTAATTTTTAAAGGCTGCACTGTACTAAAAACAGTGAATGTGAATGGTGTATTCTTAGCCTTAAATTCCCATCTAATGATCAGACACATTGACAAACAGATGTTTAGAATCCAAAAAACATGAATAAATAAGAAGCAACAGGCTCCAGATGGTTTTCTCCCTTAAATTGTTCAAGGACACTTCTCTTACCGGGAGGTAGCCTTGGTGTCCTAAGAAAAAAATTAATGTACATCAATTATGTCTTTCTCAAAAAGGTTCTTCTGCTTTAATGGAGATAATATATATATGAGCACCTCAGGTAGGTACACCTAGGCTTCAGTGCCTGAGTTCCAACCCAAGCCACAATTTCAAAGCACTGGCTGTGCATCTGTTTTACAGTGCTAGTGCAAACCCTGCGAGCCAAGTCTGTTGAGCCAGACTGGGAGGTTCACTCCAAAATGCGGTGTAGCTATACTCCTCGAGACTTCAATTTCAGAAAAGTGCTTAAAATTAAGCATGTCCTTAGTGCTTTGCTGAATTATCACCAGAGGAAAGAACTCCCTGCTACTATTTCACAAGCTTTCAGAGTGGTGGCATAACAGAGTCCTGTCACTGAGGTATATTTAGCCAATGACATCATTCTGATTATCTTTCTTTCCATTCATCCATCTATCTGTCTGAACCTAAGGCACTTCTATTATGCCTATCACCCTCATATCTACAGCCTGGATCTACAAAGATACTAAAGCTCCTAAATTCCAGATTTAGGCACCCCTGAAGTCCATAAAAGCTCCTTTTGGCTGTTGTGTATCCTTGTAGATGCTAACGTGAGTTTAGACATCTACATTTTCAGGGTAAAATTCCCTTTGTGATGGTATGAAATTCTCCTCTCTTGTATTTATGTGGATGCATTATCATTAAGTATCCTGTTTTGGGCGGAGCCCATTATGAAGTTTAGAGGATGTTCCACCTTGTGAGTGTGGCTTGAATTAATTATTATTAACTACTTGTGTCAATCTTATGAAATAGAGTGATTGTTTTATTTTGGTTTCTCTGGAAGAATCTTAAATTATTTATGTCAAATAAGACTCAACATCAAGACAAAAACATTCCTGCATATTTTGAAAACTTGAAATCCTTTATTCAACAGGTCTTATGTCATCTTATGTCTGCTCTGATGAAATCAATTATTCAATGATATTTCTATCCTAATATCTTACCTTCATAGTACTTTTCATCTTGAAGAACCCTACTGTGCTATATAGAAATAGCTTTACTCACATCTGAAATGCCGCCACCTATGAGAATGTAGCAGCTGTTTTGTAGGGGAAAGCAACACTGCATGACAACTTGGGACAAAATGTGAAGACGTATGCAATGTGCAAGAAACTGGTGGGGAAACATGCTTAGGCAGAATGTGCTTATCCAGATCAGGATTTGGGAAAGAATATGGAGTTAACCTCTCTGTTCTTGCAAAATGTGCAAAAGGAGGGTGAGGAATTTTTCTGCCAGAGGACTGATGCTGTGTCTGTTAGGCATAAATGATCCTTATTAGGAAAGGAGAAAATGTATGCCCCATCATAAAACAATGAGGTTAAAAGCTTGTGTGGGCTCTGGTGAGGTGTTTTTAGAAGACAGAGAGAGTTGTAGAGAGGACAAGCTCCAGAAGGAGGTCCCACAACTGCTCTTAGGAGTCAGAGGTGAGTCCCAGGTTGGACTTGACACTCTAGGCAGAGTTGCTGGAGCCGGCAGTGGCTCTAGGGAGGATGAGTGGCCCAGCACAGGTCTCACTACACTGGCCACTCTCTACTTGTTCCTCTTCAGCACCAAAGAGTGCCCTCTGTCAGCGCACTGTTTCTTATGCTTCTTCCTCTTCACCCCGAAGAATAGGGTGCTGGTAGAGCTGGTAGAGCACGTCATACGGAGGCCATAATGCTTGATGCTGATTCAGAGAGGCTCAACTTCCAGGCTGGTAAGAGGACTACCTCCATAAGTAAGGCCTCCACATGAATGTCTGTCTTATTGAATGTGTGGTCTGAAGCCCCTAGAGATCTGGCACTTCTCTTTCTTGTGAGTTTCCCTGAGGCACTTTAGACAGCTAGAGTGGGTCACTCACTTGCCACAGTAAGCACATAGCTTGAAGCCCCGAGACCAGGACATGACCAGCTCCTGGGGCTAAAGTTCTTCGATGACAGGGACAACTATTCACAATACTATATGTGCTTACACTAAGAACTATATATACTAACTACATTAACTATACCGTATGCAGTCCAAATCACAGGGAAAGAAGCTTTGCAAGAGCAAGAAGGATTTTTCTAGGCAAACATCATAGGCGGTAAGAAGGAAGTGAGAGGGTGTGGAGCTGGTGGCACCCCTTATACCAGCATATACATGCATGGCCCCAGAAGGTGCTAGAATTAGCCCTCTGGATACCACTGAGGGAAATATCTCTGGAAACTGTGGATACAGTAAGCACACACCAAGATTGGAATGGACATGAACAAGCACTCAAATAAAAACAAGCAAGTGATTATTCCCCTCTATTCAGCATTGGTGAGGCGGCATTTGGAGTATTGTGTCCAGTTTTGGGCCCCCCACTACAAAAAGGATGTGGACAAGTTGGAGAGAGTCCAGCGGAGGGCAACAAAAATGATTAGGGGGCTGGAGCACAAGACTTATGAGGAGAGGCTGAAAGAACGAGCCCTGTTTAGTCTGCAGAAGAGAAGAATGAGGGGGGATTTGACAGCAGCCTTGAAAGGGGGTTCCAGGGAGGATGGAGCTAGGCTGTTTTCAGTGGTGGCAGATGACAGAACAACGAGCAACGGTCTCAAGTTGCAGTGGGGGAGGTCTAGGTTGGACATTAGGAAAAAGTTTTTCACTAGGAGAGTGGTGAAGCACTGGAATGGGTTACCTCGGGAGGTGGTGGTATCTTTAGCTGAGGGTTGACAAAACCCTCGCCGGGATGATTTAGCTGAGGATAGTCCTGCTTTGAGCAGGGGGTTGGACTAGATGACCTCCTGAGGTCCCTTCCAACTCTCATTTTCTATGATTCTATTATTCTATACAAATAAAATCAAGGGATAATTTCGCTGAGCAGATTTTTCTTTTTTTAAAATAATTTTGACAGAAAATAGTGATGTTTATTTGTAAGCGTTTTTATTTTATTTTATCTATTTCAATTTTCACATTTGTGGGAAATGATGGGAGGTGGGGGTCAGACAATTATTTATTGACTGTAGAGGTGGAGTTTAAAAAATTTAAAGCTTATTCATTAAAACAGAGAGTCAATATCCCATGTCAAAATATACAAAGCAAATATCATTAAACTTCACACTAAACTTGAAATTGCTCTAAATTACAGAGAAAACACCATATACACCAGTAAATCATTAAATAATCCATTACTCCCTTCTCTTCAGCAACTCCAGGCCCCTCAGATTTTACCCCATCTGCTCCGTGCCTCTCCTATCTCTTCCTCATTGACTAATACTGATTTCGTCCATCTCCACATTCATGGCCCATCTGATCTTCTGCCATCTCCTCCTAGGCTGCTCCACATCCCTCCCATCTCTCACCAAGTCTTTCTGGTCTCCCTCAAATTAGTTACCTTCCCTGAAAACATGTTAACCATGGCCAGGCATAGTAACTCTCATTAATGAGATAACCCCTGTAAGTTATACAGGTGGATCAAGAGAAAGATATGTCCCTAGATGTATATTTCTACATATTTGCTCAGATATTTTTTTAAATCAAGACTTGAAAAGCAAGAAAGAATGTTAAGGGTGAAATTCTGGCCTCACTGAAGTCAGTTAGTCCAGTATCTCTAAACTTAAATGACAGAACAGCTGTTATCCAGGCTCAGTCTTGATTACAGAGTTAGGTCAACATCAACGGCCTTGCAATGACCTAGCAGTGGAAGTGTCTTCACTTACATTGGCTCCCGACAACATAAGTGCCTCTCCATCACCTCCTCAGGCAGTGTAGAGTCATGATTGACATAGTGTCAGTGTAGACACTGTGTTGCTTATGTCATTGGCTTTCAGGAGCTGTCTGTCTCACAAGGCCCCACACTGACAATACAATAAAAAAACAAACCCTCCAGGTGAGGACGCACACCACTGACACAACAAACCAAGTGTGCACACACACAAGCGATTTACTAACTGCAGAGGCTATAGGCCGATGTCAGTTAGGTCAACATAATTTTGTAGTGTACACATGGCCTAAGTTTAGTGGATGTGTCGGTAACCTCTGCTAGGGGTAAAGTCTATATATGTATTTTTAGTCAAGTTTTAATAAGTTAATTAACATGAGTCAGCTAATGTGATTTAGATTCTAGTGTAGACACTGCAGAGATGTATGTTCTAGGAGTTAATGACAATTAGCTGCAAATGTTCAGGTCCTGTCTACACTAGAATTTACAATCATGTTAGCATGTATTAAAATATGGCTAAAAAATCAAAGTGTAGTCATACTGTAGAAGAGTGTGAATCTTTGTCCCCCTATAGTGGCTGGTTCACGTAAAAGGTTCATGATTTTAGCTCTGTAGTTGGAATCCCACTGATGGCTAATGTGGAATGAGTTATGTGGCCTAATATTAGGAAAATATGGGGATGTTGAGGGTAGGGTTTATATGCTGATGGGTGAATGTGTCATTGATCTCTTACCCAAACCTATGGAAGCTACTATTGCATATTCCAGCTTCCACAATAGACTTCAGAACAACTTCATCAGAACCCAGGCTACTTTCCTTTCTCTTTGTATCCACCATAAACATAGACCTTGTCGTCCTTGGGCTTCTTCATTAGGAATGTGCAACGGGTACAGCTAACTAAAAAGCTTCCCAGTACTAGGAAATGTAAAAGCAGCAGTGGAGAGTTAAAAGGACAAGCTGCCAGGAAGGTGGGATAGGAGAGAAGTTAAAGAGCATGTGTAGAGTCATCACATGCTCAATAGAAGAGTGAAGAACTTTTCTGCCAGAGTCCCGTAGCAGTGTCCTGTTGGGTATAAATTATCCTTATTGGGAGAGAATTAAAGCAGAAAATGTGTGCCCCATCATAAAACAATGAGGTTAAAACTTTGAACCTCCTGTTGTGTGAGCTCTGGCTAGTTGTTCTCAGAAGGATTGTGGTAGAGGGGATAAGCTCCAGAAGTCAGAGAGCAGTTTGAGGGTTTGGATTGAAGTAGGCATCAACAAAAATACAATTACTAGTACTTTTACATAAATATGCAGGCTATGATTAATATTTCTGCTTATGCAAATTTCTGCTGGCAACCCTGGGGGGGATTTTTTTTTTTTTTTACAAAAGCAATATTTCTGTGAAAAAGGGAAAACAAACCACTAGTAGATGCATCTGAAAATATCTCAGTTCTGTAAGATGAGACTCCACAGATGTATCACTGCAGAAGCTATCTTCATTTTAAAGAAGTTGCCTATTCAGTTTTTCCCCCCTCCTTATTTTCTTTTAATATTCCTGAATATTTAAAATCTTTTATTTTTCTTTTGGGAAAAAGAGAACCTCTAACAATAGGATATGAAATAAACCAAATCCAATATTGCAAACACAGATATACCATCAGTAAAAGCCAGTTGCATCTGTGGCCCCTTGTCTGCTTAATTTTATGCATGTGCTAAAGTACTTTACTGAAGACAGTTGGACTTAACTCTAACCACTTGTTTAAGTACTTTAATGAACTGGTGCCAAAAAGAGCACTGTACATGGTATCTAGAGAGGCTGTGGAACAAGTAAATGGGTTTCATTGCAAACCAAGCTGGAAGACATCTTGAAGACTGTGAAGTTACTAAGAAGCTAATGGTCTGAACATGCTTCGAGAAGGGTAATGAATTAAATTTTAAAATGAAGAAGGAGACCAATATATCATGAACTGTAGAATCAGATGTCTGGAAAGGGCCCTGAGAGGTCATCTAGTCCAGGACTAAGTATTATCTAGACCATCCCTGCCAGGTATTTGTCTAATCTGTTCTTAAAAATCTCCAGTGATGGAGATTCCACACCCTCCCTAGGCAATTTATTCCTTAACTATCCTGACAGTTAGGAAGTTTTTCATAATGTCCAACCTAAACTGCCCTTGTTGCAATTTAAGCCCATTGCTTCTTGTCCTGTCCTTAGAGAGAAAATGTTTTCTCTCTCTTCCTTGTAACAACCTTGTATGAACCCAAAAACTGTTATCAATTCCCCTTTCAGTCTTCTCTTCTCCAGACTAAACAAACTCAGTTTTTTTCAGTCTTCACTCATAGGTCATGTTTTCTAGACCTTGAATCATTTTTGTTGTTTTTCTCTGGACTTTCTCCCAATCAGTGTGGAGTAGAGGGGAAGAATTACTTCTCATGTCTTGATTATAACACTCTTGCCAGTACATCCCAGAATGATGTTTGCTTTTTTTGCAAAAGTGTTACACTGTTGGTTAATATTTAGCTTGTGATCAGTTATGGCTTCCAGATCCCTTCCTGCAGTACTCTTTCCTAGATAGTCATTTTCTCATTTTGTATGTGTTCAACTGATTATTCCTTCCTACGTAGAGTACTTTGCATTTGTCCTTATTGAATTTCATCCTATTTACTTCAGACCATTTCTCCATTTGTCCAGCTCATTTTGAATTTTAATCCTATCCTCCAAAGCACTCCAAAACTCCCAGTTTGGTATCATCCATGAACTTTGTAAGTGCACTCTCAATGCCATTATCTAAATCTCTGATGAAAATATTGAACAGAACCAGACCCAGAACTGATCCTTGTGGGACCCTATTTGATATGCCCTTCCAGCTTGACTGTGAACCATTGATATGATAGATGCACTACAAGAGGACCCCGGCAAAGGGCAAAATGGACTGATTGGTGTATTATGTCCCCTTTTTGTCTGTCTTCTTTCTTCAGTTCTGACTCTGGCCATTCTCTCCCCTCTGCTGATTGGCTATTTGTGCTAACACCCTCCCACCCTCTTCCTTGTGGTCTCTTCATCTCAACCTCATGCCACGCATCCTGTATGCTCCCCTCTCTCTTCTTCCCTGCCTATCCCTTCACAGTCATTGCTCCCTTCCTTTCCTTGTCTTTCCATTTAGCTAATCCTCTCCTAATATAATACAATCCAAAGAATGTTTAAAAGAACACCAAACCCCTCCCCCCACCAAAATCATGACACTATCTTGACTTTTGCAGACATGTTGCTCTGAGTGTATGCTGGAAAAGGCAGATTGAAGAAGTGTGCGTGGCACTTGGAATGGCCGGTTGTTAGATTTGTGATGGTTCTTTGTTCCTATGGGAGTTCAGCCTTGAACCCTGAGAAAGCTCTGTCTCCTGCATAGACAAGCTTTAGTCTGATGCTACAAAGTTCCTTTGTCCCTGAGGAGTGGAGTTGTTGACTATGAGCTTTAGATGACCTTTTAAATACCCTTGGCCCAGGGCATTAAGTACCTTGAAATCAAGGACCTGTATATAAAAACACCAGTGAACTGAATGAAATCTCTTTTGCAACCTTGTAGAATAATTAAACTCTGATTTTTTGTTACTGGCCTTTCCAATATAACAATACTGGCTATTACATGCACATGTGCACGCACACGCAAAATGCAGTTTCTACTAGCAGCCAAATGTAATTTGAACTCTTCAGTGCATTCCAACTATTTACAAGCATTATACTTCATAAACAGACCACCTCTTTGGTAACATTCTTTAGGAAACTGTATAATATATTGGCATAATAGTCTTTTTCAGGGAAAGCATTTCATTTTAATAAAATGTGTGCCACCATATTTAATCCATCAGATTGACTGACAACAGCAATAGTTGGGTATCCCAGCAGATGTTGCTACTACCTCATTCTTATTCCAGTTTCATTTCTCAATCAAATCCATGTGTAAAAAAATATAATGTACTGCCAAGATAATGTAATAAAACTTCAACTGAAATGCACACCACCAAGACCAAAACTGATAAGTCAAAGTATGGGAAAAGTTAACTTTAGAAAAATCATTTATGACATGCAAATATTAAAGTTTTATAGACTAGATATGCAAAGACAAGCCTAAATAAAAATGGAAAAGTTTCACATATCAGTGCTGAACAATCATTGTGAAAGTAATCTTTCAAAAAGCTGATCTGCTCTGGGCACATTTAAAATGTTTTCCAATAAACCTGAAATTTTGTTAGTATTCTCTGAGTTGGATTACACTGTTCATTACACAAGTGAGATGAATTATAACTTTTTTCTGAACAGCTGTGTTGTTTCTGTTGTGGTGAAAACCGTTAGCCATGATGCATTGCTCTATGACAGAGGCTGAACTATCAGGTTTCGAAGTTAATGATTCATATAAGCATACAGTGAGCCCTAATTATTAGTATGTCAAGTACAGTGTAAAATTACTGTATTCCAACTCCCAACACCATTAAAGTTCTTTCTAAGCAGCATGCATACCTCACTTTACCAAAATAAGGTTTGATGACCAACAGAGATCACATTCAGTGGATTTGTTTTATCATATATTGAGGCCTAGATCCTCAAAGGTGCCTAACTCCCATTGAAATCAGTAGGAGTTGGATAAAACATAAAAACCTCACATAAAAACCTCACATAAAAACCTTTGAGAATTTGGGCCTTAGGGCCTAGCTGTAGATCACTGAAGTCAAAAGAAAGACTCCCTTTGGTATTGAGAGGTTTGGATCAGACCTTTGAGGAACTTATATAATAATTCCCTAATCCTTCAAATATTTACATACCATGCTTAATGTTAAGGTACACGAGTGGCCCAATGAAGCCAATAGGATATTCATATGCATGAAGTTTTGCAAATGTTGGCTTGGAAGATTGGGGCTTTAATACGTTGGATTTTCTTGCATATAGTATTATAAATCCATTATTGTTAGATCACTATAATGTCATGGGCCACGTCCTCAGCCGGTGTAATTTGCTGTAGCTCAAGTAAACCAACACCGCTATGCTGCTATGCTCCAGCTGAGGACCTAACCCAACAAGTCTCTCTATCAATATATCTTTTCTGAAGTTTCTATGTTTTATGCCATTCAACTACACTGGCACATTTTGTTTTTAAAACAGTCAGTACATTTAAAAAAATCCAGGAAAGTTAAGTCTCCAAATAAGTCTCTTTTAATGCCTCAGAATAACTGAATGGGTTTCTGGGTGTCTTGAAATAAACTAAAAGATGCAGTTAATGATAATATAATTAGACTATGAATGCCAGTATTATCTGGCATCCTTCAAGCTAACCTCACACCCAGAATTGAGTTTCGCAGGAATTATGTTGACAGCAACTAGAAGAACACACAGTTCCTCACACTAGCAATAACCCTGAGGGAATTTCCTATTCTAAAACAAAATGTAAACCAGGGAACAAGCCAAACTTGCCACAGGAAATTTTTCCCAGAATCATTTTCTCACTGAGATGCCATCTTTTCTTTTTAAGAAAGAATGAGTGTATTGCTCACAACATGAAAGATGCCAGATTCACAGTTCTCCAGGCTAAAATCCAAATTGGAAAGGGCTCAGAAAAGAGCTACAAGAAGGATTTGTCTGGAAAACATGAGAAATTACAGAAACTCAGTCTATTTAGATTAATAAAGAGAAGGATAAGAGGTGGTTACCACAGTCTACAAGTACTTATGTGAGAAGATGGTTTCTGGCAATAGAGGGTTCTATAATCTATCAGACGAAGGCATTACAAGACCCAATGGCTGAAGCCAGACAAATTTAGACTAGAAATAAGGCTTAAAATTTTTACTGTGAGGGTAATTAACTATTGGAACAACTTTCTTAAGCATGTGATGGATTCTCCATCCCTTGAAATTTTTAGATCAAGGTTGAATATCTTTTAAAAATATGCTCTGGCTCAACCATGGGTTTGATACAGAAGCCATGTGGTGGAATTCTATAGCCTGTGTTATACAGAGGGTCAGATGAAAGGACTGTCATGGTCTCTTCTGGCCTTAAAAATCTATGAAAATCCTTTATTTTCAGGTGAGGTACAACTGTGAAATTTTTTTGGGACATGAGACCTAAACATGTAAGGTGATGAATGTTCTCAACTCCCACCTAAATCAAAATAAATGGTCTATAATATAGTCCACCTAGCAGTCACAGAGTATAGTCGGACTGGACTGGGTGTTTAAAATATTCAGGACTTCACTGGAGGCATTCGCCACTTCACAGAATGAAAACCATGGACACCTGTCCTCTAGAAAATGTAGTGAGAACAGAGCTGGTTGAAACATTTTTGGTGAATAGTAAATTTGCTGGGAAAAAACCACATTTTTGGTGGCACTGAAACTATACATGAATTCAGGTCAAATTTGTCTAATAGTTTTGGCCAATCTCCCCTCCCTCCAAAAAAACCCCTGAAAACAAACAATTTTGAAAGTATCATAATTGTTTGTTTTGAAAATATCAATTCAAATCACCATTTCATTTCAAAATGTTTCATTTTGACACCATTTTTTTCAGTTCTGCATGTTGTTGAGAAACAATGAAAAATGTCAAGTTTCAGTTTGAAACTAATCAGTTTTTTCCTAGATATTTTTGCATGGGCCACCAAACTGAAAAAGCAATTTCTCACTTGGCTCTAACTGAGACTATCAACTCATTTCACACAGATTACCAACCACTAACCACCACATATATGAAAGGCTTTGCAGACCCTCAACAGCCCACTTAGTCATCCATCCTCCCTCTTTCTGGCCATACCACAGCAGTGACTAGTGTTCAGTTTATGAACAAACACTGTGGACAAACTTTCCCTTTAGAGTTTTATTTAGGAATACAAAAGCTCTTGGAACATACATGAATACAATTTTATCAGCCCATGCATTGTGTCCATCTTTCGAGATTTGTATAATGGCACTGATCATTGTAGTATCTGCACACTATATATATAATGGGCTGGGATGGTGCACAATGTGCAGGGAGCTTTTGGGATTTTCCTTGGTGATGATGAAGAGGGCTTCAATCTCTCTCACAAGTTGGCAGCCTATCGATCTGAGCACATGGAATTTTTAGATGTTTGCAGATTTGTCAGATCTTTGAAAGGACTCTTTATATTTTTACCACATGCAACCTAGTTTTCTTCCCCCATATTTTTAAAAAGTGATCCCAATCAGTGGTGAAAGTCACTGGAGCGAATGGTGGGAGACCACGGAAGCTATCCGTTCACCCACTGAAGAGATACAACCTTGCCTGTGGCACTGCGAGCTTCCCCATGCTGCCCTGCCAGAGGGCTGCAGCAGCTTTGCTAGCATGAGAAGTGCAAAAGTAGTTCTTTCTCCATGTCTGCACTTCTGAGCTGCCAACACAGATGCTGATTAGTGCCAATTAATGCATCAGTACAGTGGGTTTTCCAATGGCAGGGGGCAGGGCAGGCGGTGCTGTTATGCCAGGTCACATTTCGGCAGGGACCTGCATTGGCAGCAGCCTTATGAGCAACACTTGTGTGTAGAGATCACAGCATCATGGCCATGTGTTGGTGGAGCAGCCGGCTGCCTGCAAGGCATCCACCCAGGGACAGTGTAGCTTGGGTCTCACCAGGTCCAGCAGAAACAGAGAGATTCCAGATGGAAGAGAGAGCACACAGCAGAGACCAGATACTTCCCAGAGTTGCAGGACCAGAGGCCCCCTCCTTTCAGAAACAGAAATTCCCAGGAGCAACACCTTCCCTTATGGCTTGGAAAGGGAGAGTGAGTATTCTCTGGTCGCTGTACCTCAGCAGCCTCCCATACCCCATTCTAAGGCCTCCACGCCATCCTATTCCCCACCCTGCATCCTAAATGGCAACCAAATTAGCCTAGTAAGTCATTCTTCTCCTAACTGAAAGAGTACACGCTTCTTCCTGCCCTTCCCTGCATGGAAACTAGAGAACCAGAATTAGACTCTTTCTTCATGTCCTCATCTATGGCCTGTTTAACATGTGCTGCCCTCAAGAGCCTATGCATTAAAACCCGCTGCTTCAGGACACACTCGGTTCTGGATACATAATCCCTAACTGGCAGATCCAGGAGGACATTCCGGCCAGGAAAAGCAAATAAAAACCACAACCCCCTTGAACCAGACACCCTGACAGTGTGTGATGTATCATACACCAGAAGAAAGGAGCAGCTACATAGCACTAGGGCAGAGCTTTGAGAGATGATGCTGTGGAAAGCCTGCCCACACTTAAAGTGGAGAAACATCTTGTGAAGTCTTACTTAGCTTTGCTTGTTGAAAGAAGCCCTGTAACTATTATACTACAAAACACGGCCACTGTAGCGGTGTGGTTCCCAACTCTTCAAATGTGCTGTAAGCATTCATTAGCTCTCAAAGTGGGTCCAAGGAAAGAAGAGGTAGCTAAATACCATGGTGAAACAGTAAGCATTATATAAAAATATAGATAAGATAGATAGATCTGCTGAAGCATGGAGGTCCTTCTGATTTGTCCCCTTTCAATCTTCCACACTATGCCAAGTACTAGAGGAACACGACTCACTTTAAAACTCATCGTTGCTGCCATTCCTTAATCAGACAGAGGAGTCACCATTGAGGCAACCATTTCCTGCCTTCGGGAGCTGACCCAGCCTGCTGCCTTCTTCCTGCTGCCAGCCTTCTGGGAGTAAGTCGATGACAATCAAGCCTGGGTTTCCATCATGGCCATTTAGAGCAGAGTTCCATTTTCAAAGAAAGCCATTTAGACATGAGAATAACAATATTTTGCATTGAAAATATTAAAGCTATTAAAGCTAAACCAATGCTAATGAATTAAACCTCCCCACAGCCTTCTGAGGCCATAACTGTTATTATCCCCATTGTGTCATTGGAGAAATTGAGGCGCAGAGAAGTTAAGAATTGCCCAAGATCACACATTGAGGTTTCTGGGCCATCCACCAACCCAGGAGCTGGTTAACTGGCCTTAACCAGTCTCTGTTTTCTACCAAACATACTTGCTCCTGACTCATTCACTGTTACAGACGATACATTATAACTTGGCAGAAGAACTTCAAAACGGAGGTTGAGGAGCAGCCTTTTCTTCAGGAAAGAGAGAGAGATGAACAATTTGGCCCTGACACAGTATGTCTGGCTCTTTCTCTCATCTCATCTCTGGCCCCACATGTTGTCCCCCTAGAGAGGGACAGAAGAATGGGCCACAGGGGTCTGATACTAGAAGGAGGGAGGGAAAGGGAAGCCTGGCTTGGCCTGGCTCTCTTCTCCCTCCAACCTCCACTACACCTGGTCTGGCCACTAGGTGTTCTCCCTGCAAAGGGGGTGTAAATATGTTGTGCCCCAAAAGTTTGGCTGCAGGATTATTTGCCATCCTCTACTACTCATGCAAGGCAGGTTGACAGGGGACAGCTGTGGTGGTGGCTTTTGTGATAAGGAGAATGGAATGCTACAGACTTGGCCAAAACTACCTAATTCGTTTGACATAAGAAACTGAACAACATCAGATGTGACATTTCTTTTTCAGTAGTGTGGAACTAATTTCTTCTTCATCAGCATGAACTCACTTCATACCCTGAGTTTCTGGAAAAGCTAGGATTTTCTTCATGCTGCAGCTGTCCTTTTGGAAGGTTGCTAGTTTGGAGGCTAATTTTAAAAAGACATGTATGCTATGGGCTGGGGTGGGAGCCAGGAAACCTTGCATCAGTCAACCTTGTGTGTCCTCTAATATCCCATTGCAAAGATGCATCTAAAGCCATGCTAAATCTTCATGAGGTGATGTATCGGTATTTTTAATTAATTTCAACCTGTGCAGATTTACACTGCCCAGAATAATCCAGAGTATTCCAGGAGTATGAATAAAGGACTGGGAGCCAGGAATTAGGCAGGCACTAAATTGTGATCACTGCGATTACGGCTGCCGATTGGATGTGAATTGTGCAATTAACTTTGCTAAAACAACATATTTACCTTTCCTCACCTCAAACTCTCCTCCTCTATTCTCTTATTTCTTTCATCTACCTGCTCTGGTTTATTGATCACACTGGAAGCTCTCTGGGGTACAGACTACAATTTAATATATATTTGTACAGCAGATAGCACAAGGCTCTGACTTGATAAAAGCTTTGAGGTGTTGCCACAATATACAAAGTAGGAAATCTTCATTCTAGGTCTGGTTCAGACATTGGCTGAGTGGGTAACTTTGGCAGTAAATGTTTCAAGCAAAAATGAATGGTTATTGGCATGATTTATAATCATCTCAATACCCTGACTGAATCACAGAGTCATAGAAGATGAGGGTTGGAAGGGAGCTCAAGAGGTCATCTAGTCCAACCCCCTGCCAAAGCAGGACTAACCTCAGCTAAATCATCCCAGCCAGGACTTTGCCAAGCCTCAGCTTAAAAACCTCTAAAGATGGAGATTCTACCACCTCCCTAGGTAACCCATTCCAATGCTTCACCACCCTCCTAGTGAAAAACTTTTTCCTAATGTCCAACCTAGACCTCCCCCACTGCAACTTGAGACCCTTGCTCCTAGTTCTGTCATCTACAATCACTGAGAACAGCCTTGATCCATCCTCCCTTGAACTCCCTTCAGGTAGTTAAAGGCTGCTAACAAATCCCCCCTTGTTTTTTTCTTCTGCACACTAAACAAGCCTAGTTCCCTCAGCCTCTTCTCATAAGTCTTGTGCTTCAGCCCCCTACTCACTTTTGTTGCCCTCCTCTGGACTCTCTCCAATTTGTCCACATCCTTTCTGTAGTGGGGGGCCCAAAACTGGACTCGATTGACTCGATTTCTTCCTTCAAGTAAAGGTGTAAAGGTTTTGATAAGCTGGAGTTTGCTTAGAGCTGCTAAAAGGGACAGCTGCAGCTCCATTATCTTGGCTTTTGTATACCACTTACAAGAGAATTTAAGGCTGAAGAACCAACCCTTAATTGAATCTAAGATTCCATTTGCCTTGAACGAATAGCTGAGGAATTCAGTATAATTTCTTTCCTGAAAAAAGTGAGATAAATGATGTGTACATGTCTATCAGGTAAAATACTTGATCACTTACCTTCTTAGTCATCATTAATCTTTAATCACTTATTATGTAATGTTACACCCAATACAGATTGCATCTGGGGGAAAAAACATAACAGTCATGCAGCCTGCAGAAGCAAGAAGGTAATTTGTCCTCAGCAGGAAGGTTGCTTCTTTTTGCACACTTCGTTTACAGCATCATCTATCATCTGTGAAAATCGCCAAGAGGCAGCAGGAACAAAGCTTAGCTGAAGTCACGTGAGGCAAACTGTCTTATTAGAATCTCATACGGATAGTAGCCAAGTCCTAAAAATTTCCCAGGACAAAGACACATCTAAAGCAATGCCAGATCAGTCAATCTAAAAGGGTTTTTAAACTCTCAGCCACTGTAATAAAGCAGAATGATATTTTTCATGCTACCTCTTTAAACACTGCTGGGCTGGGAGACCAGTTACACTTGCAGGTTATAAATGGGTAACAATGTGGTCCTTCTAAGGAAAAGCTAAACAATTTTCATAACAGAATCAGTACGTTCCCTTATTCCCGTCAGTGTATCCTGAACTGCTGATGACTTTTTCTAGGTTGTGAACGGTCCATTTGGGAAGAAGAAGAAGAAAAAAAATATTTCCTCAGTAAGAAACTTTCAGATCCCATGAAACCTGACTACAGCTTGGCATGTTCTTCCAAACACAGCATGCAAAAGTAATAAGATTTTATTATATGATTATTGGACATTGTGGGCCACAGCCATCTGCTAAGAGAGGAACGTTCTGCTCCCGGAACATCCTGGCTGCAATTTGCACAGTGTTTGAATTCTTGAAAGTTACCCGGAGTTCTAACTTGGTGTGGATATCAACTGGCAATAACAGCAAGAAAAACAAAATGACTCAGCAATTTAGTCTTTTTAGGAAAACTGACTCCAGAGCAGGGATACTATCATGTATTACATCTAGATTTCTCACCATCTGTAATAGGAATACTGAATTTTCCAATCTACTGAAAACCCATGACAGAATTCCTCCCCAAAGTGAATGCTGCCTAAATGACAAAGCACAAAGCCCAGTGATAGCAGACATCTTCCTGATTCACAGTTATGGTGGCATTCAGCTTTCCTTTAATAAAAATCTCTTGTGGCTACACTATTAACGTGCGCCGTAGGCAGACAGGATTTAGTCGTCTACCAAGCCCCATGGAGATTCCCTACGCAATGCCAATTTAGTCAGATTTCATTCAGGGATGGTGAATGACTAAATATTAGGAGTGGGATTTTCAAAAGTGCGCAGCATTGGCCTAACTCTTCTCAAAGGGGGTTTATCACTGACTGCTATGGCTCGTGGGCTGTGATAGCTTCTGGGGAATTTTGATCCGTGTCATCAGCTTCATTTGGTTGGCTTCAAGGGGATGATTTCAATTGGAACTCTGTGTGTACAGGCTTCTAGTACTGGCCCCAGGATATCTATTTGGTTCATAAGATTAGGTCCTGCATACAATTAATTACGTCCCGAAGTTTCAGACTTTGGGGCTGTGAAAGTGGCATCTCTTTAAACCAGCCTAATTATTTAGGTGTTCACAGAATTAATATAGGGTGTATATAAACTCTGGATTTTAGTTCCTAGATTGGGAAACTTTGGCCTATTTTAACATTTTTCAAATATTAGTAACATTTCACTAGCAACAAACTATGTCCATGAATCATTGTGAAGGGCCCATTAGAATGAAAACAAGGACTCAGTGTGGATCAGACGTGACTGTCGGGACAGCAAATGTATTGTAATATACATGAAGGAAGTCTATAAGTTGAGACGAGAAGTCCTGAGAGAGGTAAAAAGGTACAGCACTTCACTTGCTGTATCAGCCCCATCCCCTCTTTTGGAATGGATGCATCTGGCGATCTCTCTGGTCTCGCTCCACAATCAAATATTGTCTGGGCACAAAGGCCTACTGCACTCATGCCCATTTCTCACCCTGAAATCCTACACAAGACTAAGGGCTGGGCTGGGGGTTGAACTATGCACCTGCGAAATGGGAGAGTAAGAAATCCTCTTCTGTCTCTACCTTGCCTGCCTGAAATTTGGACAGGGAGTGGACTGGTAACGATACGTAGGTATTCTGAGTTCCAGGGCAGGACTCTTCACCCCCAGCCCCTTCCAACAAAGCTGAGCCAGTATTGGGGTAGGGAATATTAATCTTCCACTGATATAGGCCAGCAGAAAATTACTAATACCCCCACCCCCGCACCAAGGGGAGAGAAGGGAGGGAATTGTGATCTCCTAAGCTACAGTTCCTCCCCTGGGCTGGCATTGTCCTTTGTATGGGTTGCATACTTGTAGCACAACTTAACTGTAAAGGAGAAGCTTACTATTGAAAAAAATGGACTGGATCCACGGCTGGTGTACATGGACCATGTTGATTTACAGCCGCTGAGAATCAAATTCATTATTGTTAGTAGCAAGTAAGTTGGGTATTTTTTTTCTTAATGACTATGACTGAGGTGCAAAGTGCTTTTTGCAGGCATCTTTGTGAATGTTACATTCATCTAAGAGGTAAGAAAAGAGAACATCACCACTGGATGCGTCCCCTCTAGTAGCAATCAATGCACAGTGTATACCACAGAGGAGGACAAAGGACAAGCATCTCCCGGGGAGAGGAGCACCATGCAGAAATACCCCTCTGACTATATGTCAGGCAACAAAATGAGAGCTACATAAATAAGCAGGAACAGGCCACTCTATGTGTTTGGAGTTCAGCTATGCAATATGAGCCTAAATTCTCTCTCTCATTTGAAACCAAAACACACATGCTGTTCTGAGGCACTGGTACATAAATATGTATTTTTCCTAGAAATATTTCTTATATCAAAAATTAATAATTCTTTGTTACAGTAATATAGCTATAGCCCACCTAACATTTCATTATTACCAGTGACAGGGCAGGGGTTAACAACAGGGGCTGGGGGAAACAGGTGTGAGGAACTGTGGCAAAATTTGAAGGGAAACATGGGTGAGTGACTTTGCCTTTGTTCTTTATTGTAATAGGGTTTCTCAAACTTGTTTAATATTAATGTGAGTATCACCTCAGCTTGACTTGGCATCCTACACTATTGCCACGACCTTCTCTTCACCACCACCTCCTACTATCAAAAGAAATCTCTGTTAATTCCCAGGGAAAGTTCCCTTAATATAAAATGGATTTAGATTTTTAGCAATAGGTGTTGTAGACTATTAACACCCATGGGTATGTTAATTCAAGAGAAAGCAGGCCATGGATGTGAGTGATACAGACTCTTCAGCAACTATAAGGAAGATCTCTGCTAATCAATTAACCTGCTCTGGACCCAACACCATGAGAAAGTACTGTGCATAAAGGGACAAAATTCTCTATGACAGATGGCACCCGACCTCATGCTATTATTGAATTACTGCTCACGAGCTTGTTTACCTCCCATACAGAAACAATAAAATTGCTTATTTATTTTAAAGAGAGAAGTTGAAATGCTTATTTATCAAATCAATCAAGACTTAGTAAGGCAGAACAGCCATAGTCCTCACTGCCCTAGAACATTAGCTACTTCACTGATTTCAAGTGGCAATTATCTACTGCATTTTTTGCAGCCCACTCTGACTAGAGGCATTTAGTTTGCAGATTTTGATTAAAACTGTCGTATTTTTTTAATTGCCTATTTCACCAAATTGAATTTTGAAGCAAGTGATTAACTGGAAGCTGCGTTATTTATTTATTTTGCTTGCCTTGGGGCAGCAGGAAAAATATTTGTCAAGACCCACGTCTGGCTATTTAATATTTGAGCTGAGAAATGCACAACTGTCTTCAAATCAACATTAGGTATAACAGAAACATGACTATTATTTAACAGTAGCTGAAAATGTCAAAAACAAGCTGTGCCTGGCATTTTGACAAGACAGTGTTGAAAAGGAACCACTTTTTCAACATTTGGAAAACTGTAGAGCAAACTGCACAATTATCACTTGGCTCTGGATAGCACTTCAGAGGGTCAAGTTTAAATTCCCAGGATTGTGTTATCAGGGGAGTACTAAATTATTACGATTTGTATTCCAGTTGCACCTAGGAGTCCCAGCCATGGACCAAGACTGCATTGTGTTAGGCCCTTTACATACAGAAGACAAAGAGAAGATCCCTGCTCCAAACACTAGATAATGCAAAAGGTAAAATCCTAATCCTACAAATGCTTTTAGGTATGCTTCGCTTTAAGCATATGAAGTCAATGTGACTATTCACATGCCTGATAATAAGAATGTATGCAAATGTTTTCAGGATCGGGACCTAAATTATGACTCAGTGAGCGTTTGTTAAATATATTTTAAAGTTGACATCTTCTCTGGAAGTTTATCTATCAATTATAATCAAAATTTGATTTGTCACTTTGTTATTAAAAACTGCATTATGAAGGAAAAGAGATTCTGAAATAGTGTAAGAAAATTAAAATCAAGCATACTTTCTTCCCAAGACAAGAGCAACTTGAGAGAGATTTTTCTAACCATAGGATTAAGAAGTGACTGTTCTTGTGATCCATAATATTGCGTGGGTCAATGCTAGAAGCAGACAGTATTCCTTTTGTTGCTAAGGTATAGTTTTAAAGAATTCAAATTAGCAGGATGGACAAGGTATTATGCAAGTAAAAGACCCCAAAGCATCAAATATATTTTCTGCATTGAACAAGCAACTGTTGACCAGATTCATTTAGGTTAACTGTCTACATCTAGCTGTGCTCCACCAACCAACCTGATTGCTTTCTATGAAGAGATGACTGGTTCTGTGGATGAGGGGGAAGCGGTGGACGTGATATACCTTGACTTTAGCAAAGCTTTTGATATGGTCTCCCACAGTATTCTTATCAGCAAGTTAAAAAAGTATGGGTTGGATGAATGGACTACAAAATGGATAGAGAATTGGGTACAGCAAAGGGTTCAACGAGTAGTGATCAATGGCTCCATGTCTAGCTGGCAGCTGGTCACAAGTAGAGTGCCCCGGGGTCGGTCCTGGGGCCGGTTTTGTTCAACATCTACATTAATGATCTGGAAGAGGGGGTAGATTGCACCCTCAACAAGTTTGCAGATGACACTAAGCTAGGGGGAGTGGTAGATACCCAGGAAGGGAGGGATAGGATACAGAAAGACCTAAACAAGTTGGAGGATTGGGCCAAAAGAAATCTGATGAGGTTCAACAAGGAGAAGTGCAGAGTCCTGCATTTAGGATGGAAGAATCCCATGCACAGCTATAGACTGTGGACCGACAAGATAGGCAGCAGTTCTGCAGAAAAGGATCTGGGGGTTACAGTGAATAAGAAGTTGGATATGAGTCAGCAGTGTGCCCTGGTTGCCAAGAAGGTTAATAGCATATTGGGCTGCATTAGTAAGAGAATTGCCAGCAGATCGCGGGAAGTGATTATTCCCTTCTATTCGGCATTGGTGAGGCCACATTTGGAGTATTGTGTCCAGTTATGGGCCCCCCACTACAAAAAGGATGTGGACAAGTTGGAGAGAGTCCAGCGGAGGGCAACAAAAATGATTAGGGGACTGGAGCACAAGACTTATGAGGAGAGGCTGAAAGAACTAGGCCTGTTTAGTCTGCAGAAGAGAAGAATGACGGGGGATTTGACAGCAGCCTTTAACTACCTGAAAGGGGGTTCCAGGGAGGATGGAGCTAGGCTGTTTTCAGTGGTGGTAGATGACAGAACAAGGAGCAACGGTCTCAAGTTGCAGTGGGGGAGGTCTAGGTTGGACATTAGAAAAAAGTTTTTCACTAGGAGGGTGGTGAAGTACTGGAATGGGTTACCTAGGGAGGTGGTGGCATCTCCATCTTTAGAGGTTTTTAAGCTGAGGGTTGGCAAAACCCTTGCCGGGATGATTTAGCTGAGGATAGTCCTGCTTTGGGCAGGGGGTTGGACTAGATGACCTCCTGAGGTCCCTTCCAACTCCAATATTCTATGATTCTAAGATTCAGGTAAACAATTTCTAACCTGTTCATTTCACCCCACTGGCCACTTTTGATATGAACCAGTTTTAGGCCATGTTTTATATCTCATATAGATTTGTCTGTACAAACGTCTTTGAACTGAATTTTAGAGTTGTCAGTTCTTGGCTTCCTGAGCAAATGCTAGAGTCTAACAATTCATGCCCGCTGGTCCTCAGGTGAAGGATCATGATTTATTCTGTCTCCAAAGTCCTACCTCCAGACCTTCAATTTTGTACCAAATAAAAGGACAATTGCAAAACAGATCTTCACTTGATTTATTAGATGTTTTCTACTTCAGGGCTTAAGTCAAACTCTGCTGAGAGTTAGGAGAACCGCACTAAATGTATCAGTATTCTAATCCAGTGTGAAAATTCCTACATACTAGGAGTCCTGACGACTTTCCCTGACGCTCAGAAAATAGTGTGAATTATCCATAGGAACAGAATGGGTATCCTCTGAGCAGAGATTCCATGTACAAGGATGTATTTATTTTTTATTTTTCTGATGTCAGGAAATATATTTGTTTCTAATGCCCCAGGAGACCTTCCCCACAGTCCACCCCTCTGGATAAGTGCAATGATCAGGGCCTGTAGAAATAACATGAAGAAAACTTCACCATGAGCCAATATCCACCTCAGAGATTTCATATCTAGATTTCACCAGCTTTAACCCAGCCACCGTTAACATAGCGGCTATGCTTGTTACACTGCTTTTGGAAAGCAAGTGGCTAAATGTGGGTCTGAAATCACATGGAACATTATTATTGTTCCCACTTGTTTAATCAGAAGAGGCACAGGCCCAAAACAATCTTGAGTTGACTTTCTTACTAGAGAAATATCAGACAAAAATGCATGAATGTGGCAATCAGTTATGACAACGGGCTCATCAATAGCCAACACTTTGCACTCATGTCATTATTAATCTGATCTGCCATGTCTGATGCTAACAACTCTGTCCCTCTGAAGAGTTGACATACCCTATAAAAAGTACACCTTGTAAATCACAGAGAAAGATGACAGTTTTCATCCAGGATGAAAAAGAAGGAGGAAAAGGCAGATTTCACAGTTTGTTCTGACTTGTCTATCTAGGTACATTTCTGACCTCTTATTACCTTAAGAAAAGGACTGAATAATTATTTTAACATCCTTGAGCATTCTCAACCATGGTGGGCCAAATTCTCTGCAGTGAAACTGCTGCAAATCCACAGAGGTCAATGGAGCTGTGCCAGTTTAGCAGAGACCTTGGCCCTGTGTCTCAGTTCATTCAGCAATGATTGTACTTGACATGCAGTACAGAGCAAGCATTTGTTTTTAAAAGGAAAACAGTGAGTTCTTTCAATGCTAACCCACCCCATAAATAGTCCCAGTTTTCCAAGGACTTAAGTGCCTTTAAATCAAACTCATATGTGCAAACTAGTTTGAACAGAGGGGCAGAGGAAGAGAAAGGAAAAGAGGACATCACTTTTACTTCTGTGGTATTTTTGAATGACGGGATCTCAGCAGTGGAGGATGAGCAAGTGACTGCTAAAAAGCAAGGGAGCATGTTTTCAGTTTTACCTTATTAAAAACACACACACATTACCATCAAAGTTACTTCCACCCCCACTTAAGCCTGATGTGCTCTCACATTACCAACAAAACTACTGATGATCAAATTCTCATAAAACCCCTTTGCACTGCTCCAGTGGGGACTTAAAGTTACCTAAAGATTGCAGCTGACGAATGCCCAATGCTAAGGGACTGCTAGCCCCTGTTATACGGAGGTATTCCAGGTTGGTTTGGGGGTGGTGATAGGATCAGGCTGATGCACAACACGCTCTGCCGACTTTAGGCAGCAGCATGACTCCTTAGGAGCTGTTACCCACTGGCATAATTTGAAACAGACCCAAGGAGCAGAACGAGAGTGTATGAACATTGGATCTGTGGATCTGGCTCCCCATCCTGAAACCCAGACTGTGAAAAAAACCATTTATCATTTCAAGCTTTCTTGTCCTTTACTGTTTGTTGTGTAGTCCTTTGCAAAACGTTGTGGTTTCCCTTTCTGAGTTTTGCCTCCATTTCTGTTCATGAAGTTTCACTGAATAATTGCTGTGAATAATTCTTGATCTGGAAACCAGTCACAGCAAACGTTCAATATCTGAAATTCAAGCTGCTTTTACAGGTCACAAGGCATATTCCCATTCCCTGATTTGCTGAGCATAACTTAGAATGAAGTTCCTTGTGTTTGCATGCACGCACACACAAATTCAGTATTCCCTTTCTGAATGTATTTTGCAATATTAGCTTAAATCGCACTATTTCACCAAACATCCCCACCCGTAAATGTATTTACTAGCATATTCATAGAAAGCAAACACAAAAGAGTATGGACAGAGCTAAAGAGACTCTCTTTTAACATTTAGATGACTATTCGTGAAAAATTATACTGCATTAGCCTTCAAAAAAGTTCACACAGCTCAAGGCAGTTGCTGCATGTGAAGAGGGCCCATTCTATTTATTTGGGTTTTGGAATGTTGAGAGTTCTGTGTGACAGCCTAAAATGTAGATTATTCTGAACTCTCATCTAGTATGCTTGAAATGTACTCACTAGTGTCCCTTTCCCTCATTTTCTCTTTCATACTATTGTATTTGATTCCTCGAAACTATGGTATTGGCAGAATTCTATTAGGGTAATCAGATGTCCTGATTTTATAGGGATAGTCCCAATATTTGTGGCTTTTTCTTATGTAAGTGCCTATTACCCCCTGCCGTTTGTCCTGATTTTTCATACTTGACATCTGGGCACCCTCAGTTCTAGTGACTGCTAGAAAAAAGGAACCCCTTTAAAAAAATGCAAAGCTGCCCTTGGGTCTGGATTAAAGCCTACTAAGGAAGATCAAGAGATGACTACTGCTCTCTCGGAACAAGGTGCCTTTCAGGAGTCAACACACTGTCTACTTACAAATCTGTGCATCAAGTTTGTATTTTAATTTGAGGCTGCTACTTGCCTGCTGAAGAAAATTCAGGACAAAGTCCTTTTGCTCCAAACATGATCATAGTGAAAATGCAATGTGACTGCCTGAAACAATTAATAAGTAGTATTTACTATTCCACTGAAGTTAACTAGTTGGATTTACCATTCATTTCAGATTTAGAGTGGGACACTAAATTCCAAAAGGCCTCCTGCTTTGCATTTAGTGCTGGCATCGGAACTAACGGTATTAGAGAATTACTCCCACTTTGAGGCACAGACTCCCTCTTGCCAGCTGTGGATGTACTTTTACAAGCATTATACTTCACAATTTAACACCCCTTCAGCGTGTGATGTTTATCGGTTAATGTTATCATTGGGTGTTATTGGTAACACTGATTCCAAATGTAAAAAACGTGCCAGATGGGTTGGGTGATACATGTTACGACGACGCTCTTTCCTTAGGGGCCGGGGGAGTCCCTACCAGTCCCTGCTGCAGCAGAATCCAGCCAAATGCAGGGAGATGGAAAGACTAGCTGTGACAGCTCTAGGGCCCCAGAGCTGACTCAGAACTCTGGTCACTAAGAGTATGTCTACACAGGGATAAAAAACCCACAGCTAGCCCGGTCAGCTGACTTGGTCTCACAGGGCGGAGGCTGCAGGGATGGGAACCACTGTGTAGACGTTTGTGTTCTGCAACACGGTGAGGGAGGAGGGCCCCCGAGTTTGGGTTCTAGACCAACGGTTCCCAACCTGTGGTCTGCGGACCCCTGGTGGTCCACAAGGGTACTGCAGGCGGTTCAGGGAAAAGAAAAATAAAAACATCCTCACCAAGGAAATGTACAATTTCAAATACAACCAGTAGCACGCGCTGGTCCACGAAACGTTTGGAGGTTGAAAAGCACACTCAAGAGGTTTGGGAACCACTGTTCTAGACCAAGCCTGCACATCTACTAGTGATTTTTAGCCCCATGAGCCCAAGACAGCTGACCCGTGCCTGCCGCAGCCATGTTGCAGGTCTTTTATCCCTCTGTAGATGTACCCTGAGGTACTAGCTATTTCTCCCATGCAGTGGAAATGGGTGCTCAATGGCTTAATGAGGTGGGAGGCTGACAAGCTAATGAGAGCAATCAACTTGTCAGCTGGGAACAGTTACAGTACAAGAAGGAAGTGCCTGGGAAGGCTCCCAGGCATACAAAATCTCTGGATGGTGAGATCTGGCCCTCTCCCTCTTCTGAGAATAGGTAAGAGGGATTTTTATTTCCAGTTGTGGGGTACTGCACAAGGCTGTACCGATAAACTGGTGCAGTGGACTGAATAAATAACCTACAGGTGTTAATGAACTCGAGAGCATCCACTGTTTGTGGTGGTCCAAGAGACAGTGTCCCACCACCCTGGCTTAGGGGGAACATACAGAAGGGAAGGTTGAAAAAGGCTGGAGAGGACAGAGGGTCCTAGGTACCTCCTCCCCTATCCTTCTCCAAAAATATACACTCCATGGTAGAACTCCTGCACCTATCTTTTTTGGCCCCTACAGGACAGACGTGCCTGCGGGACTGGTCATGAGAAGGATTACCAGGCACTGCATGTATGAGCTTCCTCATAGCTGCATTCCCATAGTGCAGGGTGGGAACAGATGACTACATCACATCAATTATTCAGAGTCAGTAATGGCTCAGATCCCACAGGCCGCAACTCTACATACAAACCACTGACAACTGCAATCCACAGGACATCATAGATCACAAAGCTCAGAACATAGCATGTGAGGACAAGGTGTACTCTGATGGGAGGGATCCAGCTGTCCAAAGGTGATTAGATGAGGCCAGAGTCCTCTAGGACAGTGTTTCTCAACCTTTTTTATATCAGGGACCAGCTTGCTGCCTTTCTAAACTGTGTCAGGGAAAACTCAGGAACTGGCACAAGTCATTGAGAAACACAGCTCTCAGAGATGCTGCCAAGCTTCCTATTTGATAAAGCTTTTCCACCACAAGAACGACATTTACAGCCAGCTGCTTCTCCTTACCCTCCCTCATTCCCCAAGCAAAAAAGAGAGAGACTTCCCAGGCAGAGCTTTCCCCAACCAAAGAGAGGAAAAAAGCCAGAAACGCCACAAACCCTGGGATCTCTCCATTGCCAATCTCAATGTATTTTATATGAAAGGTGTTCTGAGGATGAGTGGCAGCACAGAATGTTTGTACAATATTAAGAGCAATGGGGTCCTGGCCTCTAGGCATTATCATCACAAAAGAATAACAGTCAGACAGATAGACAGCCTACTCCCTAAAGCACCCAATCCATCAGCTAAATAAGAGCATCAGGTCAAAACAGGGAGGGAAAGCAACAAAATGGAGACGGCTGCCTACAAAAGTCTCTCTCCAAAAGGTGTGCACAGTTTGATGGGCTAAAGCAAATTTAGAAGAAAAAGAAAGATCTAAGCCACAAAGCATACAGCAGAAGTTCCATCCACCTTACAGACATCAGAACTCTGGGAATATACTGGGAAGTGACATCACGGAAAGCTCTGTGTTTTCCTTGTCCATAGGAAAGGACATCGACAGTAGGTTTAGGCTGGCAAAAACTGTTGAATCCCAATAGACAATCTCCAGCAGCGACTATTGTGGTTTCTCATTTGTTTATAGTTTGTTTATCATTATATTTGTTTATCGTTTCTTCAATCAGTTTTCATGTGTATATGACCGTGCCTGTATTTAAGACAATTTGAATTAATCTTTTGGACACAACTGAGAGGCACTGTACTAAATGCTTGCATAAAATCCTGATCCATTACACCTACGGTATTCCCTTCATCCAAACAACATCAAAAGAGCAAGCCTGTTCATGTGGCCTGATTTGTTCTTTGTAAGCTCATGTTGTCTATTGTTCATAACTGTCACCTTCGGTTAAGAGCTCTCTCTTTCAATATTTGTTCCATTATTTTATTAGGGAGTGAAGTAAGATTTTTACATATTAATGAAGCAGCAACCATCCTAGTGTCATAGTTCTCCTTATCTGACTGCTCCTGCCAGGGTTTCTTTTACATTAATCTTTAAAGGACTGGCACCGTGTTTCCTTTCTTCACAGTTGCCAACCCCTGCCCCGCCAACAAATCACAGGGTAGCTTGCAGCTTTCCACGACTTTAACAAAAAAATTGTGAAAGTCAGTAAATTCATTAGCTAAGGACTTTAAGAACCTGGTGGAGTGCACATAAGATCTGTCACACTACATTGTACCAATGCCCCAGCTAGTGCAGCATCCTGTCTCAAACAATGGACAGTACTAGACACTTCTGAGAAATGCATAAACCTCCCTGTGAAGAACAATTATGCAATAACTTTTCTATGGGGGTAGGGTGAGATGGAGTTTTTCCTAACCCCACACAACTGTTTGGCACATCCTAGCATGAGGAAGGGTTGCCAGTTGTGGTTGGACGTGTTCCTGGAGGTTTCATCACGACATAATCTTTAATTAAAGATTAATTTTTAACCAGAGACTCCAGGACAATTCTGGAGGGTTGACAACCCTAGAGGGCTCTATCCGTTGCACATTTTTACCCTGTGTGGCATAACTATGGATTATTCTTATTATTCGTCAATTCTTTAATTTAATTTTATGTCTTCTTTTCCTCAGTACTACCCTGTGCCAATGAATTACCAAGTTTAGTGTTGGCAAATGAGTTTTTTAAAAAACTATTTCTTTTACAGTAGCAGCTAGAAGCTTCAGTGATAGATCTGGGACCCACTGTAGTACAAAGGCATCTCTTTAGGGTTTACAATCTGTACACCTGTTGAGAAAATAAGTATATAAACAAATACATGGGCATGGAAAAAAGACAAGATAAGCAGTGAAACAATCCGATTTATATTAAATAAATGGAAGTGTCAGTGTGCCAACGGCCTAGCCATCATGCAGTGATTTATAGGCATCATGGCAGAGATGAGTTTTAAGGAGGAATCAGAAAGAGGAAATGTGTTGACTGGCAATTTAACTGGTATAAATTCCTTGTTACAGCATTGAGAAGAGGAAAAGGAATGGCCAACTTAAGTTCTTTATACCATTTATTATTGTAGGTAGCTCCATCATACCACATTTTACCTGTCTTCTCTCTAATCTAAATAACCCTAGTCCTTTTAGTATCCCCCACTTTGGATGTTTACATGGATAACATCATCCAGAGGTGTGTTAGATCTCATTAAATAAAATGAGGGATGTAAACCTTCAATGTTCAGTCCATAAACTAACCACTAACTGAAAGGTGTTAGGAAAAAGCTTCCCCTATAAGTTATTCTGTAACAGTCCGTAGGGACATAGGAATTGTCATTCTGGATCAGACCCGAGGTCCATATAGTCCAGTATTCTGTCTCTGACAGCAGCCAGCACCATGTGCCTCAGAGGAAGCTGTAAGAATGCTGCAGCAAGCAGATATGGGAAAATCTGCACCCACATCATCTCTCAGCCTCATCTCTAATAGTTAAAGATTAATTTAAACCATATAGCAGTTTTTTTCAAAATAGCCTTTCAAAAATTTTTGTTGGCATTACCTATTATAACAAAAGGGAAATGTGTGTAGTAATACCTACGTTCAGATGGGAAGTCACTTAATACCACTATTCGTTTTCATTGATTGCAATTCTCTTGACCGCTTCTATTTCTGTTACATTACCTTTGAGATGAGGTGCCCAAAACAGAGCACAAAATAGTGTCTATCCCCCTTAATATACCTATGACTGTTTTTGCCTTTTTTTAAAAAATAGTACACAATACAGATTAGAAATTTTTACCTGGATTGCCTACAATGACACCTAGCTCTGTTTCCTGAATGGTTATCGCTACTATAAAATCCATCAATGTGTATGAATAACTCATATTGAACTATCCAATGTGCATTAGAGAATCATAGCAATACAGGGCTAACATGGACCTCAAGAAGTCAAGTCCATCACCCTGCACATCTGTCTACAATGAAAGTTACATATGTACTATAGAATTGGCTAGGGGACAGCTTCAAAGCTACTTTAAATTTTAGACTTGATGAATTTAACTAATACTGCATAACCTAACTAATACTGTCACTTCAATATTAACCCCACCCAGTTCAGATCACTGATAAATACATTATACAACACAGATCCTGTTATGGATGCCTGACACACCCCATTATTAACCTCTTTTCCATGTTTAAAGTGGCCATTTATTCCTAAATCTCTATTTTCTGTCTCTTAACCAATTTTATCTTGAACTGAATATATGTTATTTGTTTTATATATATTCTGTCATCCAGCCCTGGTATTCCATTACCAGCTTTCAGATTAAAAATGTCAGAATTTTAAAGGCAGGTCAATACCCAATTTATGTTAGAATCACTGTTGATTTAAGTCTCACTCCTTATTTAGTATCCTGTTTTAAATCTAGTATTTTTAAACAGCGGGGTTGTGAAACCATCATGCCAGCTGTACAGCTAAAATTAGTATGTGAAACACTTGTGGAGGTGGTTCAGTACAATTATGAAGAATTACTACTTTAAAAAAAAAACCCTGTCAAACAAGATTGTAATTAAGATTGTACTTGTATTTAATACATATATTGCTTTTATCAGCAGAAGTAAACAGCATAGACCTTACAACTCATAGTGAAGAATTTATAGTGCTTATAAAGTTGTATCTAAAATATACCTTATTCGTTCGATATTGAACAGCTTTTTGAAGACAATCTAATATTATAATTACACACTGTACAGTAGCGGCATGTTCTCACCACTACAGCTAAGGCTGTGCCAGCAATCCCATTATGAACCTCTTTTTTCAGGTTCTGTGTATTCCAGCCATAAAATTATAATGCAGTTTGAAAATTTGGCATACGTCTTAATCTGGCAGTAATTTATTGTAGTCAACTAAGAATTAAAAAAATAACATCTATATAACAAAGGAGACCACCCACATGCATACTGCACAGTCGTCGTAAAGTTTCAAAAATGGTTAGGACATTCTAACCATTTTTAAACGAATGTGATTTTTAAATTGTTGCAACGTGGGTGCCACAAATGCATAACAACCACTTTTCATGAGGATTTTTATTGTACATTTGAATATGCATGTCTTGTTCTCTCTAGGTATGTAAACCATTAGATAGAAGCACTTATTACTAAGCAAATAAAGAGAAATGACTTACCTCCAGTTTTACATACACACAGTAGTCAGCATGAAAGCCCTTCTGAGGTACCACATTACTTCCATATAGCTACAGTAAAAATTATGATCAATATTTCAGCTTTTATGCCAATTATTGACTTTTTATTAGGACAACTACGCTGAGGATCTCATCAGGCAGTCCTTGCTCATACCATCATCCAACTGAAATCACTTGCCTGAGAAAGGAACGCAGATCAAGCCAAATGTTACAGGGAAAAAATAATTTAAAAAAATATCAAAATAGCCTCGTGAAATGCCAGAACCTGAAGATGGAATTACAGTCTTCATATATGTAGCATCCAAGGTTGCATTATTTATTATGGCCCGGATGGAGGAAAACATCACTCAACAGGAGTATACTTAAGCATGTGCTTAATATTAGCTTGAAAATGCATGCTTAAGTGCTTTCCTGAATTCTGGCCAATATTTGAAAATGTGCACAGGGCACTGAAATGTCATGGAGCTATAATAAGCCAAACAAAAACTATGGCACTGCTGAACTTAAATCTTCAAATATCATTTGCTTATTTAAAAATTTAAAAAGTTTTGTCCATGCCAAAGCTTTTCCTTCTGGTGACCCTTATTTTTGTTACATGTTATCGGAGGCATTTCACTGCATGTGTGTTATAGACTTCAGATATAAGCGCACAAGACTAAAAAAAATTTGTTTATATCAGACTTTTTGTACAATACATACCTAGACATTATTATTTACTAAAACTTATAAACATGTACTTGTTCTTTGGACCATCTTCAGTCTCCTTACGTAACTGTAACATGTTTTAAAAATCTTTCACGGAAGATTAAAACATATTAATAATTCAAATACAATGAAAGATCTTGTTTAAATAACATAAAGACAGTGATAGAAGTCAAGAAACAAGAGATGCGAACATTCCAGGTGAAATTCACTGCTGGCATAGTCAGGCAGAAGTCAGCTTAAATCAATAGGGGGTGCCTATTTGCAGCAAAGGTGAGTTTGCCTTATAATCTCAAGGGGGAATTTCGAAACTGGGTGTAAGCCCCAAAGTAGGGGCCAGATTCCAGAAGAAGTGGTTAGTGCAATAACCTAGGTTTTGGAAGACCTGGGATCAAGTTCCTGCTCCACCACAAATTACTTGCCTGTGTGACCTTGGGCAAGTAATTTAGCCTCTCTGTGACTCAGTTCCTCATCTATAAAATGGGGATTGCAGTACTTCCCTACCTCACAGGAGTAGTAAGGATAAATACACTGAAGAGTTTGAGACGCTCAGATATTACACTAATGGGGCCATATATGTACCTAAAATAGAACCTTCCCCCATCACTAGTCCCACTGACTTCAGCCAGACTACTTGTAGAGTAAGATATTACTCAGCACGACTAGGAGTGTCAGAATCTGGCCCTATGTGATGAATGTCTTCATTAATCAGTAGCCCGGCTGTGATTCTGTTAAGGGGAGAAGACAAATTCTGAAATGAGTCTTCAATTTTCTTTTTCACTTTTCTGAAGGTTTTCCAATGTCAATAAAGTTTCCATTTCCAAGTTCACTAGATATTTCCTTACCATGTATCCTTTGGGGACAGATACCAGGGGAATGAGAGATGATATGGTGACAGCCCACAGAATCCTAAATAAATTTGTCCAAATATGACTTTTTTAAAAAAAAATGAGTTACCACATATATGGGCTTAACTCTGTTTCCTTATTGCCACCACAACTCACCTTTAACCCATGCTGGCACATGAGATAATAAATATAATTAGCTACCAGCAGGAGTTGCAAGATCTTCAGCCTTAATTCTGAATTCTCTGGCTTTTGCTAAACTATTAGAAACTTCAGTTCCTCAAATTGCCCAGAAAAACTGACAAAGAATTTTCAGCTACCGTACAGTAACTCAAAGGTCTCATTGGCACTGTAACATTGTGGAAGGACAATGATGTATAGTAAACCTAGTTTAGATTGGCAAAAAAACTAAATCCTATCTATGAACAAATATTGTCAAATGTATTGCATACGAGTGTTAGTCTACAGTAATCAGCGACCAAGTTTTCTAACTGACTTACAGAAGCAGCAATCACAGATTGCAGTAACGTGTACCATTCAAGGGGGAAAAACTGCATTTTGGCAATTTTATAGTCAAATGTTCCTTATAGCATGTTCTTCTGACAGTTGTTTGTCATGTATTTCCCTGTATTAAAGATGTATTCTGCTTTTCCTCAGTCCTGGTGAGATTTTTCTGCAATGACTTTGCATTCATACTGCAAAACAACCAAAGAAAGTCGACATTATTTGAGAACAAGGATTTACACAATTAAGTTCTGACTGAGATAGACAACTGTGAAAAGGGAGGGATCCACAAAGTAACTGACACAACAGCTCTGCCCACACTTTCTCCCAGATCATTTCAAGCCCCAAACACCCATGCTTTTCAATGCATCCTCCCCAACTACAGTTCTGTGGAAAGTATTTTGTGTACAATCTACACAGAGTGCCTCCTTGTGTAGCAGAAGAGAACCTAAGTACATTAGCTATTGACTTAGAGCTTATCCAGCTTTTTTTCCAAACGTAGTGTTCTTATTTAGGCCTGGACCCTGCAAAGGCCTGTGCGCATACAGAATGGAGTGAGCACAATGAAATGGGGAACACTGTAGGATATATAGGGTGCTCAGCAGCTGACAGAACTTCTCTTGGGTGAAGGGGCATGCCAAACAGATTGAAAAGCACTGCTGCTGGACTCCCATTTTAGTCCACATTTGCTATTTGAATAACTGGTTGGTTTTTATTGGGAAAGAGTGGCATGCACAAACTTTTTAAAAATCAAAGAATTTTTAAGACAATAAGAAGCTCAGTAGAAAAAACCCTTTAACTTACCATTGCCAGCTGCCTACCAATGTTCCCCACAGTAATGCCACCAGCAAAAAATATACATGGCAACCAGGAACGAACATAAAGGAAATCTGGAGATGTATATCTAGAAAGGAACACAAGTTTGTATTATTATCTGTTTATTGCCAACATTGAACTTAACCTCATACACAGTCCTTTCTTCAAAAAGCTTATACTTTTAAGTTAGACAGAGGCGATAGACACTCTGGGAGATCTAGATATGGGAACAGATTAGCCTAAAGGTGCACACATTTGCAGTAGAAAGTTTGATTTCTTACTGCAAAATATCAAATTTGGTACCCATCCATTTCATTCATTCTAATAACCTGACTCAAACAGAGAAAGGATGTTTTGCTGTTGGTAATGTAGCAGTTTTACAACTTCAAATCAAAATCTCAATCCTACACACACAAGGACTCAGATGAATAGTCCAATTAAAGTAAAGTTACACATGTATTTAAGGGTTAGCAAGTTCTGGGCTCAAGTTAAGCCAGATCTACCTTTAATATTCTTTACTAATCTAACATGAACACCCACTTAACCATAAGAAAAATAAAAACTCACTGATAAACACCATTGTAGACCAGAAGCTGTGACACCAAGGTGGCCAGAAATGCAATTCCTATTCCAAGACCAAAGCCGCTTCGTGATCTATCAAAGGTCCACCATAGTCCAATTGAAAGTGCTGCTAGTGTAAGAGACAACTGTATGTTGTTGGCAAAATCCACTTTCTGTGGTCATTTGTTAAGGATCAGTGTTAAAAGTGCCAGCTGCAGATGAAGATGTATTATCTTTACGTTAACTAACTTTTGACCTGGTAAATAACACACTCCTACACAATAAATAATGATTATAAATAATAATAATGCCTATCTCTTGCATAAACACAGCTCTCTCCATTTAATACAGCTAAATGGTATAAGATCTAATGGTATAATAGTAATTTTAAAGGATTATTTTATCTATCTCAAGAAGATCATTTACTTAAAATGTTATTTTATGTTTATACTATTTTTTAAACTCACAATGCTGTTGCAGCACTTTGCTACCCAGTTGCGCAAGTGTTTTAAAGTACAAGGAGACTAGACAGCTATTAAGTAGAATTCCATATTTTTTGACAGATTTACAGTAAAAACATTACTGTTCAAATAAAGAAGTACCAAGGACATTCCAGTCTCAGCTGTTGCTCTTTTAATATCTTATGGTTAAAGCCTTAAATCTAGCATTAAATTGCCAACATGCCATACATGTTATAGTCTACTGAAATAAGGTCATTTGGAAAAACAAAAGCTATTTAATTTCAATCACTATTACATGTTTTTAATTAGCATAATATTTTTATGCAGTAAAACTTTTATTCAGAATCTTATTGCTGCTCTTAAAAAAACAACTACAGCTACGCAAAATGTAAATACACAGCACCAAAGTAGTCATGGGAGTCAAAGCAGAAGATGTTACATCAACTTTTTTTAAAAATATGATAAATTAATACTCCTAGACACTTTTGTAGCACTTTATCCTCTTCAATGTGCTTTACATATATTAACTAATTCATTTTCACAACCTCTCTGTAAGAAAGTACCATTAAAGAGAGATTGTTAACATTCATAAGCCTAAACTTAGATTTAGGGGATGACAAATTTATAGGTAAAAAGGTTGTCTTGTTCTCAAACACCAGGAATCCACTGGCCTGGAGAAAGATCTAGTGAAGTAGTCTAACAGGAAATGGGGTGAGCTGGAGGGCAGCAGAGAGAGAATGGCAAACACAATGACCAAAAGCCAGATCAAATGTGGGAAAGTCCAAGACCCAAATGCTGCTATTTGAACATGAAATGAACTGGAGCTCAGGCTTTTCAGGAAGCCACCTAGAAGAAAGTTGGGTTGCTACACTAATAATAGCTATGGAAGAGACATTGCGTCCTGAAAGGCGTGGAATGGCTGGTAGTAAACTGCACAGGTGTTTGCTGAAAGTAACCGGACTCACCACTCAATTTTCAAGAAACATGTTTGAATTTCTTACGGTCCTGTAACTGAATGTGCCCACAGCCAGGGGATGGTCAGGAGTTGGTGGCACCCATGAGACCAGACTGACACTTCTTTGAAGATGAGAGAACTGAGGCCTGCAAGGGGATATTAGCAGGATCCTAGCTTTGATGGTTCCAACTTTTCTGACCACACTGGATAGGATGGGGCGTTGCGGGAAAAGAACAACGCGCATCCAAATGTCAAGCATAATGGGAATGCAGCCCATTTGCCAGGACTTCCTTTGGCATCTCATTTAATCCATTCTCTCTCTTCTGATCTCTTTCAGCTGGAAACAAGGAGCAGAGCCAGTACCACGTGGCCACTGAATTTTCGACACACCCCCACAATACTCTGCAAACCATAGTCTGGGAACTCATGCTACAGATGAAAGAATGAGCCTTCTAGAAATGCTGAATTTTCCTTTTAATACATTACTTATCTTTGTGTCTGGGTTTGGTAGACTAGTTAATGGCCTTGACTTGGGGAGGGAGACCCTATACATGATGACACAAGGCACAACTACCAGTGAGGCATCACAGTCCAATTCTGAGGACAAGTTTTTGTCTGATGGGCTTCTGGAAGTCACGGCTCCTTCATCCAGGGCTTGTGTCAGACTAGTGTAAAGGTGTACGTGGATTTTTGAGAATTTAGCTGGAAACCGATGTATTACACATCATACCAAATCGACTCACTTATAACTTCTCTCCTTTCCGCATTTTCTAAGGCAAGTCACTTAGCCTATCTGCATCTCAGTCCCCCGCCTGTAAAATAGGGAAAACAACGCTTATTCGCTTTTGTAAAATGCTTTGAGATCCATGGGTAGCAAGTATTTTTTCTACAATTTTTTCCCATGCTTAGCAAAGTGCACATTCTTCATTGACAATGATACACATATGAAGTTTGGTCTTTTAACTGTAACCGTACTGAGTTTACACTAAGTGCAAGAAGAGCATCCTTAAAAATTTCTCAGAGCATAAACTCCTTTTCCTACATATATTTGAATAACTCAAAAAAAGGCACAATATATAAAAAAACTAGGGTGAAAGATTTCAGTTTAAGTGGTATTTTCAGAAACCTATATGCGTATCCCTCATTAACTAATGACATTCTATAACAGTTTTAACCCTACCTTACACACTGTATGTCCTTTCTCAAAAATGTATACATCATATATTTAAAAGTTACTTTGTGGAGAACTATTTAACCTTTGGTTCACCAGAAACTAATTTGTTACTGCAAACTTCATTACCAGCCAGGAGGATACAGCACTAGCATGATTTATACCCACAAAGACTGCTACACATCGCATTACACTGGACCATTCTCTCTTAAACTTATGTGGCTCTCCGAGATGTCTGTCCATGCAGGGGTACAATAACCCAATCACGGCTGTGGAAACATGAGAGAAAAACAATTAAAGCCTCTGTCATATTTAGCTGCATTAGATACAATCTAGACCAAGATGGTTCTACAACCATCAAAACAAATATTTTCCAACACTGCCAAGATTTTAAAATTCCCTGCAGTATCTTGAGTCAGCGACACTAGGCTGGTGCATAATACCTGGAATGGGTAATAATAAACTAAAAGTGGGATTGTTTAAATATTTTCCGTATTTTTCCTTAAACACTCACAATACTGTATTCCAGCTATAAAGACAATTGCCACCCCAGCTAAAAAGCATACGTGAAAGTGATGTTTAATGTTAAGCTGTTTTAGTATGTAAGAAACAAGGGATCAGAAGTCAGCTTTGAATTCCAACACCTATGGTCTGGGGGTAGGTAGGATGCATCTCAAGGAGATGTTTTCTATGTGCCAGAGAGGAACCTGATCTACAGGGTTTAAGAAATAAATGAAAAATCACCAGTGAAGCAGCATCAGAAATTACTGTGTCCAACATTCTAGTGGAAGATGTGGGGACCAACTGATCTCTAAGAGTGGCAGATGAAAAAAGCCTCTGTAAATACACAGATGGATGACTATGAAAGATCCTTCTTCATTTTTGTCTTTAGGATGAGTAACCTAGGCCTAACGCCTAGGGGGTGGTTCAAAGAATTACAAATATGCAGAACCACAGTATCTGTTTACGGGGGGTGGTGGAGGGGGGGGGGAAGACATACCCCAGTAACATGTCAATTTAGGTTGTTCAGGTATGGGTAAGAGCACACCACATCAATTATCCAGCAGTTCACCTTGAGTAGCTGGGAAACACTATTCCCTCAAGAAGGATTTGTGGACTAGACAGACAACAGCTGGAGAAACAACGAGAGTCCTGTAGCACTTTAAAGACTAACAAATTTAATTTCTGAAGGCATAAGCTTTCGTGGGCTGTAACCCTCTTCAGCCCACGAAAGCTTATGCCTGCAGAAATTAAATTTGTTAGTCTTTAAAGTGCTACAGGACTCCCGTTGTTTTTACTGTATTCAGACTAACAGGGCTACCCCTCCGGAACAGCTGGAGAGGAAGAACTGTGAAACATTCCTATAAAAAAACCACTGTAGCCTCTGTAGCTGGGGGGGGAAACTGACTAAGAACATGCAATCTTGTATGTCAATTTCAACATGTAAGCTGAGCTTGTCACCTCAAGACTGGGACAAAGCCTGAACCTTAGAACTTCTGGTAAAGAGTTTGTAGGTGTGTAATGTTCTCAATTGTTTGCACTGGGACATTGTCATTTCAACCTCCAGAACCAATCCTCTAGGTAGAAACAACCAGAGTAGACTGTGCACTGAAAATAGTGCGGGAGCATGGTGTGTAACTAAATGAGCACAGAAGGCATACCGCTGACCCTTCCAATCTCTTCAGAGCCTGTTTCCTCTCTCCCCTTGTAGGCCTCATGGACATAAAACATCCATATTTCTAACAGACAATGATTCAGACCTACATCCATGTATTCGCTTTTAAAAAACAAACAGATCATTCTTACTGTAAAAAGACATAATAGATCGGTTGCTGGATAGCTGAGCCCCGCTACAAATAGGAAAGAAAAAATCCTACAAGATGGCTTAATCAAACTGCTCTATCTGTGAATCAAGCCCCTCATGAGGTCTATGTCAAGACAGCCAATTTAAACATAAAAGAAATATGCAGCAAATACAGTGTACCATAGCTGGTCTACAATTGCAGGAAGACTAGAGAATACGAGCTATGCTAGACAGGCAACTTACAGATTAAACAAGTGTATCACTGTGTCCAAAATATTCCATGTCCATTCCCATGAGAGACCAAAACTGACATATTGAGACAGCTATTTGGACAAGTTCCTCTCAAATCAGGCTCCTCTATGAAATACGTGGTGAAATTATTCAAACACCATGCCGAAAGGAAAATAATTAGATAAAAGGATTAGGCTTAAAAACTACATTTAGCAAAACCCTGAAGCCAAATGCACCTCACAGACCAAAAGTAAGTTTGCTGATTTGTATTACCACCTTCCAAAGAGGAAAATGGGCTCTTCACTCTTATTACAATCACACCAAATGAAGATATTGTCTTTAAAATAAAAGCTTACTTATAACAGAATGCCCCCATCCAGCTGCTCAGAATAATTCATTGGTAAAGTGCTAAATTAACTAATGGGATTGGGCTTCAGAGCACAGTGTAAGACCTAAGTCTCTCAGACTTTTAAAGGCAGATTTTAGGGGACCATCCATCGATAACAATGTACCACCGACAAAAGCAAAGTAGCTCCTTTTGCCCACACCTCATTAGGATACAGGAGGACAACTGGGTTCCAGCCCATGTGGAGCTTTACAGATCTAAACCTGCACCTTGAGCTGCACTCAGAAGCAAACAGGAAACTGGAACAAGAATGGCACACTCTCATTTCGGCTCATACCAGTGAAGGCAAACTACCCCACACTGCAAAACCTGGGATTTCCAGATTCCTTTTCAGAGTTGCTCCACAAAGGGCATTGCAGTAGTTTAGCCCCATAATATGGATTTCTGTGGCTTGTCAAATTCTGTTTTCCTACTCCAGAAGACAGAACATAATCTTCTGATTCAAGAATTCAGCACAGCAGGGCTCAAACTAGATAATACTTAGTCCTGTCTCAGTGCAGGGGACTGGAGTACATCACAGAATCATAGAAGATTAGGGCTGGAAGGGACCTCGGGAGGTCATCTATAGTCCAATGCCCTGCTCAAAGCAGGGCCAAATCCAACTAAATCATCCCAGCCTAAAACCAGATGAACTATCAAAGCCCCTTCCAGTCCTACATTTCTGTGATTCACACCACAACATTCGTAAAATATACCAAAATCTTTCGGGAGCAGGAGAGGAGGAAAGATAGATGGGAAAGGCAGAAGGACTAGAGTCGACATTTTAAATCTTCCACATTTTTCTATTAATGAAGGATTTTTAATTTCCTCATCACCACAACCCCCACGAAACACTTTCTGACATTACCTGAAGCCGTGCCACAGCAAGGTGGTACCCACCAAGCTGAAGAGCAGATGCTTGTGATCACATCTGGTGGAAAAAGCGTGACATTTCTCTGAATCTGCAGCAAGTTTAATACTAATGCAAGAAACACACCAATAAAAAACAGCACTATTCCACGAATCACTAAGTTCATGCCGTGACTGGTTACAGATGAAATGTATGGACCACACTTCTTTGGTATGGTTGGTGCTGCATCATTTTCTGCCATGACGCGCTAGGCGATGTCAACCCAGTATGATTGGGAAAGATCCACTTGCAGGCAGTATTTCGACTCTCCTAATTTAGGACGCACCCCAAACCCTGTAAAAACAACAGACAAGGCTGAAAAAACCAGACATTTTTACAAAAATGTATTTTAATCTGTTAGCAAAATCGAGGCAGAGTTAAAAATTATATTACAAAATAAGTCAAGCTTTTCTGAATTTGCAGAAAATACAATTTAGCTTCAGAAGGCGGCAAATATCAGAACTAGTTCTAGATGCAACAATGCTATTGCAGTTCTGTAAGAATGCCTTAAGTTGATTAATATGCTGCTAACAATAAAGTTTTAGAACAGCTTTACATATTGGGGGGAGGGAATCGAGAATGAGTGAGGTGGTGTGGCTGATGATGTGGGACGATATGGAACAAGAACTGGAAATAAAAACTGTACTCAGAAGGCGTTGCCTGCATCAAATAAGATTGAATTTGTCATGGCTTTGATGTGGAAGAAAACAATGAAAAGGTACCAGGGTATAGGTAACTCAGAAGAGAAAGAGGAACCTAGTTTTCAAGGCAGCTGTGGAGTTGTACACTTCTTTGCTCTTCAAAAGAAACCAGTAAATGCATCACAGGTCAGGGGTCTATGTCATAGGTCAGGGGTCTACTACAGGAGTGGGTGGGTGAGGTTCTGTGGCCTGCGTTGTGCAGAAGATCAGACTAGATGATCATTACTGGTCCCTTCTGACCTTAGAGTGTATGAGTGACAAAATGAAATTTGAGAAAAATTTTGCAGGGTGGAGCCAACTACCTTTTTAATAAATGAAAAGAGAAAGTAAGCCTTTGAAAGCTAGAGGGACAATTACACAGAATTTCTCAAGAGGTCACACAGATTTCATTAAAATTGTAATAGGGTGTTAAGAAAAATGATTCTTGGCTACAAAACAAATCAGTGCAAAGACGGAAAGAAACCCCACGTTCCCATCAGCATTAGAGCCCTCCCTACAAGCCTAGCTCTGTACACCCACAAATACGAATGGCAGAATTTCCTTCCCAAGCATCTTTTTTAAAAACTGTCAATCAAAAATCTTGTTTTACATGGATTCATCATCACATTCATGTACAACAAGGATTTCAATTGACAGCTTAGCCACCTGGAACTTTAAAGAAAACAAACATTGTTTTTAAATTTGAAACTGCCAACTGGTGGCAGCTTTCGCTAACTCTTACTCCTGGCCAGGTGGATGGAGACAGAAATAGGACACTTCTTGTTTCCCCATTCCATCCCTTGATCAGTGGATACGTATGATGTGCTCTAAATGATGCATAGTCCTGAAGGCAAGGTGGAGGAACGATATGTCCAGCAGAGCATCCACTTTTGCAGAGTAGAAATTTTGGTGGAAATTATAAGTGGCAGAGATACCAAATCTGAAGCTGATGCTGGTTAAGCCATAGCAAACAACTCCTGAAAGGATATAATGCACACCATGCTGGCCTCAGCAGAGGGGATTGAAGAGTCAACACCAGTGGCCTAGTGTGTGTGGCACACTGGACCAGTACTCAAGCGATCTGGATTCTATTCCTGGCTCTGCCCCCAGCAGGCTAGGTGATTTTGGGGCAAGCTATGTCACCTCCCTGTACCTCACTTCCCCCTTCTGTAAAATGGGAATAATGATACTGATCTCCTTTGTAAAGTACTTTGAGATCCACTGCTGAAAAGTGCTGTACAAGAAGTTGGTAGTAGCAGTTACTATGGGACACACATTGGCAGTGGTATGGATGGAGTTTAGTGATGCTCACGTACACAATATTAAAAGAATTCAGCAGATAATTGTTTGTGAAACATAACTAGCCACACATTCATCAAGCTATCACAGGCCTTGCCCAGGCTGGGAGATTACTTGTTTTACAGCAACAGTGCAGCTGTAATGGTGCTATTGCTTGTGCAAATTCTGCAGTGGAGCAAAGAGACATTTTTACCATGGTCACCTTGACTACTCAAAGCTAGGAAAGGAATTTCCTAGTGCAGAGGCACCTTTGCAGGGCATGAACATGTTCATAGCAGCCAGCGGCTTGTCTTGAATTAGCAGCAGGGTGTAATGGCGAAGAGCAGGAGACAAGGCAAAGGACTCCTGGGTCCTACTCCTGGCTCTGCTACTGATTTGCTGAGTGACTTTAGGGTAAATCAAGTTCTCTCTGTTCTTCACTTTCCCCACCTATAAATAAGGGACAACAACTGACCATCATTTATAAAGCACGAAGATCTTAATGTAAGCAATGTTGTTAATCAAAATCAATTACATTTTATTCAGAGTTTCCATCCAGGTCTGAATAGCACCACCAGAGTTTACAATTTGACCCTAGAATATTGCTGTTCCTTCACCTCTTGGAAATGGATATTGAAAGCTGTACCAGGCTCAACTCCACTTTATCCCTTCTGTGGCACACCATGTCAACGCAAACTTTTTAGGGAGGGCCTACTGTGCCACATGAAGGCTTTGGGAGTCACACACACAGGACACCTTATATCACACAAGTTACAATAATTAAATTATCACCTGAGGGTTTTTTCCCAGTCACTGCAACGTCTCTTTAATAGGAAGAGCACACCAGTTAAGCTAACAAACAAGGCTTATTTGTGTGAATCCCACAAATAAACTACTCCTATGTAATACACAGATATTATACAAGACATGGTACGGAGAGGGGGAAGGAGATTGAGGACTGAGCTTCTTAAACTAAAAACCAAGCTGCAGGGGATGAGAACAGGGAAATGAAAAGACACCGTTATGACACCAACCAAGTTTTCTAATGTAGACAAGGACTAAATTTCCCTCATGACATTAAAATCCAATAACTTCTCACTTCAAAGTCAAGTCAAAGTTCCCCCAAGCCAATAGCTCATCAGGCAGACATGGTTAAGGGATGTCAGCTTCCTATTCAAAGGTACACAAGGGAGTGAAGTGGCCAGGACTAAATGGGAGGGACTTTGATCACTGCCCTAACCTAATGGATCAGGTACCAGTTTCCAGCTGAATGAATTGGAAGTGGCCATTTGGTGTGAGATTAAGGGAGACTTGAACACACAACCCCCCTCAGGATTGCAGGCAAGCAGCTTAACCCCTGAGCTACCACAACCAATAATTATGCAGCTTTCTCTGCCATGGCCCTTACAGATTCCTGGTCTGGCAAGCCTTGTTCATTTGGAAGGAGACTCTCAGTCCTTTTGGATTAATTGTAAGGCTTTTTATTATTATTATTATTATTAAAGTCAATGTAGTGCTCATGAGAAATATCAGCCTGACAGCCCAGGAAAGTGAAACCACAGAACAGATACAGGACAGACAATGGCAGTGCAGGTTCCCCCCCCCCAGCCTGCCAGCCTGGCTCTGGCACACGTTCAGAGATAAGAGAGCAGCTAGACACAAGGTGAATTGAGGCTGTCAGTATTCTGCCAATTAGGGCATCCGATGAGGGGGCGGTGGATTTTTCAGAGCAGTGCTGTTGTCTGAGGACCCCCAAACTCGTTTCACGTATGCCCCCAAAACAGCTGTCAGGTGGCGACAACTGTCAGCGATGGGGACTCGGGCAGCTATGACATTGTTATTAATCATTGAAGGCCAAATTCTGCCCTGGGGCAGGCGAATGAAATCCCTGCTGCAGTCAACAAGAGGGGGTGGCGGGGGGGGGCTTGTGGGCCCACAGGGCTGCACATGGCCCTTACCCAGCGCACCCCAGGGGCGCAGGGCCCACTCCTGCCTGGAGGAGCTCACCAGCAGGGTCCCCAGGGTCCCCCCCAGAGGGCCTCCCTGAACAGGCCATTTGCAATCCCCCCTCCTGGGGGGGCAGGATCTAGCAGCCAGACACCACCAGCCTAGGCAGGGGCAGCTCTGCAGCTGCCCTGGGCCACCCCAGGGGCACAGCCCTTCCTTCCTGCCCCCCCCAGAGCCACGTCCTGCCCTGGCCCAGCCGCAGGGCAAGAGCCCCCCCAGCCCCTTTACTCACTCTGCCTCCGCCATCTTTAGTCTTCTCCCCTCCCCGCCCCAGCACCAGGCTCCGCCTTGCGCAGGCTCCACTGCGCTCAGCTGGGCTGCGGCGAGCAGCTGATCGCAGGTCCCCGGGATTCCGTGCGCGCGGGGCCCGGCCGGCTGCTGGTGGGCGCGGGGCAGCGGGGCGCTTTGCAAAGCAAGGACCGGGGGGTTCCCCTCTCCTGTAATGATGAAGCAGGAAGAGAGCTCAGGGCAGCCTTCGTTTCTACAGGGGCTGGTAAAAGGGGAGCTGGGGGGCATGCCAAAAACAAGAGAGAGGTGGATTCCTGCTGAAACTGCAGAAGGAAGCAGAAGCTGTAACCTACAGAGAGGTTGGAAATGCAGCCATCCAGCCACGGGTAAAATCAGTGAGGACAGAGAGATCCTGGTAAAAGTGCAGAAAGAAACTCATTCAGAGGATAAATAGTCTTAAAATGCAGAAAGAGTGGGGGAAAAGGAAGGGTATTAAAATGCAAAAAAAAAAAAAAAGGAACATATAAAAAGGAGACTTCTAAAAATGCAGTTAAAAGTGTATAAGGAATGAATAAAAGAGCAATTGATATATTATAAAGTAAAATTAAATTAGCTCAATTGGAGTTTCTTTTTAAAATATAAAACGCTGGCCTTTGTTTTGAATCCACTTCATTACTAAAACAGTGGGAAGTTCCGAGTTGAGTCACTGCAATGTCCTTTGGCTTTCAGTTTTGTTATCTTGGTGCAGTATGAGTGTGCTTAATACATTTCCCTAACAAGGAGATTTCCTCATTTGAGTTTAATTTCAAAGAGGCCTTAAAAATTGTTGGCCTGAATTGGGCCCCTTTCCTACAAAGACTTGCACACGTTTTTAATGTTGTTTAACAGTGTTGTCTTCCCTGACTAAGACAAAATGAACAGTGATTACTAATCCAGGAATCCCATTTTTATCATTAATTTGTGGCACCTGTAGACTTCCTAATGTGAGTTACACAGCCGCTGGCAAACTAATTTGATTAACGCCTAGCAAGAAGAACAATAAACAAAAATATCCTGTAACTTGTTGTTTATGTTTATATAAATATTTATCTTATATATATATTTTATATAAGAGAAATACCATCTGGAGGGAAAGCTATTGGTCATTCCATTATGGTGCTAGTCAATGAACTTTCTTTTTATTTGTATTCCACATGTATTAAGTACAGTATATGGATTTAGAATATTTGCAAATCATAGTCATTCAAGTCTACTATTGTATTGCAAGATCTTTCCATATTATAAATTCACTTATATAATGATTGGATCGGAGGTTGTCATTGGAAATAAGAGTGCAAACCCCAATACAATTGCCAGAATAGTGACTGGTTACGATGGAATTATTTTATTGTATGTATTAAAGTAGCATTTAAAGACCCCACTCACAACTGGGGCCTCATTATTCTGGACTATGTACAAATATATAGTAAGAGACAGTCCTTGCCACAAAGCACTTACATTCTTTTCAGTCTTGTCTTAAATTAGATTGTGACAGACACATCAAGGAATGGGGGAAAGAAGAAAAGATTAACTTCAATAGGAATACATGATAACACAGGTGAACAAGGTGTACAGTTGCCTACTTTCAAGTCATTCAGTGTCTGTTTTTGTTTTATTAAATAGAGATTAATAAAAATATTGATCTCAGTTACTGGTATAGCCAACTGCTTAGTCAGTGTGTTTTGTGTTTTGATATTTGATCTCCAATTTTTGGATCCCACAAGGCAAAAGCAAGTTTCTTTACACAGGTAATATGACCTTTCTGGATGTAAGATAAACCACTTGGGACAGCTGCCTCCCTAGGACGAAGCACTGCCAGTTTTACTATAGTTATGGCTCAAGAGCTCTAAAGACAAGGCCTGGCAATCTATGAGGGATAACCTTGAAGTAAAAGCCTCGTGCAAACAAAATGAATTCATTAGAAAAAGGTATAGGCTGTATGTATAGAGACTACAATTGACAGATGGATCTTTTCGTTCCTTGTCATGTATTTGGCCTAGTAATGTTTTGTGTATAAATAAATTAAGGTCACTTATAGTTTGAGCCACCAAGTGATTAGTACAATAAAATTAAAAGGATCTGTTTTGTAAAGAAAAATTAAAATGCTCACATCAGAAATATCGGCTGTATGGGCAGAGGGCAGGGGGATGAAAGGCTAATATGTGAGAGAATAAACAACCAAGGCTGGTGTAAATAAATCAGTGTAGCGCCAAGGACTTCAGTGGGCTATGCCAATTTCTGCCAGCTGAAGATCTACCTAACTTACAATGTGGCTGTCACAGAAGAGAAGATTTGTAAAGAACAAAAAAGAGGCTGGGGTGGGGGGTAGTGGGGGGAAAAGGATAGAAAGTTGTGTTTGAATTTGAGACTGCAGAAGTAAGCAAATCAGAAAAGGGGTATGCAGAAAAAGAAGGTAAACAACGTCTAACCCACGGGAACCTAATCCTTGGGGGGGGAGCCTAACCCGTTAGAATCCAAACCCTAGCTCTGAGTGCCCTCACCAGAGGAACCCTAACCCTAGCCCCAAGAACCCTATCCATAGGAACCCTAACCCTAGGGCAGGAAGCCCTAACGATAGGAGCCCTAATCATAGGGAGGGCAGCTCTAACCATAAGAGCCCTAACTCTAGCACCAGGCACCCTTACAATAGGAACCCTAAAGCTAAGGTTAGGAGCCCTACCCATAGCAACCATAATCCTAGCTCTAAGTACCTACAAAATAGGATCTCTACCCTTGCTCCTAGTACCCCTTCCCACAGGAACCCTAACCCTAGGGCAGGGAGCCCTCGCTATAGGAACCCTAACACTTGGGCAGGAGCCTAACCCATTGGAACCCTGACTCTAGCTCCAAGTACCCTACCCATAGGAACCCTAACCCTAGGACAAGGAGCCCTAGCTATAGGAACCTTAACTGTAGCTCCACGTACCCAAACATGGGGAACCCTAAAACTAGGGCTGGGTGTCCTACCCATAGGAACCCTAACCTGAGCACAGGGAGCCTGACACATAGAAAGCCTAAGCCTAAGGTGTGGAGCCTGACCAATAAGAACCTTGGGCCTAGGGAAGGGACCTCAATGCATTGGAACCCTAACTCCAGCCCCAAGAGCCCTACGAACCCTAACCCTATGGTGAGGAGCACTACCCATAGGAACCCTAACCATGAGTGGTGAGCCCTAGCCATAGGAACCACAACCCTAGCTCCAAGTACCCTATCCATGGGAACCCTAAAGCTAGGGATGGGAGCCCTATGTATGGGAACCCTAACCCTAGCTCCAAATACCTTAACCATAGGAACCCTAACCCTAGGGTTAGGCGGGAGCTGTACCCACGGGAACCCTAACCCTAGGGCGGGGCATCCTACCCACTGGAACCCCAATCCTCACTCTAGGCTGCCTGAGCCATAGGAACCCCAATCATTGGGCCTGGAGCCCTACCCGTGGGCACCCCACCCAACCCTTAACTCCAAGAATCCTATCTTCAGACCCCCTGACCTCCCTGATCCCTTAATCTGGGGAGCTCCACCCCCGACCACCCTGACACCTAGCTCCAAGAAGTCTTCCTGGTGGAATCCCAATCCTAGGAACACTTAACTCCCTGTGAGTAGTGAAGATGATATCCAGGAGAAAACCCCTCCTACTGTTACCTGTATTTGTCAGAAGGCTACAGCTATCAGGACAGAGGTCTCTGTGAACTGCTTCTTCTCAGGTATAAGGTCAAATTTGCTTTCACTTACATACATGCAGCTTCATGGAAATCAGCAGGGTTCCCCAAGTGTAACTGAGAACAGAATTTTGCCCATGGAGTCTGTAGTATGACAGTCAGTCTCTCTCTGTCTCTCTCTCTATATATGAGAGTCTCTCTGTATATATATGAGAATCATGCTTCTTGCCCCAAGGAGTCCTGCAAGGAGGCTATCATTTAGATTATGTTGGAGTCTGACTAAGGACTAGTAGTTTCTTCTTTATTACAAGATCCAGACAACTACATCTGGTACAACTATGCATCTGAGGCGTTATCTATAACTGTAAAAAGGTCTTTATTTTATAAACAGTATATACCAAAATATATCTACAAAATATGCTGCAAATCTCCTGGAAAGCCTTCTTAAAAGTTCTCCATCCATACAGACGGCCTCTATAAGGTCTTCAGACATGTGGAAAGATAGAATTAAGCACATTTTCCACAGATTTCCTTTATTCTGGCACCTAAGGCAGCTGTCTTTTCTCTTCTTCACAAAAGAAGGCAGAGTAGCCATCCTAGTTAGCGTGCAGCTGGGACACATGCAAAGATCAGAAGTGCTGATGGGTTTTGCAACACATGGGAACGTTTTCAATGCCTTGGCAAGACTATCACCTGCGATAGATAAGTTATATAAATTTGGCTTTTCAACAAGATTAGCATTTCAGAGACTGAAGAATAAAGAAGCAGTAACAAGGTTAAACTATCAGCTCGCATCTGTTCTTACACATGAAAAGGGTTAGTACTTATCTCAAATTATGGACCGAATATAAAATCATAGGGGATGATATCAGAGGCAGTTTTTGTTTGCATTATTTATTTATTTTACTGCTTGGAAGAGGTGCTGGGTCATCAGTTCCAGGGACTAAAGTCCTTTATTTATCTACTGAACAGCTGCAGCATGGACAGCGGCAGCACAGGCTTCCTTACACCATCCTGCCAACATGTCTCAGCAGTGATCTGGTCTCCATGCACATTCAGTCCTTGGCACCCCGGCTGAGACTGCTATCTAGGGAATGGTATGATGCCAATGGTGGTGGTGGTTTCTGTGATATGGAGACCTGCCCACTAGGAACATGACCAAGACAACCTCATTATATCATACACCAAACAGCCACAGGCAGCCCTCATATTGTAGGATTTAGGTTTTAAATGATGCTACTGAAATTATGGGTCTGATCACCATCAAATTAGGCCAGATTCAGAAGACTAAGGCTGGGTCTACACAGACGGCGGCAAATTCGCTGCTGTCACATCGATTGCTCTGGATCAACTGAGCGGTCTGTATAGACACGCTCAGTCGATCCAGAAAGCGATGCAGGAAAACCACTCCGGTAAGTGGAGTAGCGCTGCGTGGAAGGGAGCGCTGTTCCCTTTAACACAGCACTGTGTAGACGGCGCGCGGAGAAGATGCTGCAAAGTCGACAGAAGATACACAAGTGATTTACGTCACTTGTGTAACTCCCATCAACTGCCGCTGAATCGCAAAGGTAAGTGTAGACTAGGCTCTTGAAGTGAAAGGTCCCCTATTGCATTATTAATTCCACAGGATATCCAGATTCCAACAACAGTTAAACAAAACTAAAATACAGGAAATCAATATAGGGACATAAAACTTCAGCAGAATGCGTTTTTTTAAAGGAAGGTTTATGTGAATTTAAATGCGCTAAAACAATGAAGACGAAGGTCACAGAAAGGAAACTGCAAATGTATAGAGATAAAGTAATGCATTTCCTAAGTGTTATATGTGTGTCATTTGGCAATAAATACAATTGAAATCAAAACAAGGTCAAGATGAATGAATAAGAAAGTGGGAAGAAAGAGCTACATGTCGGTCTAAGCAAATGGCTGGAAGGATTGGAGAATTAAATAAGGAATGCAAACAAATAAAAGTGCAACAGTGGGGAATGAAAGAAATCTTCCACAAGAGATTAAAATACTGTATAGACCCAATAAAAAACATCTAGAGTATTCATGAAACATGAGGTCAATGAAGGACATGATTTCCCTGTCCAATGTGGACAAAGATTTTTGGGCACATTCAGCCTTGGTATAAAAACTCCACTGACACACAACTCCACTGATACCATATTACTATCCCTGGGCATTAAAAACTCATGAGATGAGTCAGGCTTGAAAAAAATCATGAAATAATTTTTAAAAAATAATAAATGTTGGTTTCTTTTTCTTTTGGGTTTTGAGCCTCCGGGGTCACACTTTCAAGTTTTTCTCTACAACCATAAGAACTAGAAATTTACTTTTAAAAAATGAAAGCTGAGAGTCTCATGTAATCACAAGATTCCAGGAACTGGGGCTTTAACACCAAATATTGCAAGACTTGCAATAAAATCATGAGAGTTGGCAATATGGCTGAATATATTGAAAACAACCAGTGTGCTAGTAAAACTGTGCTATATATAGACTAAGAGGTAGTCTATGATGTACACAGAGGTTATGCTATGACTACACAGATATTTCAATCCCTCATTGGTTATTATTTATATTAAGGTAGCACTTATAGGTTAGGACATCTATCTGGGCCCCATTGTGCTATTCTCTGAACAAATACAGAAAAAGAGAGAGAACCAGCCCTGCAAAGCTTACAATCTAAATAGAAAAGTCAGCTATAGGGTGGCACAAAGGAATTATTATGAATCCCATTTTACAGATAGAGAACTGAGGCACAAAGAGACTAAGTGCCTTGGTCATAAAGGAAGTCTGTAACAGAGCAATGAATTAAACTTCCATATTATGAGCAGGGCTACCCAGTGGGGGGAAAGGGGTAAACATGTTTATCTGAACCGGTTTATATCCTGCTACGGCTGGTCAATCTGAATGATGATACCAACCGTGTAATACTTGGTTTATAAAAAAATATTCTGTTTTAGGTCTCTTCACCTAGCCTATAGCTTTTCAGTTTGGTTATAATGAAGTTCAGAATTCATCCTCATTGACTGGTCAAACCATGTTATAACTCATGATTGTCAGAAAATTTGAAAATAGTCAAATTTTTGGAGCAAAATGGACAACATATTTTCCATTACATTATTTTACATGGAGATTGATTTCACTTTTTCGATCAGTTTTAGTTATAATTTGTTTTAGCCACAGCTGTGTTGAAAAACAGTTGTTAACCCATAACCGCATAGCTGACAACAATGTACAGACAGGCCTCATTATTGGAGCTGGTTGGAAAAATTCTTCCACAGAAAATGTTGGTTTTTTTGGTAAAATTTGAATTTAAAAAAAATAGTTTTCAGCTAAAATAATTCTGTCTTCAGACATTCAGGTTTTTTTATTAAAAAATTTAAAATTATCCACAGAAAGCAGACACTTCACAAAAAAATCATTTAGTTGAAAACCAAATTTCCACCAGTCCTAGTCATTATAGTGGCTAAATCTTTAAACGAGAGGGGAAGATTCATAGTCTGAGATTCTAAGACTAGAAGGGACCAGTGTGATCATGTAGTCTGACCTCCTGTATAACACAGGCCATAGAACTTCCCCAGAATAATTCCTTTGAAGAGCAGGATGTATCACTTGGATATATAATGTCTCACCTAAACTTTGTCTACTTTTGCTGCCATATTAATTAGCTGCCATATTCTACCAGAAAGGTGACTGCATTTCAGTAGTTGATAATGCCATTATATAAAATGCTTCAGGGTAAATGGATCCACACTCCAGAAACCTGCTCAACATAGTTTTCACCACAACTGTATAAAGGCATGAATTATTCATACTTATTTAATTAATAGTACTAATATATTCACAATCAATATGAAGAAACCATGTACTTCACAAATAAAGGTAATGCCTAAAGTGGGTGCATGATATAAATATTAACACAAAGGCTTTTAGATAATAAGTTTTGTACTGTAGATTCATCTGGCCTAAACATTAAATCCTTTTTCCTCTTTTCTTTTAATATTGCTGCTTTTACTATAATCTCTGTTAGAAACTGATTGGAAAGCCTTGTCTGTTCCTTCTACAGTAATCCATCAGTCAATGTCAGCAATGAGTCCTGAACCAGTCCTGCTTTTACATCTGTCTACACTGTTGTTTTAGCTTATTTTTTTCTGGAAAAAGCATTGATGAAAAATAACAATGCAGATATATTTTTTTAGAACATTGGATCAGAACCTTTTAAATCTCAGGGGGAGTCTGAATCTAGATCTAGACTTCATGTCTTGGGCCCATCTCCAGATTTTCACAATTATAACAAAGGGGTCTGTTTTCAGCATTAGCTTTATGATGTTTTACCAAGTTTTATGTAAGGCTGCCCCAGGGCTCTTGAGCATACTTTCTTTCTGAGACCTGATTCAACAAGGTACTTATATATGCGCCCCACCTTAAATATGTCAGTAGTCCTACTGAAGTCAATGGGAATATACATGTGCTTAAAGACAGGCATGTGCCTAGAGACCTTGGAACAAGGGGGCACTGAATTGAAGAATAATCTAGACAAGATCTCAGGTTTCCCCTCATTCCTTTGTCCCTGTTTATTATGGAAATGCATTTCAGACCCAACCTCTGCGAATATAAATTGGCACTGCTCCACTGGAGTGGCATCAATTTATGCCAGTAAAGAATTTGTGGTACTCTCAAGAAACCCAAATAATGTCTCCATATTTGTATTTGGATTGTTTGGGGTTTTTTCATGAAATCTAGGCTTCTGATTGTATTTCCATCATCCAGGTATTGAAGTGCTCTGAGCAGGCCAGGTCTTGCTTAAACAGAAACTCACATACAAATAAACAGAAATATTGGAAACACAGAGAATTATTAGAAGTTTTGTCTTTTATAACTTACCCACTGGATCCTTTCACATGCTGGGAAAGTAGGATGAGAAATCTCTTCCAAGAACAATATTAAGTCATTCCATAGATGGTGCTAAAATATAATGATTGGCCATCTGTTTTCGATATTAGCAAGCAGTCTGTTTAATGGAGTTGTGATCAAATTCCAGGAGGTAACATTCTCTGGGTTATCTGATATTCACCTTGTTTTCACTTCTGTTCCTCAGATAAGTGTTGAGCTCCATGTCCATTGTTCATATAATATAATCAGTCCGCAAAACTATACTAGCCTTTCTTAGTACAGTGCCAGAAATTCTCATATAATCCTTCTGACAGTCTCATGAAGATCTTCCATTCTAAATACATTCAAAGACGTGACCAGGCAGTGGCAGTTGCCAATGGTAGAAACAAGACACATTTCTGGAGTGTGTGGCACCAATCTGTTTCAAGGTAACCTTCCCAAACAATTTCTCAGTGGGAATTCCCCAATGCTTAGCACAATATCACTGCCATTCAATGTGCAGTGGTGCAAAGATACTGTTTTCTGCTACTAAACTACTAAGGGATTTCAATTGTGTGGTGTCAGAGAGTTTTGTGGCATTTTGCTGCTTCCTGTTGAAAACGGTAACCTGTTGTAATTCAGTGGTTCCCAAACACTATACTAAGATGACTGCATTTTGTCTTTTTTTGCAACCCATCATTACATATATGCAGCCTCTGCCCTGGCACTGCAATTCTAATCCCAGCCTGGCGCAGAGAGAAGGCTCCAGTGGTGGGAGATGGAGAGCAAGCCCACGTTGCACTCATCCCTCAGAGGGCCCAGCTTCCTGTTCCAGGCATTGTGACCTAGTGCCTGGGGTCACCGCGCCACTCAGACAGCTGGGCCAAACCTGTGTGGCACTGCAACCTCAGGCACCTGGTCGAAAGACACAGAGCTGGGAGCCAGGCCCAGCTCTGTGGGACAAACACTGCCCTTGAAGGCTGAGCGCAGATCGGGCTTGCTCTCCAACCCCCTCCTCCAGGCCCCACGTCCACACTATGCCAAGTTCATGGAGGGTAGGTCTATCAATGACTATTAGCCAAGATGGCTATGCCTCGGACTACCAGAACTGGGAGAGGATGACCGCTTATCAGTCACTTGATAGATGCCTTATTCTGTTCATTCCTTCCGAAGCATCTGACATTGGAAGACAGGATACTGGGCTAGATGGACGATTGGTCTGCCCCACTGTGGCCATTCTTATGCGTCAGCAATATTGCCATTGCTCCTGATTCCTCCTTCAGGCATAAAAATAAGAAATCTGATTTGTGTTCTGTTCAACTTATTCACAAATAAAAAATCTCATTCTTAGCCATTTGGAGAATATGAACTTCAAATGCATTGCTGGTATTTTCTTGTCTACTTTGGTAACAAATATGCTGTCTCTGCTTAGGAACACGTGTCTTCCATCAACCAAATAAAATGTGTTCTGTTCATCTGATGTCTGTTTATAATAAAACACGCTGAATTAAAGTGTCTCATTGGTGACTAAACATGTTGAAGTACCAGTCTTTCATTTTTAAAGCTGTCCATTCAAATCCTGGCTCAGGCTCAAAAAGAAAATGTAACCTGTAGTTTTATACTGCTGCATAGTGGACATATATCCAAATCAGTAAGCCACCCACTATTTGTGATATCAGAGGTTCAAGACTAGATTACTGCATGTCAGGCTAGAAGTTTATTGGCAGAAATGTGAGGGAGAACTTGCACAGGACTATCCCCAATGATCTGGATCTGAGGTGGCAAAATTTGCAGACGATACAAAATTACACAAGGTAGTTAAATCCAAAGCAGATCGTGAAGAGATACAAAGGGGTATCACAAAACTGGGTGACTGGGCAACAAAATGGCAGATGAAATTCAGTGTTGATATATGCAAAGTCATGCACATTGGAAAACATAATGCCATAGATGACAGGTGACTCCTGCCTTTGGAGAGACTGGGTGGGGGGCATCGGCGCTCGGACCATGGCCTCATCCCCTCCCCCAAGGGCCCACCCATGCTCCACCCACCCCCACTCAGCTCCCTCTTCCAAGGTTCCCTTCCCAGCTGCCTTGTCCCAGCTGAGGCGGGCTCATCCCTACCTAGCTCCACTCAGCAGCCAAGCCCGGTGGCCAACAGGAACATGTTTTCCAATGGGACTGAGCTGATGCTTCGGCCTTCCCTAGCAGCAGCTGGGGGCTTGCATGGGCTTAGTCCCCAGGCAGTTGGGGAAGTGGGGTCCCAGGAAAACTCCTTCGTTTCACTTGAAAAGCTGGGGTGGAGGTGGCCCCTCTGTGCAAGGGGGGACATAGCTGTGGGGAGAGGAGGAGCTCTCCGCATGGGCAGTGCAGCCAACCCCACCAGGGAGAGGGGGGAAAGATCTGCCCCCTCCTCTTTGGGCTCGCGGGCCCTTGTGAGGTGATGGGGCAGGGCTGCATGGGGCAGGGCAAGGGGAGCTAAGGCCACCAGCTGATTTACTGCTGGGAGCTGCTGCAGGAGAGGAACCGAGTAAAGCACCCATTGCCGGCACCTCTGCCTCCAGGTGACTTGGGGAGTAGGGCTGCACTCCTCCTCTCCCCTGGCAGCAGAGGGAGTGAAGCCACCTGAAGGGTGCACTTTTCTGATCCTGTGGGGGGTCCCAGTAGTAAATCAGCTGGTGGCTTTGGCATCTCCCACCCCGCATGGTCCTGCCCACATGGAGAGCCCCTCCTTACCCCACAACTCTGTCCCCCATAACACAGAGGGGCCAATCCTGCCCCAGCTCTCTGGGGAGAGGATGTAGAGGCAGGAGAGCCTCCCACCAAGCAGGAGTGGGGCCTGGGGTGGAGAAGGGGTGTAGCACGGGCAGGGTGGAGCGGGAGCTTCCAGCAGTGACTGTTTCGGGAGGCTTAGCCTCCGCAGGCCTATTACTCCTGCCGCCTGTGCATAATCCCAACTACAGCTACGAAATGATGGGGTCTATATTCGCTATGGCCATTCAAGAATCAGATCTTGGAGTCATGGTGGGTAGTTCTCTGAAAACATCTGCTCAATGTGCCGTGGTGATCAAAAAAATGAACCAAATGTTAGGAAGCATTAGGAAAGGGAAAGAAAAGACAGTAAATATCAGAATGCCACCATGTAAATCCATGGTACGCCCACACTTGAAAACGGCATGCAGTTCTGATTGCCGCATCTCAAAAAAGATGTATTAGAACTGAAAAAGGTACCGAGAAGGCAACACAATTGATTAAGGCCATGGCACAGCTTCCATATGAGGAGAGATGAAAAAGATTGGGACTTTTCACCTGGAAAAGAGATGACAAAGAAGGTATATAATAGAGCAGTAGTTCTCAATCTTTTGGGGCTCAGGACCCATTTGTAAATGTTTATGACCTATAATGACCCAGTAAATAGTGTGGGGGTGGAGGCCCGGTGTTGTTTTTGATCAGATCCTGTCCCCTGGGGGGTGGGTTAGGTCCTCTCCGGCACTCAGTCCACAGTGGTGGCTCCTGCAGCTCCTGGGCTGTGGGTCTGGGTGGGCTTGGGTCTCCGCTCCAGGCGTTTGCAGCACTTCTCAGGTTTGGCTCCACCCTCCTTACTGGACCAAATTAGTGAGAGTGGAGTTGTGACCTGGCTCTTGGGGTTGCAGTGCCACTCAGTCAGATCTGGCCTACTCCAACTTCCATCGTCATGACAGCGAGGCTAACCCTGTGTGTGCTGGGACCCCAGAGGTTGCAGTGCGAGGAGCAGGGAGGAGAGACCAGCCAGCTTCGTAGGACAGGCACCACAGGAGTTGCCACACAACCCTTTGAAACATTCTGGCAACGCAGTTTTGGGTCCCAACCCAGGGGTTGAGAAACCCTGTGACAGAGGTCTCTAAAATCATGAACGGTGTGGAAAAAGTGGAGAAAGAAGTCTTATTTACTTCTTCTCATAACACAAGACCCAGGGGTCACCCAAATAATTTAATAGGCAGCAGATTTAAAACAAAAGGAAGTACTTCTTCACACAATGCACAGTCAACCCGTCAAACTCGTTGCCAGGGGATGTTATGAAGGCCAAAACTAAAACGGGGTTCAAAAAAGAATTAGATAAGCTCATGGGGGATAGGTCCATCTATGGCTATTAGCCAGAATGTTCAGAGATGCAGCCCTATGCTCTGGGTTTCCCAATCTCCGACTGCCAAATGCTAGGACTGGACAACAGGGGATGGATCACTCAATGATTGTCTGTCCTGTTCATTTCCTCTGAAGCACCGGGCATCGGCCACTGTTGGAAGACAGAGTACTGGGTTAGATGAACCATTGGTATGGATGTTATGTTCTTATGTTCCTAGCTATTAGCTCCTCACTTTTACTTGCATAACATTTATATTAGTCCTTTCAAAAAATGCAAGTGTGTCCCTGTGTCAGATTCACTTCCTTGTTGATTTGCTTCTGCAAAGCAGAGATAGTCTAGAACTTTTTGTGTTCTGGTTTGGATCTATCATGTTTGAAGAGAGTCAGATTTAACAGATCCAAGTCAGAACACAGACAGCTGTGGCCCATCCTGCATGAGTGAATGGGTTATGGGAATAGTTTATTCCTGAGAGTCTTGAAGCAGCATGTGGCCACATATCTTCTGGTGCTCCATAGGTTTGCCGTTCTTGATTGCGCAATGCTTACACTGTATCCATTTTAGTGCATTTCTTTGAATTTGTAGTGATAAGCAAGGTGTAAAAACCTATATAAATAAATCAGGTTAGATTAGATTCAAATTCATGAAGGTGAGCTATTGAGATTTTGAAGGTTGGTGTCCTGCTATTTCAAAAATCATGATTTAATGTATTTTTAGTAAAGTATTGTGCAGTGCTCTGAGTACCTTAAAAATGTGGTTGGCGCCAGTAAGGTGCCTGAGCTTAAACATGGGAAAACAGAGTTTAGCCACTTATTTGGGGAAGGTGGAGATTAGTTTGGGTTAGTTTATCCACTTCTTTTTTTACCACTACATCATTGGGTGGGTCTTTGTAAATAAGATGAATGCTGCGATTATTAAATATAAGGTATTCCTGAGAGACTGTGTTGGAGCTAAAATGACCCGTCTGCAACTTGAATTGTTATGGGAGCTATAAACTGGTGAAGTCAGCTGGTCTAGTAACAAAAGACATGCATTACAACAAGGGTGAAATTTCCCCCTGCGCAAAAGGTCAGCCTAAGGCACACACACCACTTCACTTGTAATTTGGCTTATCTAGTGCACGGGCCTTGTACAAACACTCTGCGTAAAGGTGAATTTGCCTCCAGGTATGTTTCTTCAAGTGACCAGGTGCCATTAACGTAAAATGGCTCTTACAATCAAACAGGAAGAAAACCAGCTCAGGCTATAATCCATTCCTGTAGCAAATTGATGTGGTCTTCTGCAGCCTCGAAAACCTCGGTCTACCAGATAGCTGTTCTTATTGAATTTCCTAGGTTCCTTCTAAATGTCGGATTGGAACGTCAGTCACCAGCCCTTGCCTGTACATGTGTGTGATCGCTGAGGAGGGAATTAACTCCTTGCTTGCTGGAAAGCAATCTTGGGTTCTTCAGCCTGTTACAATGATTTATATAGATTTTCTGAAGGCTTCGACAGACCTTAGTTCCAGAACAATCAGAAATGTGTACAGGCCCAAACCGGTTTTTACCGGCATTTCTTCAAGAAATCAGATATATTTGTTTGACCCTTTGAGAATTTGGCCACAAGGATTTGGAATTAGAAAAAAGGAAAATCTCCTATTGAACGGTTTGGAATTATATAAATGCTACAGTGAACAAATCTTTTACATTTTAAATGGTGTATTATCATTTACAACTTTATAAACTGCAGATCTTCAGGTCAGAAAGGTGATGTGCGTGCTCATGGGGGTGGGGGGGCCATCTTTTTGTTATATGCATGTGTAGGGCCAAGCACACAAGGAGCCTCTAATTGCTGCTACTATTTCTATAGGACAAGATTGTGAACCCCTTAGTCACTCTGGTAAGCCGTTACTCACATGAGTAGGATCCTGAAGCCAGTGCTCAACAACTGGCTCACCAACTGGCCTCAGCAAATAATTATAGTAACAAATTCCTGCTGCTATTTAGTTTTTCTAATATTTGTAAGTTGCTCAGATACTATGGTGATGGGTGTGATATGAAATACGGATATATTGGGTTTGAAAATTAGATAATAATAATAATATCAGATAGGTAACTATAGTATAACTATTTTGAGGAATTCAGATATGATCAAATGATCCATCTTTCCAGCCTTTAAAATTGCATATGCCATTTACAATCTCACTTGGTCAAGCAGTTTCACGTGTTGCGTGTGCAGCTAAATGTTAAAAGTCATGTCATCCAGCACCGCTCCATCACTGGTTGAGAACCCAGGCAGGAAGATATATGAGACTTTCCTTTGTGACATTTCCATCTGTAGATATGTATGAATGGGTAGAACTAACCTTTTGTAATAACCACAGTTTTCTGTAGTTCTAATTTTTGTACCTGCTGCTTGAAAGATGATAAGACTTATTCATAGAATTCACACTCCAGTGGCTTGATAAATATATAACATGCTGAAAAGGTGTTTCTTGGTGCAGTGCCTATTATCCATCAGGTCTCAGCTTTCCTTGCATTTGGTTCTGAGGTGGCTTTTATTATTATTATTATTTATTATTTATTTGACATTTTTGGCTGACTTCTTCGATCCTTCCCCTACCAACAGCCACAAAGAAAAATAGTGCTTGGACAACTAAAACTAAATGTGGCATGACAAAAAATAAGTTTATATACTTTTATTATATTATCTCTTATTCCCTATCTGACAAATTAGGAAAGAATATTGTCAAGCAATATTCTCTATCAAGCGCAATGCTTATTAGTTATTTTCCTTTGACCTTCTGCCTTAGAAAATTAATTCACTTGAGCTGTTCACACATAGAACATTAGGAAAAAAATAATGTTAGCACTTGTGAATATAATCTCTGCTGGAAAGCTGGGCAATTATTCAAAGGGCTAATCTTATCTCTTCTTTCATTTTTATATGGCAAGCCTACATTTAAAAGCACTGGATATACCATGCTACTGCCTTGCACTTTCAAACCACAGTAAATAAATGATGCTAAGTGCCACCAAGAGTGAAAGAGCTTATAATGAGAAGTGTGAGTAGACATGTGCCCCATTCATCATTCTGTTCAGTCCTATATTGGGGCTCTTTTTATCAGCAGTATTCATAGCAATGTCATCACCTCTGGTATAAATCTTCTGTCAGCGTCTGTCGTCCTGATGCCCCATTAAACTCATGCTTTCACATAATCACTGAATGACCTTTGGATGTCTTTCATTAACCTCTGACCTGAACCCTGCTGGCATCTCGTTGGTAGGTAAATCTGTAACATGACATTTGCTTATGACTCTACATTTATCCTTGCTTAATATTTGGGCCTTTCATATTTTTGTTCGGAAGCTAAGATATAGTTGGTATCTCAGATAATAGTGGGTCTTTTTCTTGGATATAAAGCCTTGAAACAAAATATTTTCAGTAATAACATGACCTAAGTGTCCACTAATATCTTTTCTGACATTTTCCACTGGTGGTTACTGAATCCGATTAATCCTATTAATTGTAAATTGAAGCAAGGTTTTAGTCTCACAAATAATATGCTCTTTTCTGACAAAAGTTCATTTTCTCTCAGATATTTTTGCCTTGCTTTGTTCTGCTAATGAGACTCGGAACTGATTAATTAAAACTAAATTGTGCAGCTGTGACACAGCTCAGCCTAAAAGTCCTGCCTTTAAAGAGAGGAAAGTCTGCCTTTTGCACAGTTCAGTGATTTTGAAGGAGAAAAGTTTTGATCTACTAAACTCAGCATGGACTTGTAACCAGGACCTCCCGAGCTCTCATCCTGACTCTACTACTATTTTGCTGCAAGACCTTGGACACATTGTTTGCTTTTTTCGTGTCTCAGTTACCTCATCTGTAAAATGGACTGTTATAAAAATTAGTTACAGTGAAATCTATTCCATAAGTGACTACATAAAAATGGAATCTACATACTCAGCAGATCTCCTCCTTCTGTGTATTCAGCTACATGCAGACAAAAATAAGCTTTAACTTCTTTTTATTCCTATTAACCCCCTAGATAAGAGTGAGCAAGATTCTATATCTTCTTGTATGTCATCAACAGAATGGTTTACTAAGGATGGGTCTACACTGGGAACTAACATCACCATACCTTCGTCTCTCAGGCATGTTGAAAATTCACATCCGTGAGAGATGTAGCTATGTGGACCTAAGCCCCAGTGTAGACAGCACTAGATTGACCGAGGAATTCTTCCATCAATCTAGCTATCGCTTCTTGGGAGGCCTTGGGAGAACCCCTCCTGTCAGCTTAGGTAGTGTCTACACTGAAGAGCTGTAGTGGTTTAAGTGTAGACGTATCCTTAGGTCCAGATTCTTAAAAGATATTTAAGTGTCTAACTCAATTGATTTCAATGAGATCTAGGTGTCTAAATACCTTTGAGGATCTAGGCCTACATTCCTAGCAGTTACATCTCTTCGAACCCACTGAACAAAGGTACCCCCATCAACTTGCCTCCTGCAAGGGTGGGAGGGGGGTGGCTATACTATGTGATTGTCTGGAGGCAGGATAATTATGGCCCCATGTGGCTGTGGGTGACTTTGACACTGGCTATCAGTGACTGTGAGTGGTACTGGGTGAATGTTTTTAGGTGCAGTCTCTCTGTGGAGATGTAGAAGAGAGAGACTAGATATTGCAGCAGAAGCAATGGGAATAGAAGACATGGAGTACGGGGGAGAGGGTGAGAGAAGTTGTGGGAGTTTTGCTTGAGGGCCCATCCACGCGTCGTTCTGCTTCTGATATCATTGTTTGAATGTCCATGGTACGAAAACAGGCCATACAGAGGGCTGAAGCAAATTCATTAAAAAAGCTGAGTGCATATTCTTAGAATGACTTTTGCATTTTTTTCTGCTGAGAATATGAGACTGTAAATCATCCTTTGAGCAACACCAGCACAACAAAAATAGGGAGACTACCAACAATCTTCTAAGATTATAGTCATCTTGTCCCACCTACTCCACCCTAGGCATTAAAAGGCAACTGTCACCAGAGAGCCAAGCAGGTTTCAATGGAAGATAGGGTTGTTATTTATTATAAATTATTATTTTGATTTATTCATTAATGTATTTGTTTAGTTCGGACAACGTGCCCTGAAATATATAGTGTACACAAAACAAGAGAGTCCATGTTATGAGTGTTTTACAGTCTAGAAGGTTAAAGGGACATACCCATAATTTTTTTGCATTTTTTCTCTGTTTGTACTACATCCCCATAATGCAAACAATTTATGTTATTGGTTTCTGTTTTAGTGTGAGGATCCTCCATTCACAGGTAGAGGGTATATCTCACTTCAACTCATGACTAAGCACCATCAAGATGCTGGAGTCAGGGGCTGGGGTGGGGGAGATGATTAATGATGTTTTTTCTTTAGTTTACTGCATTCTGTTGTGTCTTTTTTGTCTTCTTTCTCTGTGTTTTCATCATTTCTAGGTTCTTTCTCCTTTTCACCTCTGCTTGCATATTTTTCATTTCACACAGGGTCAATAGTCCAGTTTAAATATTTGGTACATAATAAAATGTCGGAAACAAATTATTTAGATGCCTCGAGTAATTGTCCTGAATTGTGGTTTGCAAACAGACTTTTGTCATTAGACTGACAGCAGCAAAAGCCTAGTTCCCTACCAATCAGCTAAAGGAACAACTCTGTTAACGCTCTGTTATGCAAGAGCCAATTAATGCCAACCGGCAAGGGGGTGCAGAGGGGTTAAAGGAATCTCCTGGGTCTGGCACGTACACTCTAGTTCACCAAAGACTCTCATGTGAGATCTCCAATGAAAGCCAGTGTCACAATGGTCATCAATATGTATGAAATGAAAGAGTTCTCTATGTATACTGAAAATACATTCTTTGAGTCTGTATCTGGAGGGTTTCATCATCCGCAAAGGTGAAAAACAGGTTTTCAGTCAGACAAGAGATGTTTCTTCCTTTATCTGTTTACGTGTACATTGAACATGGTCCTGTTCACAGTGGGTCGCCTATCGTCAGTCTGAAGCGAATGAAAAGGAAGGATTGTGAGGACTTCAGGAAAAAAAAAAGGAGGAGAAAAGCAGAGGGTGCTGGGGTGGGAACCTTATTTAGCAGTATACATCAAAGGCCAAATCCTTTTCATACAGGATATACTATATCCATACAGATATACTATATGCATGCTGTTCGCACTGACATCAGTGGGAGATGATGTGAGTACATCAATGAGGACAAATTTGGCATAGGGGCTGACACAGTCCTGAACTTCTTACTCAATCAGTTATTCCACTCCCTAAGTAAGAAGTTCAAGATTGGGCCATTGTTAATTATTGGTAGTGTTTTATTTATCCAGTGTTACAGGTGTGCTAGGTGTGCTAGACATGTATGTAAGCCAGATTTAGACATGTACTGCAACCGAGTTTAGATGGCAGACTAGCCAGACAATGCAGAGACATAAGAAAGATCAGGAAATCACAAAAGCAGTGTGATGGAATGGGGAAGTTTAGCATGTGTTTTCCTAGTTTCATGGATTTTATTTGGATTTAAATACAAATTTGGCAAAGATTTTCAGTGATCTAATTTGTACAACCTCATCTGGGATGCTAGATAAGTACAGAGGTGGCTAGCCTGAGTCATCGCACATGCCACCATGGGCACATTATTTTTAGTGTGCTAGCTCAAATTAGCACATGTATGTTTACCTGAGCTGGGAATTTCATCTCCCAGTTGCAGTGTAGATGTACCTGGAGTGGGGCACAAAGGCCTTTTTGGAAGAAGTGTGTTTTAAGGAGGAACTTGAAAAGTGGAGGCATGGCTTGGTGGGGGAAGAGGAGGAGGCTGATCTCTTTGAGATCAATGGAAAGACACCTATTGACTTTAGTGGGCTTTTGAGGGAAAGAATATGTCCTGGAATAGCGGGTAATGGAGAAGAAGGCCTGGAGAGGAGAGCAGAGACACAAATGGGCGGTTAGTAATGAGGTCCACATTGAGCAGCTGAGCACATTAACGGGAATAAAGACATCCTATTTCCATAAATGACCATTAGTTTTCTGCAAATGTTTTTAGAAATGTAAAGAGTGATTTTCACCCACCCAAATCATCTTGGAAATCCCCCTTTGTGTAATCTTGAAAATGCTTGAGACAACTCACTGGCAGCAAATGTCGTCAGATGGCCAAAGTGGCAGAGAGCTATGCTGTCTAAAATGATGTTGGGGGGCACTAACTGAAGGGCAAGCCAAGAACACTGCAACAGCATTGGAGCTTTTCTAAAAGAGGCGTTGCCAGCTTCACTAGGGAGAGCTGGATAATTTATAGGTTAACATTTTCTTTTTATGTGAATAGCATTTTTTCTCATTTATAGTTAATTAGGTTAAGCATGCATGGGGAGTGAGGGAGGAAAGTCTTTCAGAGACGATCTAAATGATTAGTAATTTGAATAAAGTTAAAAGAAACCTCTAAAAGATGTAGCTCTGGCATATATTAAATATGTCCCTGTAACTAGCGTATACATCAGATAGGAGTTTTAAAGAATCTTACATTAATTATAACACCAACATAAAAAGTCGTAGAGCATCTTTTATTGATTTAGCCTGTTCATTCTTTTAACAAGTAACTATTAGACTTTTCTAGAACAGTGGAGGCTTTTTCTTCATTTCTCAGGTTTATATATTTTGCACACATTTCCAGTCCTGGGCCTTGTAGCTCAGACACAGGATCAGTGAAGGTGAATTGCAAAGCAAAGATGAACAATGAGTAAACCGCTAACTTCATAATACCTTTTTTTTCTTTTCCTTTCTTTGAAATCCTCTCGACGCTTCCTGGTTTGTTGAACATATATCAGACTGATTCTATGGCTTTGTCTACACACGGAAGTTGCATGGTTTTACTCGTATCGGTTTAAAAACCAATGTATGGACACTCTTGTATCAGTTTAGAAATGGCTTATAGCAGTATAGCTTGCGTTGATAAATTTAAATTGATTTGAGCTAAACTAGTACAAATTGTGTGTGTGGTCAAGCTCTATGATATTAAAAATGCACAGATGGCATGGGTTACAATGAGACAGTATTTGCAGTGGCATGTTTTGGGATGTCTGCAGTCAGGTAGGAAGCACCAAGCCAACTCCACAGAGGGAGGGGGGACTCTTTAAAAAGTTAGTTAAAACATATTTCTGTGCTGAATGCCTTCCAGAGACTGCTTAGTGGGGATCCTCAGCACAGAAATCTAATTTTTTAATTCTATTTTCATTTTACTCTGCAATTCACCTTTAAGCCACAATGAGAGCAGCAGCCTAGCTAAGGAACCTTGGTGCAGGCCTCTGTTCCCAGTAATTAAAGATGAAATCATCCCAGCTGGGTCAAGTGGATGAGCCCCCAGAGCAGCTCTGGCAGAACTGGCCTGCCAGCATCCTTAGCCTTCTCCAGCCTCGGCTAGCTAAGCTAACCATAAATGGGAAGGTGGGGAGGAGGGCAGAGGCTGGAATGCACCAGCCATGCATTGCCAAGAGAACTGAGCTTCGGACTAAAGTTAGACCCCTGATGGGGGGAGGGGAGGAGTCTTACCTCATAGAATGTATTGATTTATTAACTGCTAGTTTTCTCAGATTCATTCTCTTGTATCCCACCCTCCTTTTCCCTCCAAATAAAGTTCTCTATTCTTTTTAACTCCTGGACTTGGTGTTTGCGAGTGAGGAAATATTGCCCATCAAGGTGGCATGTATAGTTTCCCAGATTTTCAGGTGGGGTCTTGAGCCAGTGTTAGTTAAATCTTTAAAGAAACCCCTAGAAAACTGAACCCGCCCAGCCCTTTTTGTTACCATCAGCACCTGGCAGAAGGGTTAGGAAGAGTTGAGTAAGAATGATCATCTCTATTTTACTGATGGGGACACTAAGGTATAGGAAGTTTGACTGATGTGCGCAGAATCACACAGTGAGTCTGAGAATAGAACAGAAGTCTTGAGACTCATGGCCAAATCAAACTGCTTCTCTTAGAAGACAAATATCTCATAACTTTAAGCCAAAGAGATATTTTCACACATAGTCATTCAGGAGGAACAATGGTGGATACAATGGAATCTGTTTACAGCAAGCTTGGATATATATGTTGTGATCCCGTAGCCTGAATATAGGAAGAGAAGCCAGGACTTTCTGCGTTCTGTTTCTGGCTGTTTTCCTAACTTCATTGATGGCCGTCAACAAATCATTTAGTAATAAAACAGCACTTTTCTCTCTCTGTTATGGTCCTTGGGTGGTTCTTTAACCCATGTTACAGCCACTGTACTTGGAGCACCCACACCCCAAATACCCTGAGGCAGAGGCAATGCCAGAAGTGAGGCTGCAGCTCGGAAAGGGCAAATGTGTAATTACAGACATTCTCCGTGCCATCAGCACCCATAGGACAGCCAAGGCAGGTAGTCATAACTGGGCAGTCCTGCTTAAGTTACACTGAGGGTCATTGCAGCTCCCAGAGCAGCCTGGAATCAGCAAGGTGCAAAGTTCCTAGAAGGCAGTCTTCACTGGTAAAAACAACAACAAACTCTTGGTGGAGGAAGCAAGGGAGTTATGCTCAGTCACTCTCTCCCTCATTTTTGCCCCAGCAAGCTTGCCCTCTCCATGGCTGACAGCCCTGTTGCCAAGCCGCCAGATGGAACATCTCTCGTTTGGACATTCAGCTCAATTGGTTTCTCTGGCCGTCATTGAGTTGGGAAAATACTCTAGACTTGGACTATCTCTCCGAACCACAACCCCAGCACCCTGAGGGCCTTGGCAGCGGAAAGCGTGGGGATGGAGTCTGCCCACAGTCATTGGCACTCCAAGGCTACCACCAAGGGCAGTTCTTCAGGGTATCATTCCCCAAATGGATCTTGCAGGCCTGGTGGAATCCATGCCAGCGGATGCACCCGGACCTGCCTCCTAGTGATGTTTTTCTGTGAAAATAATGACTTCACTGTAAGAAGGTGCCAGTGTATTAAAAAGGTAAGAGGGAAAGCATTTTTCATGGCGAACACTTGCTGTCAATATGGATAATGAGTTACTTGCTGCTAGTTCCTTTCTTTTCTGGGACGACACGGCCCATAGACATTTGTGAAAAGCAGATATTATTCAGCTATTTGTGAGTGCAGGGTCATTGCATCTCTAATTTTTTTTTCCTTTGGGCAGGTGGCCTAATAGCATAGCAGCTGAACCTCCTTTTTAAAAATTTAATTTTAATTGAATGCACTGCTAGAGATGCCTTAAATTGACTCTTTTTGTTTAAATTTCCTAGGGGAGTTTGCCCCAAGACCTCTATTCTAGTGATAACTTATTCTGGCCAATGGAGCCAGTGTATATTTATTGTATATCTCTTTGCTCTTTCTCCGGCTTCTGTTACTATGAGCACTGCGGTTGCTCATGACTAGAAAATTACTCAAGTGTGAACTGTTTCACTGTCTGTCACTTTCCTCATTAGGCTAGTGAGAAAATGTATCTATGACTCTGTCACACAGTCCTCATTAGGTTAGCAGCATATTGGGCTCATTTCTTCTTTTAAAGAGGGCTGCAGGAAAATGGTTGTTTAGTTGATGCTCCTGAGTAATAACTGTAAATAGCAAAAGCAGGGCTCAACTTATTCCTCCTTGAAATAATTGTGGTGTTTGCACTGTCTGACTAATGGAATTGTCACTAGTAGAGGGTTTGTGGGAGGATGCGTAATCTCATTTCTTATTCTGAGAGGATATAGAGGCAGATGCTTGAAGTAAAGGGTATTAACTGAGCAAGGGGATGGTAGATACAGGACCAGAGCACGACCCACATTTGGCATCTGCTTCTCCTTCTGGTTTATATCAGAATAAGTCTGGAGTAATGCCACTGAAATCAATGCTTTTTCACCTGTGTTGATATGAGCGAGATAAGAGTCAGGCTTAATGGTTGTAAAACTAGTGGAGCAAGGAACAGCTGAGTTCTAAGCCCTTGTTTCACTTTGGGACAGATTCAGCCAACATGGTACAGCCACATAAAATGTACAGCTCTCTGCATGAGTTGTGCTCCAGAGGGAATTCTCCCCAAGAGGGGACTCGATTGAGATATTTCTGCTTCCAGACATCCCATTGGGTTTCTGCTGGGAGAGGTGATGTGTTGGATTAGCAAGTGCCTTCTCTCTGACTAATGCTCCTTACTTTTAAGAAAACTTTGGCTCCTTAGTCATCCGTCAAAGTAAAGGTAAACTTGCTCTGCTTTCCACAATGGGCAAACCTGAGCTGAAATGGGCCCAATGACTCCTGTGTGCTTTAGAAAGACACTTAACAATTGCTGTGCCTGGATTCCCTTATTTGAAACTTTGGGAAAGGAGCAATGCTAAGGTCTTGTCTACAATTTTAGCCCCCAGAGGTACATCAACCTATCTCCACCCATGCAGACACCTAGGATGGACATGGTGCATTGGTGTAAACTGTGACTTAAACCACTTAAGCTTGTTCAAATTGTTCAAATCACAGCTTACGCTGATGCATCATCTCAACACTAGCTGTTTGCACTGGTGTAACTACAATGGTGGCTAAAAACAGCAGTACAAACAAAGCCTATTTTACCAAGTTTCTGGCTGTTAGGATTAGTAAGTGAGTTTGTAAAGCACTTGGCATATAAAAAGTGCTAAGCTGCCATTAGGAAACTTGCTTCTTAGGGAAGCTGGTTTTGTGATTTCCTTTTGATGTCCTATTTATGATTTCTATATTTTCTAAGTTTTATTCATGGGGACAAAGAACTGTAATCTAGATTGCACAATGACACATGCAGTCTTGACACACTTGATAAAAACATGTAAGGCAATTTCTAGGTGCCACATCAGACTTTCAGTGTTGATGATCCATTCTTGTTCTGCCATATAAACATTCTTTCATTAGCATTTATGTAGAGCACTGGTGATACACTGTGGCTGACTAAGTTCATAGCAGATGTGTGTCTCCTAGAGATAAGATTATGAGAAATCTTTTGGCCTCTTTCCTTATCTAAAGTTGATATTAGACTCAAAATTAAATTGGATATCAAGTATTTGACTTGTTCTGCATATACTCTGTCTAATACTTTATACATATGAGTCTTCTAATTATCTGCATTTACAAATTCAGAGACAATTAGCCCTGAAACTGCTAGAAATGTGGATGAAGTTAAAAGATCCTATTTCCTTCCTAGTTCGAGTATAACTCCCTTTGTGAGTTGAAGGCCAAGGTGAACAGAACAGTGAGATAGATAGTTCAGGGTACTATTACTGGGAAATAGAATATTTATCTCCTAGACTGGTGGTTCAAAACATCTGATCTGTAAGTGGTTGATTTGTGTTGGTGGCCGAGCTGGGATAAATTTCTGTGCAGATAGGGGGGAATGGCTATCCACATAACAAGAAACCCCACAATTTGAAGAATTGGTAATCTCAGCAGAAGCCCTTCACTGAATAGGCATGTAATACAAACTCCTTCCTAACTAGAGTGTGTTACTTTATGTCCCAGTTGGGGTATTAGACGAAGGTTTCTAACCATTAGGGGAGTGAAGTTCTGGAACA
>ML675620.1:61186613-61236688 GCA_007922155.1 Mesoclemmys tuberculata | reverse complement strand
ATCATATTGGTCCCTTCTGACCTATGAGTCTATGAGTCTATGATTGGGTACGTTGATGAATATGGAAGCTTGCATTGCCACCATCTGCTCTGTACCTGTAGTGTAGATAACTGAGGTGACTTGTCTTCATCTGCTTTAACCAGTGCTAAATTCACTGAAGACTGGGCTATGAACCCACTCTGGTGAGCAGTTTCTCACATAAATAGTCTCATTGCTCACCAATGTGAGTAAGAGGTTCACAATCAGGTTCAAGTTCAGAATAGCCTGAAATCAAACTTCAGCTATTACTTTTCCTGCAGGTATAATTCTGCTTCAAACACACAAACTTTCCAGGAAAATAATTCATTTATAACAACATTATTTGTTCCACCCATCCCCGCAACTTCCTAATCATTCTTTATTAATGCCTAGGTACAGAGAAGTGGGTTTTCTCCATTGACTGCTAGTTAAGGGGATTCTGGGAGTCTTTAGAAGCAATTAGCATGAAAAGAACTTTGACTCCTGTCCAGGGGTGACAGCATTAACACAAAACAAAAAGTGCAACTCTTCAAAATGCGTGGAAGGTTACATGCTTTTTCTTTACTCATTAAACAATGAAATTAACCATCACCTCAAATGTACACAGTGGTAGTTTAAAATAAAAAAGACTGAATCACTTTTTCTTTATAGGCTTATACAAGTTAATTTTGATCATTTCATGTAATTAAAAGCAACTCTGACATATGATGGAAGACCAAAGAAGGTTTTCCTACACTATCATGCCTCCTGAACTAATTTTTTCTGTAGAGCAACATTCTCACAAAGATAGTGGTTTTCTGGTCATAATTACCTTTGGCCTAGACCATTCAAAGGACTGCAGGTGGTACCAATCCCCTTGTTTTTATTTTTTGTATTACAGCTAGGAGGAGCCAACAACAGACAATTTGGATTGTTAGTGTGTATAAGCAATCGAAAGCTTCTGCAATAAAAAAAATAAATAAGTAACATCATAGCATGAAGATATGTACAAAAAGTCTTGAACTGTTGTCCCACTCATGTGTATGTAACCTACTTTATAGAACCATATCTTTAGCCGACTAAGTAGTTAATTGTTATTGATTAGCTCTGACCACTGTTCCAATATCAGACATTATTGAAATAATCTCCATATCCTTCATTAAACATGCATCTGTTTTTCTGGGAATGCATTTTTAAACAAGAAGTGTTATTTGAATATTATTGGTTTCATTGGTTGTTCAGGCACTTAATACTGTGGTTGCCCAATCTGTCATAGTTAATCAACTCTCATCTCTTAACACTGGCTGCAGTTATCAATGAGGTGAGGATTAATATTCTGGGCGAAACAGATGATAAATCATTTGTATATAATTAGTGTACAGCAAGGTTACAGCTGACATGAATTTTTATCTTAATTATGAGAGAAATTTGTTCCATTAATTTAATTTAGTTTGCATGAGTGGCTAGACACCTAACAAAGTTAATCTTACACCTGTCACTACAACATTAAGGAGAGTCTCATTTTCAAGCTGTAGACACAGATATTCTAAGCATATAAGGATAATGTTGCTCATTCTGATTCAAAAATAGATGATTGTAGACAGAAGATGTAGAGGCTTCTCTTTTTAAAGTCATCCCAAAGGACTTATGTGAGAATACAGAGGAGATTCAAATCATGTTGCCAGTGTGTTCAATATTACTGCTATTCTTCCTTCTAAACTAGGCACAAAGCACTTACACACAAGAGAAGAGGGATATTTTGTTTTTAATTACATATAAATAAAGAAACTGGAGGATGTTTGACATAGTGAAATACCATTGTATGACATGATATGTAAACTGATATTTGCATTAAAGGCAATGGATGAAGAAATATGAACTGCCTAGTCTCTAACCTTTATGTTTATCTAGAAAAGAATAATTCATAACTTAATCTACTGGTAAATGGTAATTATGCAGGCATTCCCAGGTTTCAGCACATTGAATAAACCCAAATCCTGTACTAATTATCCAAGCAACTATTAAGTCTGATAAATCATACATGATTGATAGATAAGATGGGGCTGTTTGAGTAGCAGGATATGGAGTTAGTTAGTTATTTTGCTAATGAACATAAATGAATAAAAGGCTAGTTATGGTGTCCCTTATAAAAATGTTTATCTTTATAGATTTGTTGATTATAGTCATAATCAACTTGGCTATATGAGTTTGCAAAAAAGAATACTCACTACCTAAGTCTTTTATACTGAATGGGATGATACTGAATAAAGCAGATGCTCAAATGTAACTGAAAATGGCATTCTGGACCAGCACAAGTACAAAATACGTATTTGTAATGCAAGCCACAGTCTCTTTCACATTTGCAGTATAAAAATAACCCTTGAACGGAAACATTAATTGAACAGTAACTCAGATTAATGTTTTGTAATATTAGTTCACAATTATTACTCTCAGGTAGGGTCAAGAAGTATATAGTTGGATATTCACAAAGAAATGACTGATTTAAAAACAAAGAGCTCTAATGGAATTCAATAGTGCTTTTCAGTCATTCTACTTGGCATCTCTATTACCTGAAATGATTCACAGTCCATTATGGGAGCTTCCATGCTAATAGAATGTCTATCTTCTGTAATACAGACACATCAAGGCACTAACTGAGAATCTGTCACAATGAATTTCATCTAGATTTCACTTCATCTCTTCATGGACTGTAAAATTTGCTCTTGTACAATGCCTAAATTTACTGTGGGTAATTGAGAGAGATCTATAGATGCAGCACTAGTATAAAACAGTTTTCTAAAGATCTATTGTAAATTGGGTAGATTTGGTTCAGTTGGGAAAAGATTATGAAGTGCTGAACATCAGTCTTTGGTAATTAAATGTTTTGGTGAGCTCTGAAAATATTTTGAATGGATCATGGTGGATAGAAAAGTCAAAATGTATCTTTCATAGCTGAGAAGGCAATGCAGAAAGTTTTTTGAAATGTAAGAAACTTAAAGGGGCCAACAAATGAGTTTGAGCACAGGCTTCATTACCTTTTGTAAGGCTTATGAATCATACCAAGCGGACGTATGATTTCTTTTATCTGTCTTGCATTTATAAAGTGCAAAGTGGGATATCACCCAGAAAATCCGGCCTCCTATAGTTCTTTGGAAAATCTTTCATCAAAATTGAAGGTAACTCAATTTTGCTTTTGAAATTGAGATTATTACCCCTAACTAAAGATGCTGCTATTAAGTTATGTGCATGGATTGTTGATAAAGAATTAAAATAATATTTAATGCATGGCTCATTTTTTTCCCAATGAATACTTAACATACTGCTCATAAAGTATATACGTCAAGCATTTTCAAACCATATTTTTTAATTTTACTTGTTCCCATCAAAAACTAAACCGAATTATTGGCTGCCCTTAACTATCATAGACTTTAATATTGGTTAGCCCAATTAGAATTGTGATATATTCTATAGCTTTTTTCCTAAGCCACAAACTGAATAATAGCATCATGCTTCAGTGCAAGTGAAGTGATCTCAGCCTTTACATTAGGAGAAAATCAGAATGGTATGACTGCAGTTCATTACTGAAATAGGTAACTGATGAACTGAAAAGACAAAGGGCATTGTTAAATGAAATGTCATTATTAGAGCTGCTCATGTTTAACAAATGTACTGCAAGTTAATTCAGTGGTGTTTTCTACAAAGTTCTCTGCATAGTACTTCACCATTCACCATTCATTATTTTTACATTCTTTGCATCTCTGACATAGATTTTAATTTCTTTAAGGAAAGAGTCAACTAAATACTAACTAAAGAACAACTAACCCAATGCAAGGAATGTCCAAACTAGTCAAACACAAGGTTTAGTTCCTGCGCTGATGTTATTTTCACTTAATTGGCCCCAAAACATGTGCCTGGTTTTTTACTGTATTTATTTAAGGATTCAATAAACAGAACTGTTTTAGGGCCCAATCCCATCTGCACTGGACGAAATGGAAGTGTTACCACTGGTTTTAATGGGAGCAGGATCCAGCCTTTAGGCTGCTGTTCAGTAGTCCATCCCTGTTCAGCAAAGCACTAAACAAGGTGCTTAACCTTAGGCAAGTATTTAAGTGCTTTGTAGAACTGGGGCCTTAAAGTCTAAATATAAACTTTTACCTTATATTTGGAGATGTACAAATGTGATATTTTAATGTTCAATAAAAATTCTATCATACCTTCAGCATTGGTAGGAAACGGTTTGCATTGCTCTCAGGCTGATAAAAATAATTTATGGACTTCAATATTTTTCACAATAAGAAAGGACCTCAGCTTTTGGTAGTCTCGGGTAGTTAGCGAAGCTTTTCTGCTACATTTATGGATTTACTTGAGCTACATATTCTTTAACCTGGATTTTAGATTTATTGGCAGATACGTAAGTCACAGTAAATAACCTAAAATGCAATTGAGGCTCTGTACATTTTGTGCATGGGCTGATTGACAGATTAAGAAGAGCTGCTCCTTCACAAGTGATTGAAACTGGATGCGCTGCTTGTTATAAATATGTCTAGCAGCATGTCATGCACATTTTTTAAACAAAGATTCTCCTGTTACAGCAAGATTAAAAGCGTATTCAGAATATGATCTGTATAGATACAAACTGGAAAAGAAAATATGTAGTTATGCATGCTATGAGAAGGGCAATCAAATCTTGAGAGTGATGCTGAATCCCTTAATCTTGCAAGCAGTCCAATGGCCTGGAACTTCACTCAGGAGTAATGCTCCAGAATCTACCCCCCTCAGACTTCAGGGCATAAAATGATCCAAATAAGGGTCACGAAGGATTTTTTCTATCCTGTCTAAGCATTTACACCATTTTCATCACCATAATATCTGAGGGTCTGATCATACCCCATTGATGTCAATGGGAATCTTTTCATTGACTTCAATGGGTTTTGGAAACAGTTCCCCAGTGCCTGATCTCCATAGTATCTGAGTCTCTCAGCTGCAGTACTTCATAATTATCTAGGCGCATTATGAGGGTAGGATAGCGTTCAGTTCCTTCTTCATTATTAGGTACTAGCCACTAACGTATGCAGGATGCTGAACTGGATGGGCCAGTGTTCTGAACTGAACTATTGTTACTTATATATACAGTTGTACCAACTTGTAACTAACATACTAATGAAATCAAGCAGGATTTCAGCATAGTGATTGATCAGTCAAACTACATTAAAGGGAAGACAAAATCGGACCTTGTCAGTTTGGATTTTAAAAGATTAAGAGTAATCTCATTGCTCTTGTTGTTTTAAATCAAGTTCTTAATACCATTGTCACACAGCTTTTGTGGCTTTAACCCTATTCTTATTTGGCATCTTAAAAAGAAGTTTGAGGCACCCCAGGCTGATAAACTTATATTTTTAAATACTTGTACAGATAGTACAAACTATTTGAAAAATGAATTGAAAATGCACAGACTTGAAACTGAGTGTCATCCTCACATGGTCAGATATTGGTTTAAAATGGAGATATTTACAGACCATTAACAGTATCCCAGTCAGAAATGTTCTGAGGGTGCATTAGCAGAATAATATGACGTTGACTAAATGACTTTCCATTAAGCAATACTTGCTGGTACTATAACATCCCTACTTCACCCCAGTGATAATCAATACACTGGACATGAACTTTTTAATTTGTGAATATGCAGCAAGATCTACTCCAGTCCGTAGCAGTACAGTTTAGAAGGAGAAATAAATTTGCTTTGTATTTTCATCCATTTGCTTAACTTCGGCGCCATCTGTTGTTGACACAGAGAAATAATTCAACAGAATCTTAGAAAACGTCATGTCATATGTGAGATATGACAGAATTATTTTTAAGCTTCCCATGTTTAAATGTCATTGTAAATGATGGGATGGAAACTCCGTCTCCATATGCATTTGTCCCAAGGTGCACTGTGCAACTGCTATCATTATTAGATATTTTTAAAATAACTTCAGAGACACTAAGAAATTGGTCCAGCTCCCTATTCCCAGGGAGCTGATAGGCTAAGTGATACCATGTGTCTGTTGTTCTTTTTTGTTTGTTTTTTATTTTTTGAGGCATTCAAGCACATTCTGTTGTCTTGAAAAATGAAAAATGAATTATTTCCATTGCCTAAAACTTGTAGAAGGATATGCAGAATAGACAACAGCTAGGGTCAAATGAGAAACCTATCTAAAAAGAAATTCAAAAAAATCTAGTTTGCAGCCAAGAACATGAAAGAAGTTCTAATGGTTAAAAGTATTCTGTCACTTTCAGGTGCAATTAGAGATAGGTAAGAGACGGTAAAAGTGATCCTTTACTTCTGCTTCATGTGTATGTTCACCCATCTCATCTGATGCTTGATATATTCTTTGACTGCATTAAGGGCCTGATCCAAAGCTCACTGAAGTCCATAGAAGTGTTCCCACTGAGTTCAGTAGGCTTTGAACCAAGCCCAAAGAGCTATCGTTGATGTGCTAGCTAAGACAGTGCTGTAAGACTAAGCAAATTCCAAGCTTGGGAGATAAATCTGATGGCCTGCAATGGTGTTGAAGGTTTCCCATTCCCTCCCTCTTAAATGACAGCATTACACAATTATTTACAGTCTTCATAGGTATTTTAGTCTTCCTCTACAACACCAGGTATGGGATGCTACCAGAAGCAAGTTGCTAGATTAAATGAACCAAACTGAGCTCACATGGTAACTCCTACTACTGAGAAATTTTAGATTTTGAAGAGCTTAATAGTCAATAAAGTTGTAAAAAAGCAAGATATACTCTATCCCACCTCACGCACAGCAACAAAGCTGTCAGCTCATTCCTGATCTCAGAATCTTTGTCACTACTGATGATAAGTGATGAGCTATAAGGCGGAAAGAACATAGCTTGATTCTCAGATACTATGTTGAGCCACAGTGTTGGTAGAAAAAAAATTGTTTTGTCTTGTAAACTGAGAAAACGTTATATGAAAGTCAGTGAAGACATGTAAATATGCTGCATCGACATGTTACTTTTCCTACTAGAGTGACCTTTTAAGAGCAAGCAACTCTCTACGGGAAATTACAATGTGATTTTGGTTCCTCCTTTGCCCTGAGTCATGTTCTGATTGGCTAGCTTCAAGGAGTTTATTAGAGATCATGCTCCTGTTTGGATCCCCTAAAAACTCTTTTACACCATGATGCTGGTCATTTACAGAACAAAACACATATCTTAGATATGTTACATGAAAGAGGTTAGGCCTCTCTCCTGATCCCAACCCTATCTTCTTATTTTCTTTAATTTTTAATTTGGTTTACAATAGAATTGTAGCTCTGGCCCCAATTCCTTTGGGACACTGGGCAAGTCAGTTAATTTCTTCTGTGCCTCAGAGTATTTTGCATGTCTGGAAATCCATCTCTTCTGTTGTGTCTCTCTGGCATTTATGCAGGCAATCTACACAACACTGACCTCCTTAGTCTGGTACCTGACTCCAGAAGTTCTGCCTCTGCTGACCAGTTCACAGCTAGCCCCAAAGTTTTGGCTTCCCTTACTGGTATAACAGTCTTTATCCCTTAACTACTTATACCTCTCCTGACCACTTCATTTTAGAGCCTTCTAGTCATCTTCATTTGTCCCGCTACTGCAGGCAGATGCTATCTTTCTCTCTTGCACACAGCTCAGGCCTTTTCTCTCTGAACAACTGAGATCTTGAACATCCTGCTCTCAGCACAACTGCATCAGTTTTCCCCACTACACCTCCATGTCTCCTTAGGCTGCCTTCTGGTTTTTAGGTTTCCTCTTCCCTCTCATTTCCCAGACACCTCCTAAAGTGGTTCCTGGACTGGATTCTCAGCCCTCCTGACATACCTTGTGGAACTAGTAGGTACAGCCTGCTCTCTCCTGCTTCCCAAATCCAAAGCCAGTGTGGATGGCCCTGCCCAGACATTCTCCTACCAGTCATGGGAGAAGCACAGCAGAAGGACAGACAAAAGACAAAATGGGTGGTCAGACCCCTGAGAATATATGCACTGTTTCTTTAAACTTATAGTAGGAAGGGGTCAGAGGAAGGTTCTAGTCATGAGCTCTACAGAGAAGCACAGAGAGAGTGTCTCTAAGCTTGATAGAATAGTAAGGAGGATAAAAGCATATCTGTCTGACTGTGGAAGGAGTAGTCTGCAAATTAACTGGTGCAACTGTATTTTCCTCTCTAGAAGAAGATATTGGATTCTAATTAGTTCTGCTCCATGCTGACTGCCAACCTGACAATTTATATAATGCCATTGGAGGATATTGCTTTCATTGCCTATCCTCTGGCTTCCCAAACGCACCCGAATCCTTCCCAAAATGTAAAGGATTGAAATTCTGCTAAGCATTCCTGCATGCCGTAGAAGTTGCTATGGATGGCATTTTCATTTATGGCAAATCTAATGAAGAGAAGCAATATATGTATATGGTAGCTGTCAGGAGTGGCTTAAGAGCGTGAGAACCTCAGGGCAGACTCTTCCAAACCCGGGGCACAAACCCCGACATGGTTGTAAGCTCTATGCTGAGATTTCACCAGCCTAGCATGAAGTGTGAACTCTTCAGGCAGGAGAACAACCTAATCATGGAGTCAAAGGAAGTCTCCTTGGGTACTTCAGTTAATCTTGCCACCTATGCAAGCTTGCTTTTGTGATAGATGGTCCCTTATACCCTTTTGCTTTTGCTTTTGGTCCCTTATACCAAAAATCACAATATTCACATTACTCACAACCTACCCTAGGTCAATTGCACCTTAGACCTACATCAGAGACAATGCTTGTAGCCAGTGCCACAATAAATTAATTAAAGATTTAGATACTAAGAAAAAGAAAGGAGTTATTTACAAGGTTAATAATAAAAAAGCTCTATATGTCCTTTAGAACTACCCAGGCCAAGCACTGGGGATCTTTTTGTTATGCTTAGTAATTCTTGCCTTTCAGAGTCCAAGCAGCAGAAAGAGGCAGTTTCTTGCTGTCAGGGATTTTTATTTCCTTCCCTCAGAGTTCAAGCTGATGGGATGAGTCCTCTTGCATGTCTTCTCTTCATGGATGTGGGGGGCGGAGCAATCAACAAAGTATTTTATCCTCTGATGTTATACAATGGTTTGTCTGGTGTCTATGGACCTTCTTTTGTTGGGCAGAAGATAAACTAGCGGCAAACTAGTATTTCACTCTTGGTAAAATGTCTCTCCTGAGTGTAGGGGTTACAGTTTAAAAGCAAACACTTTCACAATCATAGAGCAAACGCATAGATATTACCTTATAACATGGGATATATATATATATTAAATTACTGCATGAAGCAATTTACAAGCATTTCATAAAGTCTAAACACATCTATTATAAAACTAATACCTATTTTAATAATATTAACACACAAGTGAGCCAGACTGGTTTCCAGTTCTGCATTTGTCCATGTTCAGCTGAGGCCTCGGGACCTTGGCATGAGCATCTTCTCTCGCTCTCCATTATGTACAAAGGTAGAGGTGATTTCAAATGTGGAGTTTGGAGTGGGTGGCTGAATTATTTTCTATGCTATCTATCCCCCTACAGCCTTTCCCCTACCTATCACGACCTCAAACAACAATAGGTAAACATATCAGCTGGATAGCTCTGCTAAAATAATCAGCAGTGAAATAGCTGATGACATTTTAATTGACATCATTAGACCTCTGAGTTATCACCCACTGAGAAGAAGAGGAACAGTTCACACCACTTTCAGGACAATGGTTTTATACTGTTTGAACACTCACAGACATCATGGCACAGTCTTATGCTGGGTGAGAATCATGTGGGTTAATGACTTATTTTATTAAATGAAAGCTTAGATTCTGGTCCAATATCATGTGATAACTAAAAAAACATGGCAATTATGGAAAAATGTTTATGAATGTTTGGTCACATTGTACATAGAGCCCTAGTTAACACCCAGATAAGGAACTTTTTCAGTTCACTTGTTTCAAATTTGTACCCAATTTTTGGCTGGTTTTACTGAGGTCAAAAGGCTTGACAAAGCTTTCAAATCCACACAAATCAAGACCCATGAAAACCAGTCCTTTACATGAACCAAATTCCACAAAGTATTTTCTTAATGAATGGAATAATTAGCTCTACATTGATTCTTACTAAACTCATGTTAGTTTGATGTTGAACGGGCTGGAGCGTCACAGTAAAAAAAGAACCTTTTCAGGCCAGCAATGTATTTTATTTGTCATTAATACTCAGTTCAATTTATGCTGAAATTAACTATGATTTGCAAATAATTGTCAGTTCAGCATCTGTCCTTATTTTCAATGTCTGAATAGACAGAGAAATGAAAGTTAATTTGTTTTTCTTAGTAATTGCGTCTGAAGAATATGAGGGTCTTTGAAAAGAACATTATGCCAAGCTTTTCAAAAATCATCAGAAAACGGAAGGCTTGGATCACAGACAGAAAATCCTTGATATGTCCAATATAATGAAACTTGGACTTCATTTCATGGAGACCATAAAATCTGTTCCATTGTCTCAAAAAAAAATGGCCTACAACAGTTCAGAGAACATTTGAATCAAAATTATGAGAAGCACTGTCCAGGATTTTCCCAGTGATTACAGGGAACGGATGAGGTAAGGCCAACCTCTATTTAGGTATTTATATTTAACAAGCACACCTGCTCAGTCTTCTCAGTGCATTGTATATGTAAAGCCGCACATTTGTATCACAAACACATCTTCAAATAAAAGCTGACTCCTGAAAAAAACCAGTCCCACTCCAAACAGAACCAATCTAATCCTTGAAAGCAGCAGTATATTGTCATGACTGGGGCCACCAGGTAGACTTAGCCATTGCTATTTTTCTGAGTCGATGAGTAAGTTTTGACTCACAGGAAGACATGCTGTGTTGTTATCAGTTTTGGGTTCTGCAAGATTCTGTGCAGAGGCAGTTGCGGAAGCAAGGTTGCTGTGTGAGCTGCAGGGAAGTTTGCTCTCTGCCTTGAGTGTAGATTAGGGGCAATTGTTGAGATAGAGTTACGTACTCCCTGGTAGCCAGGAATTGGTGCTGGGCTGGGAATCCTAGAAGGACGGATTGCCCTACATACTTTGGGGTGGTCTCATTTCGGGTCTGGTGTATATGGGTAAATAAAGTAAGTTACATTTGCGTAGTCTCAGATTCTGCATCACTGATTTCTCCTTCATTGGGAAGCTGACCTTCAAGGCCCTAGGAGCTCTGGAGGAGTGACACTGGTGTCAAAATAGGGGACTGGCGTCAAAGAAAGGACAAACAATATATCAGTGCTAATATTATCTGCAAAGAAATTAAAACATGAGTGAGTGAGGAAAAGGATGAACCTAGGTAAAGTCTAAAAACGTGTCTCTTGTTTAAAAAGGTGAAAATATGCATCTCTCCTCTACTTTTAAAAGCTTAGTTCAAAGCCACTCAATGGCCCATTGTGTAATCTAGCTATTATTACTTCCTCCTCAGAGCTTCAGAGAAATCTTAGAGTATTATTCTGTTTGGGAAAGTGACCAGAAAAATAGCACTACGGGGTTCCATGTTTACCGTCTTTCAGTGACTCTAGGTCAAATTTGCTCAGTCTAAATATAAAAAGATGTTTCTTCTAATTGCCAGCACCATAAACTCATCCTGGGACCAGGAGGTCAAGCTGGGTTCTTTCTGGCTTACCTAGCCTCACCATTAATCTTGGCCAAATTGAAGGGGACTATGGATGTAGTTATGGTGCAATTGTTTCTACAACCCTGTGAAGCAAACAATTCCTTCAACTGGGATTTAGATATTTGTTTTGTGGCTGATGTGTGAGTGAGAAAAGAACTCAGCTCACTTTCCCATAGCTATATTAGCTCTTCACTTACAACAGGCAGAAAGGTAATAACTTATTTTTGTCACTAGAGTCAATAGGTGTCATGCTGAATATCCACAGGGAGCAGATTCCTTAAGCTGCTATTTTTACCACTTTTCTGATTATGATCATGCTTTAAGGTGAAACATTAACAAGGATTCCACCTTGACCATGTGGTCATTAAAGATCACGTGGCACATTTAGAAGGGCAGATGTATTAACACCAGTATCCTGAACAAATTCCAGCATGGATAATTACTTTGGAGCAGAGCATACCTACAGCGGGAACTCTCAGGGAATGGATTTCTCTCTGTCCATGTGGAAGGGAAGTACCATCTCCAGGACAACCCACCTAAACTTATACCCGAAGGGAGCCTGTGCAGCAGAGAGGAATGAAAGCCAAAATTTTTGCATGACTAAAGATGTTGGGAGCATACGGTTTTGGGTGCCCACCTGGAGACTCCTTAATGGGGGCCTGAATTTCAGAGAGAGGACACAGTCCTTCCTGAAAATCAGGCCCCTTTAAGGTTTCTCCAGTTGGGCATCCTAAAACTGAGCCACCTGAAATCACTAGTCACTTGAAAATCCTGGCCGGGGAGTTTAAGTGACTTGCCTCAAATTATGCAGGCAGAACCAGGAATTGAACCTATATCTCCTCAGGTCTAGTCAAGTGTCTCAGCTGCAAGAACAACCTGCTTCTCCTGCACCAGCCAGGCTGCCATGAGGTGTGAGCCCAGAGAAACCACAGGGAGAGTCAATCATCTGTGGGGATAGTTATAGCTTTCACAGATGTGGATGAGGTAGGTCCCCTTCCTAGCAGAACCTCAAGATCTTTAGCTTTACGCTGGCTCAACCACTGTAAAGTCTGAAGGCCTTCAAGCCTCTCCAGCTTTCCAGGCATCCAAGGAGATCCAGATTATTCCACCTGTTTAAGAAAGGAGCCATCCTCTTAGCCCAGAGCTGGCTTCTACAATCACATCCCTCACTGCAAAAAGAAGCTTCTTTCATTCCCGTTTCAATCACTTCCATCTTCTCCTTTATCTGTGTTTGTCTGATTGTGTCTGATTTGGGATAAAATTAACAGAATGTTTGTGCTGGAAGCCAGTTAATGTGTCCATCCTTAATAGAAGGATGTACAAAAGGGTCCAGTCTCGACTGTACCTCCTGAATTCCATGGATGATTGCTGGGATATTCAGCATTTGATGCCATTTCTGATTGCTACAACGGCACTATTGCTTACAACACTTACCAGGCTGCTTGATGGTATGCGCTAGTCAGCTGCAACCTTTAATGCAATGATAACCATAATAGGTCTGCAGCTTTTTCATTTTACAGTGCACAGAGTCTTGCTCTCCCAGATGGGAAGGTACATCATAGCACCTGGATGAACTGAATAGCTGCACACCAGATAGGGTGCCTAATATGTTATGATACAGCAAAGTCGTCAACGTTTCCATGAGGAGACTGGAGACAATTATGGAGAAGAGACATTTCTCAGAGTTGCAGTTCAAAATGACAGCTGAGTAGCAGAAGAGGAAGAGGAGTAAATGAGTGGAAGGGAAGATGATGCTGTATCTGAAAGCCCTCCCCATCCCAGAAATCCAGTCAAAACCTACACCGCAAGAATCTGGAAGAGTCTGGTAGAATTTAGGGAATGAAAAGAGTTAAAGTGATCTCTGCTGATGTTGCTACATGATCAAATATAACAGGCTTATTTGGGGCCTGACCCAAAGTCCACTAAAGTTAGTGGAAAGACTCCCACGGACTTCAATGGTTTGGATCAGACCATTACAGCCTGATCCAGCTGTGACTGAGATCAGTGACAAAACTCACAGGGTTTAATCCTGACCCCACTGAAGTCAATGGCAAAGTTCCACTAACTTCAAAGGGCCCAGAGTTTCACCCACAGTACCTTCAGTGGTGCAGGGTCAGGATTAAACACTAAACAAGCTGGAGGAAAATTCTACTATATTTTATGCTAAAAATGAAGACGATTCATTTCATGGGCAGATATAAAGGGCCTGATCCAAGCCCAATAAAAGCATGGCGAGTCTTTCGACTGACTTTCATTGGATGGTTCCCAAAGTGCCTGGACATGACATTTTAATTGATATTATACATAAAAAAACACTGTACAGTATCATCAATAAAAAGCCATTGTTCAGGGCCCTTATGGAGATTTGTTTCCTTTCTATGTCTCACATCAGCCTATTACTGGACGCTTTATAGCATCTTGCACTTTGGTACCCATTCCCAGGAAAATGAATCTCATGACAATATCATGGCTCAAGAACTTGTTTCCAGCCTGATGTTTCATTTCAGTAGCTAAGCTACAGCTGCACTGGCCATTGGCTCGAAAGCCCCAATTTTAACCATTTTTGTTTGTTTTGTTTTTTGGTTTCAATGGTTTTGCCTATAGCAAGCACATTACAGCTTTCCATGAGTAGAAAAAAGAAAGTTTGTATAACTCTGGAAGCATGTTTGCATCTGGGGCTACATAACAGTTGCCTACAGCTCTAATTAAAGTGTGGCGCTCAGACTGAGCCAGGCTGGCCTATTTTTGCTTTTATTTTTATAGTTTTGATCCCTCTGTCATGGTAGTAGTCTTTATAGGCTGCCTTGTATGTACAGCATTCTCCTCTACTGAGTGAAACAGGGCAGGCATGATCAGTTTCCACTATTGCTACGTTAGCTAGCTACACACAGAAGCCTGTTGTGTGGGGTTTATTGATAATCATGTGATGTGTGTGCAAAGCAACATGAAGGATCAGGGACTTGGGCAGGTTTCAAATGAAAGGAAATAGCACTATCATTTATTTGTTTATGAAGATCCTAGCTGGCTGGGAAAGCCACACCGAGGTCTCAGTATTGTGGACTTGACTAGCATCCCCACAGGAACATATTTTAGACGCAAGTCCTGTAAATATTTATGCACCTGCTTAACTTCACTCCTGTAAGAGTAAGTAATCACCTCTCAGGAGTAAAGTTAAGCAGAAGAGTGCTTGCAGCACCAGGGCCTTAGATATCAGTGTTTGAAAGCTGTCACACAGTCTGGAGTGGCTCATGACTATGAGTGCCTACCTCGGGACAGACTGTCAGAAAACAAAGGCAGACACCCCAAAATGGTAGTGTGTTCTATGATCAGGTTTCAGCAAGCCAACGACAAATCTGAACTCCTGGATCACTATACCAGTCTTATCATGGAGTCACAGACAGTATGCTTATACTCTCCAATCTATTTTACCATCCAGACAAACTGGACTTTGAATAAAAGGTCACTTAAAGCAAAAATCACACCACATCAGGTTGTTCCCGGTCCCAAGAGACCAGCCACTTATCCCAGATCAATTGGTATTCTAGATCTTACACCAAAGACAATGCTGGTAGCCAATTCTATAGTAAGCTAATTAAAGGCTTAGTAACTAAGAAAAGGAAATGAGAGTAACTCAGAGGTTAGAACAGGTAAAGCATATGTACAGGTGAGTCACAGTTTGTAATTCCAAATGGTGGCAATGATATAATAAACTTCCAGTTTCCCAAAAATCTTTTCAGGGTTCCCAGATTGTCTCTGAAGATCTCCACTTTGCATCTGGTACACTTCCCTGTAAGTCCAAACCGTCCAGAGATAATGGTTCTTTCCTTCACTCCATTCTTATAGTTTCTTCTCACAGAAAACAAGCAGACAGTGTCACTATCCACATGGGCTTTTCCTTTGATGACAGAGAGCGAGGAACGCATTTAGAGTCTTTGACCTTTGATCAAACAAAATGACCACTTGCTTTGAAACTAGCACTTTTCTGTTAAAGTTCTTTATTTGTGTTCCACAGGCCCTCTTCCTGTTTGATGGGTTATTCCAGGTAGGTCTACAGTAGAAATGAAAACGACCTGTATTAGGTCGACTTACAGCCACCCCAGAAATTACTGTGGTGGTTCATGTCCGCTCTACCTTCCTTGGGTTGGTGGTGCGCATCCTCACCAGGAGCGCTTCCATCGACTTACGAGGGGCAGTGTGGGTAGCTGAGAGCTCCAGTGGCAGTTCTCCGTGGGAGCCCGGCTATCCTACAGGCTCCAGGGCTTCCAGCGGGCTGCACCTCCACTTCCGATTCCCAGAAGGGAACCGGAGGAAGCTGCCTGGGCTTCTCCCCCCCATGGAGCAGGGTCCAGATCACAGAGCTGTGAAATTGACAAGACTGGGGGAAGGACCACCCAGACGTCTTGCCTGGAGGGGTCTAGCTGCCCAGCTCACCAGGGAAGCAGGAGGCAGCTGGTTCCTACCTCCCTGGCTTTCTTGTCAATTTCATGTGAAATTGATTAGACAGCTGACAACCTGCCTAAGCCACAGTGTCTACAGAGACACTGCATCCACCCTAACTACACCAACAAAGCCTTACACCTCTTGTGGAGGTGGATGTTATCATGTCGGTGTAGTAGGGCACTCACATCAGGAGGAGGAAGGCCATAGTGTAGACAATGACATAATTAGGTCGACATAAACTGCTTTATGTGGACCTAACTGTGAAGGGTAGACCAGCCCTGTTACAGGGGTATACACAATGTAAATTACAACAAGATACAGACAAGTGAAAACAATGCAAGTAACATCCCATTACTTTACATTAATTTTAAACACCAAATACACTCCTATACCTTTAACAATTACTTTGTTCTATACTAATGTACAAGTGAGTTGACCTGGGACTTCAGCATGAGCTGGGTGGTCTGCCAGTGTCCCAAAAGCTACCTTGTAAAGCCCCATGCTTGCATACACAAATTTAACTTTACCACCAGGAGTAAATCCCTTGATTTCAAAGAACTACTTCTGGTAGTGAAATTAAGCAACTGTGCATTGGCAGTTGCAGAATCAGGCCCCAAGGCTCTAATTCAGCAAAATACTTGAAAGTAAATTTAAACACGAGTAGCCCCATCCTTGTTTAAAAAAATCACCCAACCCTGGGTTAACTTCATTAGGATTGAAGAATGTGCTTAAGTGCTTTGCTGAACAGGGCTGAATTGAAGGAGGCACTTAAATATTTTGCTGATGAAGCCTCAGCCTGCAATGAAGCGAATAGGTGCAGTGGTTTCTAGCATGGGGCTTATATTTGGGGAAGAAAACTGGTGGCACCCTTTTAAGCTCTCCCTTGGTAATTGATTAACTACCAAGCCTACAGTGCTGGCCATGAGCACTACCGCCTAGCATTCCGAGCAGCAACAGGGAGACACCCTGGGGTGCGGGGAGCTTTGGCCCCAGACCAAAAAAACCCCAAACCCGTTGCGTTTCCAAACAGTTGCAGTTGCACTGCTTTCCACCACTGCTTTTGAACTGCAACGCAACCCGCAGTGACATGCAGAGAGGAGGGAAACCCGGCTGCCCCGGAGGCTGCGGCGCATGCACACTGCAGGGGCAGATCCTATAGGGCAGCGTGCCCTAGGCCCTCCGCCACATTCCCGCGCGCTCTGCGGCGCCCCTGCCCAGGCGGGATGGAACCGCCCCCCCCCACTCCGGGCGCCGCTCGCGCACTAACCGTCGCGAGCGATCACATGACCCGCCTCCTCGCCGGGCTGTCACCCCCCTCAGCGCCCGCCCCCTGGCGCAGCGAATGGCACGGCCCGAACGTGCTTGCGCGAGCCGGGGGCTGGGCCGACCGATTGGGCGACAGCGGGAGAGGAGCGGTGGCGCGCTCCGCCCGCGGCGGGCAGGCTGTGTGGGGGCGGGGCGCGGCCGGAGGGGAAGGCGAGCGGGTGACAGCTGGCGAGCCGCGGCCATGAGCGCCCCGCAGGGACACGGGTCCCAGGCTCCGCAAGAGGTACGGCCCCGCCCCGCCGCAGGCCGGGGGGGGCGGCTCCCCGTGGGTCAGCAGCCCGGGGCTCGTTCCCTGCGGGACCCCTCCCCCCGCCGTTACGTGCCGGGCCCAGCCCCGCCACAGGCGCCTGGCGCCGCTGCTGCCCCTCGCCCATCCCCGCGGCCTCGCGGCGCCGTCGGCTGCAGGGCCGGGCGCGTGGGCGGGGCCCGCGGCGAGGGGGTTCCCTGGCTGCAGCCCCCTGGCCCACGGCTGGGTGGGTGGGTGAGGACCGGGCTCCATCTGGGCCGGGGCTCGGCCCTGGCAGCCACGCCGGGTAGGGGAGGTGGCTTGAGCCCCGGCGCCTCGTTCCTCACACACGCAGCGCGGCTGTGCACGCAAAACATGACGAGGCTGCAAAGGGGTCGGAGCCTGAGGTTCCCACCCACCAGTTAAACCGCTGGAGACGCTTCGGCCTCGCAGAGGGTCTGTCTGTGGTAACACGGCACGGGCAGCCGCGTCCAGCTGTGCGGCCCTTGCCTTGCAAAGAGGCAGGGTGTTTCTCGCCCTTTGAGCATAAGGCAGGGAGCCAGGAATGGGGGCTTCTAGGCCGAGCTCTGTGACAGGTCTTCTCTAAGGCTTCGGAAAGTCAGGGAAATTCTCGTGGCTTCAAATTCCCGCCCTGTAAAAGGGACGGCACTTATTAGACAGGTGCGTTGTGTGAATTAATTCATGTTTGCACAGTGCTTTGGAAATAATAATAATAATAAAAAAAGCTTTGTGTAAGCGCTCAGTATTAGTGGTGTTAGTGTCCCACTTTGCATCAGTTGAAAACTGCTTTTGTTTTATGGAATCCCACACAGATTTATTTGTTACCATCTTCTTGCAAAGTGTGTGAAAACACACATTTAAGATGTAGTATTGTATGAGCCCTAGAGTTGACAGAAATCTGCAAAACTCAGTATGTTACCTGTGCTGTGGCAATAGGTACCCAGATGGTTTGCATTTACTTTAAGAACAGTTGGGACAGGGAGATCAAATGAAGAGCAGGAACAGAGGTAGGCTTTCTCAAACAGGACAAAACATTTCACATTAAAGCCATCTAGAAACACATTAAGTACTTGTCTAATGTTTTTCCATGTGTGCAAGTGCTGTAATTGCCATAAAGATGTTATCAGACTGCAAATGGCATGGAAGTGTGTGAGAGAGAATCTCTCTATTAACCTACATGTGGTCTATATTAAGAAAAAAAATTGGGAAAGTTTATTTGGAGTCCTAATGTTGGGTGGTTGGAGAAGGAGAGTGAATACAGTATTTTAAAATTAGGGTTAATTTTGTGTTGTCTGTTTGCTAGGTTGAAACCAGAGAAGATGAAGAACAAAACATCAAACTGACTGAAATTTTGGAGTTGCTGGTGGCAGCTGGGTATTTCAGGGCAAGAATCAAAGGGTTATCGCCCTTTGACAAGGTGAGACTATAATCCAGAATTATTAATTAGACATACGTTTGGTAAAGACACTAAATTGGTTTTCAAATTAAGCTTAATAGTTCCAGGTTATAAGGAGGGGGGCAGATCAGCAGCAAATAAAGTGATTTTTATTATTTATATAGTGCCACTAATGTAGTGAAGAAATCAGCAAAACCGAGTCTTTATCCCAGCGAACTAAGGCCCCCAGTCCTGCAGTTATGCATATGTGTAGTCTTGTTGACTTCAGAGGGACTATTCACATGCATAAAGCTAAACACGTACATAACTATTTGCAGAATAAGGACCTAAAATTCTGAAGGGGTGTGTGTGGAATCTACCTCCATGTGTCTATCGCTTCTGACCACAACTAGAATTTCATGGCTAAATTTGTTTAATATAAAATGTTTGTGTTGTGACACTATAATTGTGAAAGATACTATTCATACTGAAAATGAGGAGTAAAGGGGCAAGTTGAAAGAAGGTTAAGGAAGTTATTTAGCCGAAGGTGTTTCATGAAAGAATGGAACAACTTATGTGACCCTTCCCAAAAGATTTTCAGTGACAGTCCACAAACAGCTTCATTAGGTAATTCTGTGGAAAGGCAGTTATAGGGACCTTCATGCTCAAAGACAGAGAGTAAATCATGCTGTGCAGAGTATATGCTTAGAGAGGTCTCTTGGTTAGTTTAACATTTGACTTGATTATAAATCCCTGAAACATGCTTTGAAAATACATCCCTTGTAGTTATGGCAGAGCCTTTGAGAATGGGCTCCTTCATTCTCTTAATAGTTTGCTTGTACATAGCAGGGTTGTACTGTCCTATAAACCTTTGGCTTGCTAAAACTGCAAGCTATTACATCTATAGGACCTACAGTGTTCGCAACACTTTATAGGCACAAACATAACTATGCTTAACTAAGGGAGATTATGTAAGGCCCTGTCCCTATAACTGGATCTGTGGAAATGGACATTTCAATGCCACTCGCACACACCCAGTTGTGGGACTGACAACTTATATCCTGATCTTTCTAAGCGGTTACTTACATACATAATGTTTGCAGGCTCTTATGGGTTAGAAGACTTTTTGTTAGTTGTTTGATGGTTAACAAACAAATGCTGTTGTTATAAATATACCTCTCCTTCTACCCACTGTCACATTGGACAGTCATCTATGAGAAACAAACCAGGCACTAATATACAAAGATTATTTCATAACCAGGCTGTGTGTGTATTATATTAGAGAGGCAGTGTAGTGTAGTGGAAAGGGTCCGGGACTGGAAATCAGAAAACCTGGGTTCTATTTAAGTTCTGCCACTGACCTGCTGAGAGACCTTGGATAAGTCACTTCACCTCTCTGGGCTTACCCCTTCTTCTCCTTGTCTGTTATGTGTTTAGGTTGCAATCTTGCAAATGCCTATACATGGTTAACTTCAAGTATGTGAGTAGACCCTTTGAAATCAATGAGATTGCTCTGGTATTGAAGTTGAGCACGTGCATAAATGTTTGAAGGATTGGGGCCTAAGATTGAGACTTCTTTGGGTCATGGACTTTCTGTTGCTTTTTGTATAGTGCCTAGCATGTTAGGGGCTTTTGTGTGCTACTTCTAATGCAAATAATAATCATAAAAGAATAACAGTGGAAAAACTTGGATTGGGTAAATGAGGATATACATTTCAGCTCTGGTTTGTTGAGTTTTTACAGCTCATGACCTCTAAAACAGCCACTTAATCGCTTTTAAAAATCTTTAATCCATTTTTCATGGTTGACACTGTGCTTGGGGTTTCATCTACTTGCATGTCAGAGAACTCTGTGTCTCAAGGAACCTAGGAAATAAAAGTTTAGAAAATAAAACTGTGATCCCGTTTCTCTTCTCTTAACTATATTCTGATAGGGTATTAGATGGCATTTTAATTGTGCTGTATTGGATACGGGGAACAAGAACGAACACGAAAATATTGAATGCATTTATATAATATTTATTTGAAAAAATTCCCCCTTTGAACGCAAAGTGAAAATAACCATATTTTTACTCATTTTTAGGTGGTTGGGGGTATGACCTGGTGCATCACTACTTGCAGCTTTGACATTGATGTTGATCTGTTGTTTCAGGAAAACTCTACAATTGGTCAGAAAATGTAAGTTAGTAAAGTAGGAGCCATGGTTTAGTTTTTCATATTGTAAACAATTTGGTATAAATCGCTGTCATGTTTATACATATGACACCTGTACAAGGGATTCATTTTACTAAAGAATTTCCTGTTTTAGGCAATCACTTCCCAGGGAATGTGTTTAGTATAATTCAGTTCTGTCTCTTGGAAGGCCAGTTAACTAGTTGTCTCTTGCTGAAGACAAATTTAACTGTAGATTGTCTTTTGTGGTTTCAAATTCAGAATTGCAAACATCAGCCAATAAAATCTACAGCATGACATTGTAGTCTAAGCCTTTGTGAGATGGAAGATAGAAACAAGTAGCCCAGACTGTGGAGGAAGGGAGGATGGAGAGCATTTACATAGTAGATAGAGCCCAAAGAGTCCTCCTTCCTGCTGCTACCACCTTGTATAGACAGCATTTGGTTGTTAGCCAGCTAGTACTTGCATCATAGAAGGGTGCAAGTTTAGTCAATGGTTGCTCTCCTTAGAAGAGGAGTGCAATGTTTCTCAAGTGCAGTATGTTTCTTGATAAGCCTGGGGTATTGTAAACCACAGCTGAAAATTTCAGGAGGTGACAAAGGAAGAATAATTTCAATTGCATTAAAAGCCCATTTTCCCACTTCAGTTAAGTGGAACATAGCGTCAGCTACTGTATTGCCTCTGTGTTCCCCTGTTGATTTTAAGTGATGTTTACAATCACATTTTACTTTTAAAAACGTATTACTTTTCTCCCCTGTTCCTGAACATCTACACCACCAAGGGAAATGAGCTATACACCAAAGTATTCTTAAGTGCACAAAGACAACACAAAATAGAGATGAAGATATTTTTTCCTCTATTCTCTGTTATAACAATCTTAGGTGTTAGTTTTAATGATAGGAGGTTAAAAATTCAGTTGTGTGTCTTTAAGAGAAAAAAATTACACTTTATACAGTTCCTTTTAATGAAAACATTTTGTCTGATTTAAAAAAAATACATTTTAATTCAGAGAAAGACATTTGAATTTAAACATTCCCCTAGAGTATTTGGAACTGAAAAAATAAAGCACTGTGCTAGGCTACAAGAATCAAAGTGAAACTTTAAGGTCTGTTTTCATTGTTCTAGCTGAAGAAACTATAGGCTTTTTTATTTAAAAAAATAAAACTTCACTGCTGTGCTCGTGGGACGTTGACTTTTTTCCAGCATGTTAATATCCAATTTCAGCCACTAGAGGGCACTTTCAAACTACGAAGTCTGATGGAAATTAGAGAGTGAAGGTGGGTGAGAGAATCTTTTACCTCACCCACCTTGTCTCTCTAATATCCTGGATTCAGCATGGCTACGGCTACATTGCATGTTTAGGAAATGTTATTCTTTAAAATTTAAACAATTCCATTTTATACACTTTGATATTTTTCTTTTAAAATAGTGCCTTAACTGAGAAAATTGTATCAGTCTTACCAAAAATGAAGTGCCCCCATCGTTTGGAGCCGCATCAGATCCAGGGACTGGATTTCATTCACATATTCCCTGTTGTACAGGTAATAGTTTTGCTGTGCATCACAGTTTTTTTTTTTTAAACATAGCAAAAGCCTTAAAACTCACACAGGACTGTTACTACCTGGGTGATTGCTGGACTTTATACCTTCTCCAGATTTGTTCTTCTTTGGAATGAAATAGAAGGTTAAAACTTTTTTGAAAGGGTAAATACTTTGAAAGACCAGGACATCTTCATACAAAATGGAATTCTAATGCACACATGAAGAACAAATTATCTGGATTATCTCTATCACATTGGGTTGGATTCTGCTCGCAGTTGTGTCTGCCAGTTGGAAATCTTGGTTTAGGATCTGCTGGTGTGTATATTTGATACAGGATCCTGGTGAAGTCAGATATTTCTTGAAAAGTGTAATAAATATATGGAATAAATTATGAACAAAGTGACTAAAAACAGTATAAATGAGATCAAGACACCCAGTTCGTTTAAAAAAGAAAAAGGAAGTGGTGGGGATCTGAGTGGTGTGAGGAGAAAGATGAAAGGAAAAACTTCAAAATGGGGGAGGGGAAGTCTGTTGAAAAATATTTTAATGATGAACAGCAAAGGGAAAATAAGGGCTGGTGTACACTGCACAGTTAGGTCGACATAAGGCAGCCTGGGCAGCTTCCACTCCCCCTCCCTTCCACCCTGCTCTCAGTTGGGAGCTGGGGCAAGAAGCCCAGGTGTCTTCCGACCCTGCTGGGAGTGGGAGAGCTTTGTCAATTTCACAGCTCATTGAGCCATGAAATGAAAAAGCTGTCTTGATACTGGATGGCGGGGAGCCTAGACAGCTGGGACCCCACTCTCAGTCGGGAGTGGAGTCCTCATCAGGAGTCATGGCAGCTGGGACTCTGCTCCAGACCGGAAGCTAGGGGAGGCGAGAGTTGGGGGGCAGCTGGGCTCCAGTCTTGGGAGCTGCATGGAGCTGAGAGCCCTGGCTCTCAGTTCCCCACACTGCCCCACCTCTGTTGGTGGAAGTGTTCCTGGTGAAGACGTGCATGGCCAACTGAAGGAGGGTACTGTGGACATCAATCCCCATAGTAATTCCTGCGGTGGCTGTAAGTCAATCTAACATAGGTTCACTTAGGGCTGTGGCGTAGACATGTCTTAAGAAACTAGTATCAGCAACAGTGATGCCTTTCTTGGTCAGCAGAGGAATTGAGATAATGCAGCAGGCTTTTAGTGGAACAATTTAGCACTAAGGGTTTAGTCCAAAGCCCACTGTATTAAAAAGCCCCCTCACTTGTGCTGTGACAGCTATGATAGATGAGGATATAACAGGTGGCCATCTCAAGGGTTCAGTGACAGGGAATTCTGCAGCTAGGGTCCTATCAGTGGAGATAAAATGAGTCTGCATCTTTCCTTGTTTAGGATGTACTGTTTTTCTTCTCCACTGAAAGGGATTCAAGGAAAAGCCTGTCAAGCAGAAATCATGCTGTTCTTTCGAATAAGCACATCTATATGTGTGTGATGGGTGCATTAGAAATGTATAAGGAAAGTAGATCTTGTTCTGGAAGGAATGATTAGGGTTAAAATATTTCAACTCCCTCACCAATACATGGCATCCATCCCTCCACCCCCACCTCCCCTATAGACCCATAGTTGTAGTATCACACCCAAAACTGTAGTCCAGACAGTGTTTTGGATTCCTTTGTTAAACTCTATTTTCAGTAGCTTGATAACATAGTTGCACTGCCCTAAACTGATCTGTTGTGCAGGCTGTCAGCTGTACCCAATGTTTATCCTTTTAAAATGTTAAAATCTATTTAACTGATTTGTGTACTTCTTTAAATGTCAAAAATAGATTTAGCAGGTTCATTGTTTTACTGGAACTTGGTCCTTCGTGAGCAGCAATTGGGGTGAGGGTACATATTTACAGCTGAGTCAGAATTCCTGTAAAATGGGGAATTTATGGTGGAAAATCTAAAGTACAAAAAGCCCAGCTGTAGTAGCATCCACATGGTGCAGAGATTGTTAATGAGCCTATAATTCTCTCATCAGGCAGTTGGAGGTTTGGGGTTGCATCCCTGTCTCGGCTAATAGCCATTGATGGATCTATCCTCCATGAACTTATCTAATTCTTTTAGAATCCATTTATATTTTTGGCCTTCACAACATGCCCTAGCAATAAGTTCCATGGATTGAATGTTTAGGGTGTAAAGAAGTACTTTCTTATTTTAAACCTGCTGTCTGTTAATTTAATTGGGTGACCTTTAGTTCCTGTGTGTTATGATGTGGCAAATAAAACTGTTCATTTTCTCCACACCAATCATGATTTTATAGACTTTGACTAAGGGGAAATACGATAGTCTTTTCTAAAATGAACAGTCCCTGTCTTTCTAATCTTTTCTGATATGGAAGCTGCTCCATTCCCCAATGACTTTTGTTGCTCTTCTCTATTTTTTCCAATTCGAATGTATCTTTTTTTGAGTGGGGGTGACCAGAACTGCACGCAGTATTCAAGGTTTGGATGTACCATAGATTTATATCATTTCATTATGGTATTTTCTGTCTTTCAATCACTTTTCTAATGGTTCCTAACATTCTGTTAGACTTTTTGACTGTCACTGCATGTTGTGCAGGTATTTTCAGAGAACTATCCACAAAAGATCTTTCTTGAATGATAACAGTTAAAATAGACTCCGTCATTTTGTATGTATAGTTGGCATTATTTTTTCCAATGTGCATTACTTTGCACCTGTCAAAATTGGATTTCATCTGCCACTTTGTTGCCCAGTCACCCTGTTTTGTCAGATCCCATTGCAACTCTTTGCAGTCAGTTTTGGACTTAAGTATCTAGAGAATTTTGTATCATATGCAAACTTTGCCACATCACTATTTATCCCCTTTTCCTGATCATTTATGAGTATGTTGAAGACCACAGATCCTAGTACAAATCTCAGGAGGACCCTGGTATTTACTCTGTCCATTGAAAGAACTGACCATTTATTCCTACCCTCTGTTTCCTATCTTTTAACCAATTACCGATCCATGAGAGGAGCTTCCCTCTTATCCCATGACTTCTTACTGCTGTGTTGACTTCCTCAACATATTGTGTTTATCTACGTGTCTGATATTTTTGTTCTTTACTATAATTTTAACCAATTTGCCTGCTTTAACACTTACCAACCTATGATTGACTCTGGAGCCTTCTTAAAAATCAGCATTACATTAGCTGCTCTCCAGTCATCTGGTACAGAGGCTAACTTAAGTGATAGATTATATACCACAGTTAGTTAGTTTACAGACCTTTAGTTAATTCATCTGTTTGTAAGAGCTAATGCAGTCTTTTAGTACAATTTCATTCCTTAATGATAGAATTATTATTGCACCATCAACACCACCAATAGAAGAGTTTTCCATTCCACCTTTGGTCTAGCCATAAAGAACTATGAGTCTTTTGGTCCACCCAGTGCCGAATTTGTAGGATCAGAGTCTTAGATGCTTTAAGGAGTAACTAGTGTTAGTCATGTCACTTAATGCACTACTGGAAGGTACTTGGACACCATGGTGATAAAGTTGGTATAAGAACCTATAGAGAAAAGAACTTACTATATATCAAATGTTAATTTTTGGATACTAGGCTTAGATAATCAAGAAATAGGATGAATAGGGTAATTTGTTGTTACTTTCAAAGCATTAGATTCTTAAATCTCACTGAATAGTATATGGAAGGTTGGTTAGTGTACCAAGATGTCCTTATGGTGTTCCACCAAATATTGCCATCATTTCTAAATCTAAAGCTCTGTGTAGATATGCTGTCTGGAGTGGCTTGTAACTGTACCTACTTCAGGGCAGATGGCTCAAACTGGTGTTATGTTTTATAATTAGATTTCATCAACCTCCTACCAAATGTGAACTCCCCGAATACTACTGTAGTCTTATACTGGAGTTACAGACAGCCCCTTAGACACTTTAGTCTATCTTGCCACCCAAGCTAGCTGGACTATTATTTCTTAACACAATGTACTGTCAACCTTTGGAACTCCTTGCCAGAGGATGTTGCAAAGGCCAAGACTATAATGGGTTTAAAAAAAACCTAGATACATTCTTGGAAGATAGGTCCATCGATGGTTATTAGCCAGGATAGACAGGGATTGCTGTTTGCCAGAGGTTGGGACTCGGCAACAGGATGGATCTCTTGATAATTTCCTGTTCGGTTCATTCCCTGTGAAGCACCTGGCATTGGTCACTGTTGGAAGACAGGACACTGGGCTAGATGGACCATTGGTCTGACTCAGTATATGCGTTATGTACTTATAAATTGGTCGCTTACACCAAAAATCACAAATATTCTAGGTTACACCCAGTCCCAAAAGACCAGTTGCTCACCTAGGTTGATTTGCAACTAAGATCTCATACCAAAGACAGTGCTGGTAGCCAATTCTATAGTAAACTAACTTAAGGTGTATTAGCTAGGAAAAAATAATGAGTTATTGAGCAGGTATAATATACATAGAAGTGAGTCAGTCTATAATTCCAAATGATAGCAGAGACATAGTAATCTGCCAATTTCCCAAAGGTCTTTCAGGGCTGCTCAGAATAACTCTCAGGGTATGTAAACACTGGTCAGATCGATCTATCTGGATCAATTGAGCGGAAGTGAAGACCCGCTCAATCGCTCTGGAAGTCAATTCAATTAAATCACCTTCTCAAAAGGCATAGCGCTGCGTCAACGGGAACGCATTTCCCATCAACGGGGCGCGCTACAAGGAAGTTTATGAAGTCGACGGGAGTTACACAAGCTACTCTGTTACAGGGGGACATGCTAAATGTTTGCTATTACTTTTTAACAGGATACCGATAAATGAAAACAAGGCACGTGCAGCATCCCATTAGTTTTTATGAAGTTTAGACATAAATGTATAGGAATGTACTTAGCACAAATCCAAGTTATTGTTTAATACACAAGTGAATTGGCCTGGCTTCCGGCTATGAGTTTCAGTTCTCACTGAAGCCTAGGTTTTGGCCAGAGTTGGAACTTCATTTGCCAGCATCACAGTAGATGCTGAGGAGATGGTTGGCATAAAGGTACTGGCACCTCAGGAAAACAGGAACAGCCAGACTGGATCAAGCCTGTGGTTGGTCTTGTCTAGTATTCTCTAGCTCCTATGACCCACACCAGATGCTTCAGAGGAAGGTGCAAAAAATCCCACAGTAGGCAAAGGTGGGATAATCAGCCTCTCCCACCGCCCATAAAGTCTCATTCTATCCCATAATAGTTAGAGAGGGGTTTAAACCCTGAAGCTTGAGGCTATGTATCCCTTCCAGCTTTTTTTGCTATAACAGATATTTTTGTTATCCATATGAATGTCCAGTCCTTCTTTTGAATCTTACTGAGAGGTTGTCCTCCAAGACATCCTGTGGCAATGTATTCCACAGTCCAATTATACGGGGCAGGGAAAGAAAAGCCCACTCTTCCATATCTTAAAGGTGATCCTCTGTACTGCCTTCGGTGTTGAACAGATTGCATGCAGGGTCTTCCATTTTAGTTTGTTCCAACTTCCAGCAGAGCTTTGTCTGATGCTTACCACAGTCATGCTAATCACAGAGCAGCCTGAGTTTGCTTGTAGATTTGAGTGCACAATTTGCTGGCTGGTAAAACTGAGATCTTAGTTTGGTAGATTGGTGCAGTTTCCTGAAAAACTTGGGAATTGCCATACTAGAGGTAAAGAAATTCTCTCATTACAGACTTGGCTAGCAGTACAAGATGTGGTGCTGATTCAAATTAAAAGATGGTCAGAAAGGTAGTTTAAGTTCCATCTCTTTGTATTGTTGTAGCATTATTGTCTATATATTTTTAGCATTGTATCAAACATGAAAATGTGTTCACTATCGTATCATTTTCAGTGTTATAGCGTGTTGGTCCCAGGATCTGAGAGAGACAGTGTGGGTGAAATAGTATTTTATTGAGACAACTTCTGCTGGTGAGAGAGACAAGCTTTTGAGCTTTCACGGGGCACTTACAACAGATCTGAACATGAGGTCAGTGTAAGGTCGAAAGCTTGTGTCTTTCATAAGCAGAAATTGGTTCAATAAAAGGTATGATCTTATCCTCCTTATCTATCATATTATTAGCACTGCTGGAGACCATATATATATTAGTCTAGTGATATGTATTTGTTAATGTTCCTTTCTGCCTCTGACATTGTAATTTTCCTCTCCTGGTGAACTAGTTATAATCCTTGCATTCTAGACATTTCTGGTGAAGCGTATAGAGAATGTGTTTTAGCAACTGCTTTGTATAAAAAGCTAAAACAGTCCAGTAACTAGCTTGCTACCTTGTATTGAAACTGTCACATTATTTTTATTCTATATTTTGCTTTTTGGGCTGAGATGTGCAGTGAAATCTAAATATTTGGATTACAAAAATAAATTAATCCAGACAAGATTCCATTGAATATTCCTAGTAATTGTGTTGACTTTCTCGGCTCTTTCAAAATAAACTTTGACAGTTGTTTTTATCTTGGATGGGAGAGGTAATGGATTTTTATGTGGAACTCAGATTTTTCTGAGTAATTATCACTGATTTGGAAAATCCATGAGAATAAATTTACAGGGAGAATTTATCAAGTTCTTCATGAAATAGGAGACATGAATATATGGACAAACCATACGTGAATATAACTAGTTCAGCAGTGCATTGTTATACAAATAACATTGCTCAAGAATGCGCTATGTGTCTCAGAAAACCTAGGAAGGTGCAGTCCTTGCCTCGAGGAATTTACAAACTAAGGCCCTGGTTCTGCATTGTGATTCACGCTGGGGAACTGCTGCTCCTTAGCAGAGACCTGTTGCAGTCAATGAACCATGTGGTTCATAGTGTTGGATCAGGGCATTAATTCTGTCCTGCTCATTTAGTCATGCTCATCTATAGGGAGTGCATGTGATGCTATTTGCAAATATCTCCAACAACCAGAGGTGGGACACTAAAAGGAGAGAGCTCTGAGTTACTACAAAGAATTCTTTCCCAGGTGGGTCTTGCCAACGTGCTTGGTCTATCTGATCATCATATTTGGGGTTGGGAAGAAATTTTCTCCCAGATCAGATTGTCAGAGATGTTGGGGGTTTTCACCTTCCTCTGTACTGTGGGGTACAGGTCACTTGCTGGTTTGAACTAGAGATATTGGTGAATTCTCTCTAACTTGAAGTCTTTAAATCAAGATTTGAGGACTTCAGTAACTCAGCCAGAGGTTATGGGCCTATTACAGGAGTGGGTGGCTGAGGTTCAGTGGCCTGCAATGTGCAGGAGACCAGACTAGATGATCATGAGGGTCCCTTCTAGTCTTAAAGTCTGAGTCTATGGGGTGTGGGAAGGCATGGGTTACAGACACAGTTATGTGTTACTTAGTTTATGACCTTTCTTGATTATGCTGAGTTTTTAATATGTACAAAAATAGGGAAGATGAATAGAATAAAGTAGCTACGTTATTGAGCTAGTTATGGAGTAAATCACTGAGGTGTCACTTCCATTAAAAACTTTCTTCAGTTTTGAAATATTTAATTCTTTCACATACAAAAATACTTAGAAATAAGTTATTGCATAACTATCAATTTTCTCTTTAGTGGCTGGTGAAACGTGCAATAGAAACTAGAGAAGAAATGGGAGACTATATCCGCTCCTACTCCATATCCCAATTTCAGAAAACTCGTAGTCTACCAGAGGTAAGAGCTAATTAAATCTTTTTGTTTTCTCTTAAAATGTGTCTCTACATAGATGGGGCTGTCTCCTCAGCTGCTGTAAATCAGTGTAGCTACATTGAAGTTGATAAAACTGTGCTAATTTACCCAGCTGAGGATCTGGCCATGGTTTTTGGTCTATAATTGGATGGGGATAATTATGAGAATTATTGTTAGAAAAGCAAATAAACATCAGGATCCAAATTGAAAGTCTATCTGCGTTAATCCTGGGAGGTGAATCCTTGCTGACCCCAAATTGTTCATAAATACGATATTATCAGCCTTTGCTTGGAGCCAGCTGTACCCTTATTTCAACCCTCAAAGAGCACAGTATCTATGGTAATGCTGGTCATATCAATCTGGAGGTTGAGGTATGTAATATGTCCTTTTCTGAACAAATCCTTTGGGTAGATGTTCTCTTTGGGTACATTAGGTATCTCCACAAAGGCTTATAGAAACAAAATACTAAGATGAGTTTACAGTTGCGTAGCAGGCTACTTTTGCTTAAATTGTGTGGAGTAGAATTCTAGTTTGATAGGCTGATTTGCTGTACAGTCCCTTTTCATCTCCTTTTATCTCCTTGCGAAACTGAATTTCTGAGTATGTAACTGAAAACTTTATATTTTCTTGCCTCTCTTCCCCCACTTTTCAACTGAACTTATGAAATCATGGTATTCAGTTGCATTGTAAACTCATACTTCCTCAGTGTACCCCTTTCACCTGCTCATTCTAATTGGTTGCCTGATTATCCAGGTTAGTGTTGTGTTAGCTTTCCATAGGTGGTGTGTGCTAGGAATATTATGACCATCTAGAGTTAGAACTCCCTCTTCCATTTTGGGCATGTGCACTTGCCATATCAGGTTTGGTATGGTTAATCAGTGAAACTGCTGATGCAGACTGCTTATGGCTGAAATTTTCAAAGGGCACTAAGGGAGTTATGTGCACAAGTCCCATTGAAGTTCATTCAGACTTGGGCTCCTAAATCCCATAGGTTCCTTTGATAATCCTGGTTTATCTGGTGAGTAGTAACAAAAGAGAGAACTATTAATAATTCTCAAAGGTCTAAACTATAAAATAGATTATTTCCTAAAACAGCTGTGTTTGAATCAGAATCGTGAGAGGAGGGATGGCCCAGTAGGTATTGGGGTGTTAGGATACCCAGTGTCAATTCCCTGCTCTGTTACAGATACTGAATTCCTGTGTGACGTTGGGCGAGTCATTGAGCCTCTTTCTGCCTCAGTATCCTCATCATTAAAATGAAATGATGATACTGATAACCCTCCCTCCCCAATGGAAATCTAAGTAACTATTACACTTTAACACTTCTTTTCCTCTGCAATAAATCCATATTAACTTGCATTGCAGTTGCATCAAGGGACCCCAGTCATGGATTAGGACCCCATTGTACCAGGTGCTGTACAATCAGACTATTCTTAATGCAAGTGTTGAGTTAAGTGTATTTAACTGAATAATCAAGCAGGTCATTTAGGAACCAGTTGGCAAGTCTACTTGCTAAAAGCATTAGTTTTGTTGAGGTTTAAGCTTAATTTTTTTGGTATTTTTAATTGTCAGTTAATTGTCTTGCAGGATGACGAGTTCATGCAAAGGAAAGAGATGGCTATCAAAACAGTTACAAATATCTTTGTAAGTACAATATATTGAGCTTTTATGATCAAACTTCAAAGCTTAAATTTTTAAAGTCATTTTTTGAGAGTAATGAAATGTGATATTTAATTCTAATTAATGCAACTGCTACTGGGTTTTCTCATGAGGAGGTCCCAATTAGGTGTTGCATGTCAGATCTCATTCTGAGAAAGGGTCATAGATGCCAACATTTCACATTAGAAGCCTTTAGGGGTATAATGTACCGCTGGCATAAACCACATCAATTGCCTATGCAAGGAGTGTCTCTTTCCATGCCATCAAACAAAAGTCACAAGATGGCACATATGCCATTAAAACTCTAGGAAAACTAAAACATTCATTTGAAACTGTCATAAACAAGAATAAATTACCCTTAAAATAACGAAAATGAAAAGGCCCCTGAGATTAAATGAATTTAAATCTCAAAACTTGTTTTCAATTTAACTACTTGCTATTACTAACAATCAAAATATGAGCGTTCCTTGTAAGTTATGCCTACTTGGTAATGTTTTTTCCCCAAATATTCAAACGCTTGAGAGTTGATAGTCTTACTTTTCTCCATCTTTTAAACATACAGCTTCAAACCCTTTAAGTGTCAAAACTGAAAAAGAAGCTGCTGCTATCAGAAAGCACGTTTGTGCAAATAATGTGATGAATCAGATAATGCCACCAAGGATTATTATATCCTGTGAATTTTAATTGTCATTCTGTTTTACCTGAATTAAAATGTTTAGATAGCAGGTCGGCATCTTTGCTGAATAATTTATATCTCTAATCTGACTACCCATTTACTTTCAATGTCAGCAATTTGCTTCACTTTTCCACAACAGTCTTTGTAAATTCATAGGCCAAAATTTTGAAAAGTGATCAGTAATTTCGATGGTCTCCATTTTGGAGTATTCAAAAATATCCTGGAAAGGCCTCATCTTCAGAAAGTGGGAAGTATCTGCCCCTTGGAAAAAGATATTCCCCATTCATGTGGTTGGAGCTGGGCACCCAGAAATTGATGCCCCCAAAATGACAACCAGCCTTGAAATTCTTGGTTGTAAATTTTAAGGCCACTATGTTAATTTATTTGACAGCCTGAATAAAACAGATCAGAAAAGTTCTCACGGTAATTCCTGCTGCATTGGTGGGAATTATTCTTCCCCACTACATAAGTGAGTGAACATTACAGATAGAACATATATTTTAGAAAGAGATCCAATCTAGATTTAAAGTTAACAGGTGGTAGTCAGTGTATCATTTCACTTGACAGTTTGTTCCATGGTCAGCTCCCCTCACTGTTAAAAATGTTAACTACATTCTGCCTTAATTGTCACAGTCAAGGCAACTATGGTTGTATTGAAGGAATGGTTGCTCTGGGACACCCAAAGAGCCACAGTATATATAAATGCCTTCTTCCAAAATATGAAGCCCTATAATCTCCAACTGAGACATAGTGAGGTTGGTCGATGCCTTAGTTTCTCTCAAACTAGACTCCAGCAATATGCTTAACTGGGGCTGACTGTAAGGGGTGACGTGGAGCTACACTGGGCCACTCTGCCTCTTAAATGGAATGAACTTAGATGGAAAGAGTACATCATCCTGGTATTCACAGTCTGCATTGGCTGATTGTACAATTCCAGACCCAGCTTGAGTTGCTGCTCTTGGTCCCGCAAATTGCTTAGTTTGGATCCATCTCAGTGACTGCCTCTCCCTCTACTACCCTCCATGGCAGCTGTGATCAACAAGGCCACTGCATCTGGCCCCCTTGCCCTCTTTTCTCAAGGATGAAATTTACAGCGATCCTGGGCAGAGTGCTTTCAGTAGAAAGTCCTCGAGTGTGGAACTCCTTACCACCAAAGATCAGGAAAGACCCCCAACTCTTTGTGTGGTTTTTGTGAGCTTAGAAAGAACTGTGGATTATTCAAGGCAGAGATGTGTTTGTGGCTAGGGGTGGGTGATATGGGAAGGAGGGGAAGCTTTGAAGAGCTCGGGAGTATAATTTTTGGAGTAGAACTTGAACTTATTTTGTTTGTGTAGATGCTATGACTATAGATGTGTATATTTTTAACTCTTAGATATGTGAAGAGAACTGTTTTTTATCATGGCAGGTGAAAAGAGGCTTTGTGCCGGTGTGGCTGTAGTGAAAGGTTTCATGGGTCATAGATGCTTTTTGTACTGATCTAGCCTGATGTGCTGAGGTTGCTATGGTGAATTCTTGAGAATCAAATTTGGAGACTGTTGATTTTTAGCATTCTTACCAGTATGGAAAGTAGCTCTAGAATATGCACAATGTTGCTCATTGAACCTCAGTATCTGCTTTGTTTAAACCAGCGGCTAAAATTTAAAACACACAGTTCTGTTTTGGTCCTGTCTATACACTTGTCCCTTCTTTCCTCTTCTCCCCACTCCCCCCCATGTATAAAAACTGTTATTTTGAGATTAGACCCTGTGAAGTACGGTTGTAAAGTGGAGTTCTGAGCTATAATCTCTCATCTTGAGATCTAAATACTGACAACATTAAATGCTTTTGGCACTAAAACAAGGACATCTGGCTGGATTAACTAATACTCAAATAGTAATTGCAATCTCTTAATGTTAAACGGGGAGAACAGTGATTAGATGGGGCGGGATTGGAATCCAGTTGCATTGGGAGATGTCTAATTTACATTTTTACTTCCTCTTTTTTATATATATATAAAGAATAGGTGTAAACAGTTAAAAATCTCAAAAAGGATAGTAGTATTCTTCTGCTGCATCTGGACAACTGTTATGAATTTAAATGGTTTCTATGGCACGTGCACTGATACCCAGTAGCTTTAATAAAAAGAAGTCTTTCCTGCTGCCAATGCTCATCAAAACAGTTAAAAAAAGAGAGGGGAAAAGAGGAGGCTCAGACGTATTTTCATGATACTGAGTGAGCAAAGCTGGAGAACAGATTTGGGAGCACCAGTGTTCTTTGGCGTGTATCTGTAAAAGGGTAAACTGTTTTGACAATGCATCAGGAGAAAAGAGCAGAATGTCATAAAAAGCAGCTCAGATGTAGCCATTCTACATTGACGGATGATTGTTTCCCTTTGTTCTTTTAACAGATCTGAGGTTTTGTTCTCCTCTTGATACTGTATGATGTAATGCAGAAGGTACTAGGTATTAAATTTAGTGTGATTTCTTCCTTTAAATACCTTTGATCTCAGCAGATTCAGAAATGCTTTACAAGTTATAAAAACAGAGACATACTTTGCACAGGACTCCCAGCATCCCTTACTGAAATGCAGTCACCTCCTGGTGTGAGAAGCAGTAGGTGTTTAACAGAGCACAAGTGATGCAAATCAACCATTTAGGACAGCGTGCCATGAATAGTGCTGTATCCAATTGATACCACATAGGGGAGGCAAAATAGAGCTTCCAGAAATGAAATTTGGCCAGGGCACTGTGATACCTTCTGTGTATTAGTAAAAAGAGCCATAGGATCATTAGTGATTGCAAATTTTCCAGGGCCTTGGTTTTATGTCTGATCTGAAGGATTTGAAAAGTATGGCTGTTACTTCTGGAGCTTGTAAATATACTAGCAAGATTGTGAGTAGAATATTTAGATATAGGAATAGATCATAGCACTAGATTATGCTATAGAAAGGATTTTTGTTACCTCACCTAATACTGAAAGGTATTTTCCAGATGGTTTGATTTTTCGGTTCTATGTAAGTTTCTGATCAACCATTCCATTGCAGAAAAGGACTGTAGTTAAGCCAGTTTGGCTTGCAAAGTGCTTCTTGCATTTTGGAGACTAAATGTAATTCATGGCATCCGTTACATTTGAAACCTAGATTGTATGTAGCTGCTGAAGTGCACATAGCCCACTGCTATAGGAGCTAACTTTTTATAATGAAGATTTGCCAAACTCTTCAAGCTTCCATTTGCACCTCTTCACTTCCTATGAAAAATCTCCCCATTTCAGAAGGCTCGGTGTGATTGACATCAGCTGCATTTTGTTGCATAGAGCCAGCTCTGAAAAGACACGCTTTTCCAGACCACCAGAACAACTGAAGTGAACTCTATTGTGGCATGCTTATTTTGTCTGTGTGCACTTTTGTTCAGACTCTTATGATCTGCTCCTGTATGTCTAGAAGATTAAGAAAGGAGGGAATGTTGCTCCGTTTGGGTTATCTTGCTAATGCCCTTCTTTGGTCATAGTCCTTTCAAACTGTTGTAACAGCACAAGCATGCAGTTTTGCCATTACAAAATTATCCTGAATGTACATTACTTTATTTAAATTTACATAGCGCTTCTTAAAATACCATGTATACATTACTGCCTATGTCCTTCCAGTTCATCAATTGTAAGCTCTTTGGGACAAGGGCTGTGGGATTTCTGTACATTATCCACCAAAATGTGGCTCGAAATGTAGCAAGATTTATGGCACACATAATGAGATGGACACCGACCTGAGGAAAACAGCAGTTTATTATTATTGCCGGCAACAGGCTCAGCGGAATAATTTCCAAAGGCTGAGCCCTGATTATACTGGGGCGTTGCCTTATATACATTTCTAGGATTACATGAATATTCATACTAACATCACTACATTTTACATAGATAAGGTGGGTGAGGATGCGCAGTGTGGTTTTCTTTGTCTGAGATTTTGTGGGAGAGTATGCGCAGTTTGGTTTTCTTTATCTAAGATTTAGGGCCTTCTGGTTATCTCTTAGGAATGTGTGAGAGTGTGCGCAGTGTAGTTTTCTTTGTCTAAAATTTGGGCCTATCTGGACTCACCCAGACACTAAAAGAAAACTAGCTTTTTACTTAAGATTACATACCATAGAATAACACAGATTGATAATTATATTCCCCATTACTCTACAAAATTATGTGCACGGTTAGATAGTTGGCCAGGTGCATTCTATCTACAATACAACATGAGTTATGATTTATGACCGGCAAAGTGAAGCTAGGGAAAAATGTATGTAGCCAGCCTCAGAAAGTAGCCTGCCTCATGACTGTGATATATATTGACTCTGTATATTAAAGAACTGTAAAAAGTGGGGTTGATAGCAGTAACATATAGCTTGTCATTGTCTTTCATTTAGTGGGACAAAATTTGCTTTCTGTTACATGGGAGTAATTTTGGAATAAGTCCATTGGCTTTGAGTTATGCATGATTTACACTGGTGTAACTGAGAACAGAATCTGGTCCCCTGTGTTGTCTTTTACCGTGGACCACTTTATAGTTTGGGTGGGGAGTGGAAGTCCCTGTTTCTTTCTGATTTTGTTCTGTGGGCCTGGTTTTTGCAGTGTGTTTATTTAGAACTCAATTTACAGAACTCAGTCTGGTTTTCAGTGTGCACCTGCTCTTACCCCAATTATTGTGGTGCAAGATGAAGTGAGCTGTCTGAAGTCGCACAATGTGCATGACTGGCTCAGCCCAAATCTGCCTATTACTTGAACCCCACATCTTCTTGTTCCTTGCCTGTTGCTGTAAAAATTAAACAATGATTCTTCATTTCTCCCTCCCACACGCTCTTTCTCTCAGGCAGTGTGGTCGTTCCAGGATTAATCATTTTACCAGGCTTCAAATGACCTGAAAGAGTTATTTGTTTTAGACACTAGCAGTCTTAAAGGGATATTATCAAATAGTTTGGCCTCAAAACTAGACTTGCTTGACAACTCTCTTCAGAGAGCATCTAGTTTTTAACCTTCCCATTTGTCTGCCAAGAAACTTTAAATGCAGGTAGCAGCTGTTTTTGCACTGATATTCATTGCTGGCCTTGTGTCCATCTTGCAAAGGGATCAAATGTCAGTTAACAAACCCTAGTCCCGTTACTGTCCTGCCTCCATTGATGACAGACAATGACATAAACAAACTCTGCTGTATGGGCTTGTGCTTACGGGGAAAAGGTGAGATAAATTTAGTGTTGGGCATAAGGAGAAGGACAGGAAAGTAGCAGACTGACACAAATGGGCACTGGAAATGGTCAGTGGAGTAGCCCCTTTTTAATAGCACCTGAATTAGGCAGTTTTAAAGTCCTGCAACCTTCAAGCTCGACTAGTGCCATTTGCAGGACTCGGACTAAGAGTAGAATGAATAACGGGAAGGAAAGACAGGAAGATACAGCTTTAAAAATGTAATAGAAAAGCCAACACTAATTTGACACACACGTAAAAAATCTGAGGTAATGGTTCCTGGGTTAAGGGTAACTGGATCCGTTTACACACTGGCAGGGTTTTGTAGTGCTGTGTGCCTTTAAATCGTATACCTCTGTGCATATGCAATGCATTATTGCTATGAGACCCATTTTTTAATCTTGTACCGAGCTCTGCACCTTTATACTTGATTTAAAATGTAGTGAGAAATCATCAACATCTATTTTCAAACACACAACATGGGTATTTCTACACCTGTTTTCAGTCACGTCAAAGACATTTGAATGAGGCTTCTGGGCCAAATTCTTCATAGTTATACTATTCGAATTCCACTAGTGAAACGGAGAAGAGAATTTAAGTATCTGTCAAGTATGATGTTCTTTTTAAAATAAGCCATTTGAGAATGTTCCAGGTACAAAAACCATGCCTGGTACATTTCTAATATCTGAAAAACACCATTTTATTATACTGAACTCAGAGGGCTAAGTGGAATTTTTTCCAACTTTTCCATAAATGTTCTTTTCAGCTAAGAACAGTCATTGAAAAACTATACCCAAGGGTAACATTTTCAACAAGTTGCAATGCCTGAAAGTAGGAGCTTTATAGTACAAGGTGCTTCCTCAACTAAAACTAGCTTGCTACCAAGGAACTATAATCCTTTAAAAATATACTTGATAGCTCCCGAGTTGCTTGCTTCACACATCAGCAAGTTCCTTGCATAAATTATCATTCTGTGCCTTCTTCACAGCGCTGGTCCTGTAGAACATCTTCTAAAGTGGCCTGTGAAATCATTTTTTTTTTTAAATTAGACTTGTCTTTTTTGCTCCATTATGATATATAAACGCGTGGGGAAAAAAATCAAAAATCAGTTTTTTAACCTTGGAAATATCAGCTTTTTGTCGTCCCTGTTTTTTAAAGAATGTTCTATCTTTAACAGAAACTTTCTTTCTGCAAACTTAGTTAGTGGTTAAGTAGGTGTTAACAAACAGCATTGCTACTGCGTAGCCCACCCCTCTAAGGGCCAGAGGCCTGGGTCCAGCCAGCCCTACTTGATAATCAGATCCAAGTGAGAATGGGACAAATGTTCATTTCCTTTATAGAATTGCAGAGGAAGAAGGGACAGTCTCTTGCAGTAGTCTCGAGAGAAAGGAGACTCCAAGTGAGAAGACCTGTAAGTTGTGACTGGATGCAAAGCCCCTGCTGGAAATTGGTTTCCCTTTCGTGAGCTTATTGGTCGTTTTGGACAGCAAGCTTGTAGGCAAGGCTAAAGACTGATTCAAGCTTGATTAATGATTATCTAGGCTGGCGAGGAATCTTGACAGCTTACAAGCATCTTAAGCAGAGTGGTTTAGAAACCTTTTTCCTCTGTCAGTGGTTGGTTTTCATCATCCTGCGGCTTGTCATTTCATTGGTTCTCCAGTTACCATAGGCTGAGTCTACACAGGATTGCCTTTTTACATTGAAAATTGCCCTGGTTCCAGCCATTAGTAGCCTAGTATGTAGCTACAAAAGCCAAGCTAAAAAAAAATACAAAATCTAAGTTTACACTGATAAGCTCTGCTGGTGCAAACTGTAGCTTTCCTGGTCTATGCTAAGCTACTTAGGTAGTTGGAATTTTGATGCATTCCCAATATAGACAAGACTAAGAAAAATGGGGACCTGTAACTTTCCATGTGTGCAACTTCACAGTGGTTGGGTGGAGTCTATCACTTTTGTTTTTTTTTCCTTGCTCAGGGTAGCATTAAATAACACAGTAGTAAAACATACTTGAGCTCTGTCTGCCCTACAGCCTCTACTGTAGGTGCGATCAGTGTTGCTGCTACGTAGCTTATAGAGACAAGGCCATAGAACCTTGCAGGACAGACAAGACTTGAATTTCTAATGCAGAAAATGAGCAGAAGAACACTTCTTCCAGGTAACAAACCCTCCCAAACCTTCATTCTACCTAATGAAGTAGTGGGAAAGTCACCTTTACAGGTCACTCTTACATTGCTTTGCACTGGAATTTGTAGGAAGACATCCTCTTCTCTAAAAGAAGATCAAATAAATATGAAAAGATTATTCTGTCATCTGGATTAATTATTAAAACTGTGGCCTAAGGACCAGCTTGCTGTTCTCCAGGGGAATATGAAATGAAATTTATGGTTATGGCCAGTGCTGAAGGCTAGCAAGGGGAATATTAAGAATTAGTAATAATGACTGGAACTAGAGCTGCTACTGATGAAAGATGAATGTGCTGTGAATTGAGATTCTCAGTAAGTAGTTTTACTGTCATCTACACAATTATCTGATGCTAAAACTAACATTTATGGTGTATTTGTGCATGGTATAATTGCTATTATGAATTCCATTCCTTAGCATTGGTCTAGACAGGGAAACATCTCACCGTAGAAAGCTATCTAGTCTAGCAGGAAAAGGCTAGAAAGAAGTGGCTGAAAGCAGAAGCTAGACAAATTCAGACTAGAAATAAGATATAGATTAAGACGAGAGTAATTGGCAATTTACTAAGAGACTTGGTGGATTCTTGCTCACTTGAAGTCTTTATAAATCAGGCTTTCTAAAAAGTTATGGTATACTTCATCAAAAAATTATGGGCTTGGTGTAAGAGTTGCTGAGTGAAAAGTTGGTCTCTGTTACACAGCAGATCCGACTAGAAGATCACTATTGTCTGTTCTGACCTTTTGAAATCTTTGAAGCTATTGTCCCACATGATAAAATACCATGTTTATGAGGTTTTCTGAAATTGGTTAAGTATGAAAAATACTGAACTTGTTTTTCCCTGTGTTAGTTAACGTTTCGTTGCATTATCAGTCCTAAGCATTCAAACATCATGAATCAGGGCTCTCTTCCCCAAAACTTGAGATTGGCTTAAACTTTGTAACATTTAAAAACAATGGGAGGGGGAGTAATTACCTTTCTAGTTTTGGAGCCTTTAGGGTTCATGTTTTCAAACTTCTCTGTAACCAGAAGGGCTAGAAACATGCTTTCTTTTGAGAATGAGAGAGAGCTGACTCACACCTTGTCTAATGACTCCGGGTAGCTGAGGCTTTAAGAAAAACACCAAACATTACAAAACTTGCAGTAAAATCAGAGGAGTTGACAACACTACTATTGATCTTTCTTCCAGTATTTTCCCTGCTAGTAGTACTTGTGTATCTTCATTTTTAATGTTTTTAGAGACTTATCCATTGTAAATCACTTTTTAAAAACTATTACAGTTGCAGAATGTCTTGTGTGTTTGTGCTGATCAGGCTCATTTCTGCACTGCTACAGATGGGATACCAACTGGCTAGCCAGCAGTTCTGCAGAAAAGGACCTAGGGATTACAGTGGACAAGAAGCTGAGTATGAGCCAACAGTGTGCCCTTATTGCGAAGAAGGCTAACGGCATATTGGGTTGCATTAATAGGAGCATTGCCAGCAGATTGAGGGAAGTGATTATTCCTCTCTGTTTGGCACTTGTGAGGCCACATTTGGAGCATTCTGTCCAGTTTTGCCTCCCTCTCCCCCCCAACTACAAAAAAGAGGTGGACAAATTGGAGAGTCCAGAGGAGGGCAACAAAATGATTAGGAGGCTGAAGCACATGAATTAGGAGGAGAGGCTGAGGGAACTAGGCTTGTTTAGTCTGCAGAAGAGAAGAATGAGGGGAAATTTGATAGTGGCCTTTAACTACCTGACAGGAGGTTCCAGGGAGGATGCACTGTTCTCAGTGGTGGTAGATGACAGAACTACGAGCAATGGTCTCAAGTTGCAATGGGGGAGGTCTACACTGGATATTAGGAAAAACTTTTTCACTAGGAGAGTGCTGAAGCACTGGAATGGATTACCTAAGGAGGTGGTGGTGGTGGAATCTTCAATTTTAGGGATTTTTAACATGTGGCTTGACAAAGTCCTGGCTGGGATGATTTAGTTGGGGTTGGCCCTGCTTTGAGCAGGGGGTTGGACTAGGTGACCTCCTGAGGTCCCTTCCACCCTTAATCTTCTATGATTCTCTTCTCCACCATACCAAAAAAATGACAAAAATAACCCCCTTAAAAGTGCTTCATATCCTGGTTCTGGTTGAGCTTTTTTGTTACTTCTCTGAAGTAGGTCTGTCTTACACATACAAGTTGTATTGCTTCATTGTACAAGTATAGTTTAAGTAGCATAGTGCCTCCCCCCTTCTCCCCACCTCCCATAGCGTAGTATATTTGTGCTGGTATAGCTGTTCCCACATGGCAAGGAGAATAGGCTTTTCTGGCATAAGGCACCATCATATTGGTATAACTACATCCTTGCTAGGGATTGTACAGGTATAACTACATCAGTTAAATAAATCACACCTCAAGTAGTAACACTGCTACAAAACTATGTAGATGTGGCCTTAGTAATTTTTGTTGGTATTTACTGGACTTCTCTCCATCTAGTATTTAGTTGCATTGGAACATTCTTTAACTTAGCTACAGTATGGTGTCGATTAATTTTGGTTGATAGAATGCTGGGAGTTATTTTTTTCTGCATGCTTTTTAAAAACGTATAATAAAATCAGTCTTCGCCTCCTGTCTGACTGGCTAAAGGAGCAGTAATTAAGTAGATAGTAATTAAAGTTAATTATTCAATTAAGACATAATTCTCAGTCACTGAAGCTGTCTGTTTAATTACAGGTTTTTTCATTTAAACAGGCATCTGTTCTGTTGGTTTTGACCATCTTTTGAAATGTGCTTGAAATGGCAATTTGAATTAATTATGCCTTTTGTGAAATATTTATGTATAATATTAGAAACAAGGAAGAAGAGGGAGAAAAAAAAGCGGTCCTGAAGCAAACCTTTCAGGTCTAGCCTGACCAAGGTGCACCAACCTAATTGCAGAAACAGAATTCAAAGCCATCTGGTTTGGATAGAGGATGTGGGCTATAGAATGGGGGATTTGCTCATTATCCATTTAGAAAATAAAACCATTTATTTTGGAGAAGTCCTTGACAATTTTGAATCATTTATGGTCTTGCAGGAGGTTTATAAGCCCCAGAGAAAATACAAACGTCAGGCTGGCGCAGAAGAGCTACTAGACGAGGAGTCTAAGGTTCATGCCACGCTTTTGGAATATGGCAGGTAAGTGGCTTACATCAGTGTTAACTTCACTTATCCTGATGTGGTTCAAATGCTTTATGTTGTATAAGGCTAGCAATCTAATTTTTATTTGGAGCCCTTTGATTTCATTCAGACTACTCCAGTTTAAAGAGGTTTGTTTTCACTTTTTAAGTTTACGTACACTGTAAACGCTTTGGGACAGGGACTGACTTGGTGATAGGTACATTGCACTATGCCTAACACAGTGGAGCCCGAATCCACTACCACAATACAAACTCTGCTAGTTTATTACATGTGGTTGCTCTCTGCGTCTTAAAAGAATGGTCTAGATTCCTGGCGCTTCTGTCTGGGCTCAGACTCAGCAGTGATCTTTAATGAATGTTTCCATTCAGGAAGTGATTTCTGGAAGCCTTCAAGAAAGGGGATTGAAATGCAGTGGGGTTATCATTTTGTTCTGAAATGGTGAGAAAGTGGTTAACTCCTTAGGAGACTGAATTGTGGCTATAGCATTGATGTTGCCTGTACTATGTGACCATTTTTCCAGATGAAGAGACAAAAATCTAATTGAAAATAAATATTTGTGAATATCTGTTCTCTTTTGAAATCCTTTCCAATTTCCTATGAGACAAAAGGGGGGAAAACATGTTCTTGGGAAGAAGGAACTGGACTTACTAATAAACTTTATGTTTCCAACTACTTCTAATATTTTCTTTTTCTTAGATTAGTAATACTTAAGGTTCTCTTAATGGATGGCTTTTCCACTGAAATCTTTCTAAGCTCTTCAGCTACTCTTGAGTTTTATATCTTTTTTCCTTCCTTTTTTGTATCTTTGTTCATCCCTCCTCCCCCCGCCATAGATTTACTGACTCTTTACTGTGAGTATTTTCCTGTTTTCCTTTTGATTTGATTTTAAAGCAACAACAGTGCTCTGGATTGCAGCATGCTTTATAATGCTTCCTCTCTTCTCGATGGCAGCATGAACTAATTAACATTTTCCTTCAGGCCTGTTGACATTAAAAGTGGAATGAAATCTTCAGTATGTTCTTAATTGAACAGAACTATCGAGGGATATTTGGAATGCAAATATGAATGAGAAAAGACTATGCTTTCACTTGCACACATTCTTGCACCTTTGCATAAATTCTATACATAAACTAACCAAAGAACATTATTTTTCAATGCATTTTAGTATAGATATTTTTAAATATTATCAGGTTGGTGAAAAAACAAAGTGTTTGCCATTGAGCGCAAGTAGTTCAAATGGGGTCTTTTAATCTGTTTAGAACACTAACATCACAGTATCTAGTGCTTCAAGAAATAAGGTGCCTGTTCTGTATATAGTAGCTGATAGTTCTGTAATGAATCTAACATTTACAAAAACTGTGGGCCATAATCTTAAAATGACACAGCTGCATATATATATAAGACCGAAAATCTGTAAATGTTCCTTAACGACCAGATTGAGAAATCTTGCGATATGCTTTGAAAAAATGAGTGCTAAAACTTTTTCCCTTGGCAGACTTGAAGTCAGTGGGAGTTTGTCCAAAGGCTGCAGCATTTTGCTCATTACTAATTGAAATATTCCTATGAATATGGTTTTATTTTTAATATCATCGTGATTGAATAAAATTCCTGGTTTCTCCCTGAACAAATTTTTCTTCATTTGGGAAACTGTTTTCTAAAATATTTTGAAAGGTCAAATTTTTGTTCAGTTTTTGGTTGGAATTAATTAGAAATGTTTTTAATTATTTGTGACTTGTAGCCACGTCATTCATATTATATTTTCTTTTTCTTTCTATAAAGATAAATATAATGTTGGGAAGGTTGGCTCCATTGCATTCCAGTAAACATCTATCTCTGCTGCACTCAATTCACCGTTGGAGAGCATTCTTTACAATGATCTGGGCTAGAAACTCTTTTTTAATGAAAGACTAGATTCTGCAGCAGTTGTAGCACTCTGCTGGGAATGATTTGTGCTTGTTATGCACTAGTGGATTTTTGCCTCCCCTGTTGTTAGGAGTACCAATTTAAATCCTGAGACAGTTTCTGGTTTAGATAAGAAGATTGGACTCCAGCAGGCCAGAGTAAAACCTCAGAAACATAACATTCTGGGTAGATTTTTTTAAAGGAAAGTTTTGGTGTCTCTTCCAGCATCACTACATTTAAGAATCTGAAAGTTCAGCTTGAAAGGTGGAGTAAACCAAGGAAGTTTTCATCTTGGGGGTCATCAGGAATGATTTTGGCCTAAACGTTACAGAACACTTGCAGGCACCATCAGAGTACACCTGAGCAAAGAGGAACCAAACTGGGATAGAAAGAACAGATAAAGCTTCAGCATAAGGACATTTAAACTAGGACTTGAGAGAAAAGGGCAAGTACAGAGAGAGCAAATAAAAATAGGAATGGGGAGACAGTGGAGGATAAATGGGAAATGCTCTTGTAGTACAGATTCAGTTGGGATTTTGAGTGCCCATGGAGGGAAAAAATTGCTCTTAGACAAGGTATGTTAAAGAACTCGTGTACAAATTCAAGAAGCTTCAGTAGGAAAATTGAGAGACTGGAAGCATGCAGTTTGCAGGGTAGCAGGCATGACTGGAAATTTGTTTGATTGATCCTTTGAGCTGATCATATTAGCCCCCTTAGTTATTACGATGTGTAACATGCTGTTAGGAACTGAGGAAATGTAGGCTGAATTTATAAAAGTGAAGGGAACTAGGAGAAAATGAGGAAATAAGAAGAATGCTGCAGAATTGTAATGAATTAAGTATGGATATCTTGCATAGCATTTTATAGCAACAAGAATATGTTCTAGGACTTCTGACTGGGAGAACCATTTTGGATATGGCACAACAAAGAACAAATGAGAGCGCATGTGAAATGAACAGAATAAAGATTACAGAGAAGGTCTGAAGCTCTGGCATAAACTGCTTTGCATTTGATGGGAGAAGAAAAAGTTTGAATGTGATCACAGGTGTGCACTGAGTTGGCCAGCCAAAAGTGGTGGTAGTCAGAGAGAGGAGGATGACTGAAGATACGGTATAAAGTTGTTGGGGGGAAAATAGGAAGCAGAACTCACAATTTAATAGAATAAGGATGACTACATAAGCTAAAGTGTTATCAAAGGGGCAAAGATTAAAGTTTACACTGGTATAATTAGGTAGAATGTTAAATTAAAATCAGATAAGGAGCTGTATTTAAGGAATGAGGCACATTCTACACAGGTATAAGTGGCAACCTTAAATGTTTTAACTACCATAATATTAGAATGGGCCATTGATCCCATTCAAACAAATACATATCAGACACAGTAATAGGATAAAGGCTTGTCTACACACTATCTCAGTCCGCATTAGTTGAGGTGTACATTCTAATTTGCACCAGCATGTTGCACACGAAGTGGCCCATGTGGACCGTATTGATGCACAGTAAAAGTTCTCTAGTACACATTTAATATAGTACTGTTTGAAACAGGACTACATGTACTGTGTAGACTAGCACTAAAACTTCTTCACTGTAATCATAAACCCCCTTCACCCTTCAGTTCCCTTCCTCCCAAATGTCCAGAGAAACAGATGGGCCTTACTGCATATAGTTACAGTGTGTGGCATAATATGGCTATAGACACCAAATATCTGCTGCCATATTCTCACTTGTCTTTTCTGCGGCTAGTCTCTCTGTCTTTAAAGCTCATATGCCAAAACTATAATCCAAAGCCCAGTGAAGTCAGTTGGTGTCTTTCCGTTAAGTCCTGTGGGCTTTGGATCAGGGCTCATATCACCACCTCTTATTTGCATATCACAAATTAACTTTGGGGCAAAGGTTCTAAGATATCCTCTTGTAGTACAGCGCATGCTATAAGGCATTGTATGCACACAAGTTTTGTACTGGTGTAACTGTACTTGTTTGTTTATGTATTTTTGCTGAAATAGATATACTGGCATGCCCCCTAGTGTGGATGCAGTTATATAGGTGCCTTTTATAGCTTATTCCACTTCCCATATGGGAATAGCTATGGCAGTATAAAGCACCTTTAAACTGATATAACTGCATCTGGACAAGGGGGATTGTATTACTTTAACTCTACCAGCATAGTTAACGTGGTACAACTTTTTAGTGTAGATAATGTTCTTAAACTTTGATTATGCCAACACAACTCAAGGCTGAATTTGACCCCGAAAGTACAAAGGTTAAATAGATAGTTGGGCAGTTAGTGGAAAACAACCTTGATGTCACTGAGTGGCTTTGTTTAAAACTTTACTTCTTTATTCATAAGATATTAGAAACTCCTTCTACAGCAGACACCACTTTAAAATGTCTCATCTCCAGCTAGGAATGTCAAGCTTGTCCTTTCATACTTGTGTCTGTGTGTGCGTGCCCCTTTCCAGTGCTGAGTTTGGTTCCTCATTTGTGACCTAGTAATACTTGGTTACTTGTGAAAAGCTGTGCATAATAACAAAATACACATTTTAAAAAATGTCGGTTAGCATTGTGTAAGTTTCTTTTTGAGGAAAAATTAAACCAAAAGCACATCTGTGTTTATGTATTTAGAGGTGTGAGAATTTAAGGAAAACATTTTAATTCAGGGAAGTGCTTAAGCATCTCCCATTGAATTCAGTAGAACTTAAGTACATGCTTAAGTGCTTTCTTAAATCAGACATATATAATTAACTACTTAGGTTTACTTTCCTCCATCACGTCTTCAGCCTTCCCTAGGTAAGAGCATGTTGTTTCCCATATATCAGCTCTATAGAATGTTGATTGCAGCTCTGTGGAATTACAGTATAGAAAGATCATTGGGGAAATGAAAGTTAAATTATAAATATGCTGTAAAGTCTGCTTTATTTGAGGCGTTCAGCAACTAACCCAAAGCTGGTTTTTTTTGTTGTGTGTTACAGAATTTGCTTTTTAGTGCATTTCTTATGTGCAGAAAATTAATATGTGTATTTAAGAAATTAAGAACATTGATTGTTCCAGCAACAAATTTCCTTGACTACTTTCATTTGTGTTTTAGGAGGTATGGATTTAGCAGACCAGCAGGCAAAATGGAGAAGGTAAGGGGTAACATTGATTACTCCTATAAATTAAGAAACAACAGTGTGGTCAAGGGGGAAGGAATTGTATTTTTTTTTCTTCTTAAAAAACCCTCAACTCTGGAAGTTCTTGAAGGAACGCTATAAAGTCAGCAGGCTTCTGTGTGTCCTTGCTTTTTTTAAATTGCTAAATGAAACAAAGCTCTGCAGGCCATGAAAGATCTAATTGATTTCTGCCTCTTTTTAAATTATCTCCTTATACTGAAAATACCCCCCAGAAGGTCATGTCATGCTGATTTCACAAACAGTCTGTTTGACACAAATCCAATAAGGGGCTGCTAAAAGTCATTTGATCAGCTAAAAATATTTTCAAGCAATGACCATGCAAAGGATAATATGCTGTGATACAAATGTATGATGTCATGCCATGAATAAAACATTTTAGGATTGTCCTTTATTATAGCTAATGTGACCATGCTTTGTTTTTGTTCACCATGAAATAATGCTCTTGCTAGTATTGTTCATATAAAATTTTTTAATTTCAATACACCTATTTAAATAGAACATGTTGCGGTACAATATTACTTTGTTTCAGTAACAAGATATTCTTGATATAGACAGTGCATCAAATTGTGAGCATATCCTGTTATAGGTTGGAAAGAAATCACAACATGTTTGGCAGTGTAGGATATATGAAGAACCAGCAGTGCATCAACATTAGATTTAATATTCAAGTAATATAAAAGGAGATATTTCTAACTGTGTGGCTGAAAGTAAAAAATAAACCTGTCTGCAGCTATGACTGAGGTACAGTCCATAAAATATGACTGTGTCTCTTCACAAATTCCTATTGGCCTTGTAAGCCAATATGTCAGACTATCATCATTTGTCATCTGAATTAAGCCACTAGAAGAAAGGGGGCTTAAATGTTTGGGCAGAGTGATGATGTGGTACCCTAGAAATATAGTATAATTTCTTGGAATGCTACTTACCTTAACAGAATTAATTCTTCAGAAAATGGACAGTCCCCCATATAGGTTTATATCTTTATATTTTTAAAAGTGTTTTCAGATGCACAGATTTTAAACTTCTATTTTGATCTAGATTTAAACTTTATATTAAAATACACTTGTCAAAAATGCTGCTTTCTTATATTTGACATGCATAGCATACATAGAGATGGGAACTAAATACCCATCAGTCGTGCATTGGAGGGGGGATTCCCATGAAATTCCAAGTGGGTTGCACCTGCTTGAGCAGTGCCTGAACTCTGACGATAGGCAGTATATAACAATATAAATCAGTTATTTAAATATAACACCTGAATTAGTTTCCTCCTTGTTTTACTTTCCTAACCCTTTGGCTGCTGGTATTAGCTGATCATGTAGCTATGTGGTGTGTTAATTTTTCTTAAATAGGCTGAAGACAAGAAAATGGTTCTACCTACAGGACTTGGAGCAGCAGGAAAGGCTGAAGCCTATGATGAAGATGACCTTCAAGCTGCTGAAGAGGTGTGTTTCTCTTTCTCTCTCATATACACACACATACAAAGAGAGCTTAGATATTAATAGCTTGGGGACAGGGTAAAAAGCACAGCATGTTCTGTTCCCTTTCTACAAAGAAGAAAAATTCAATACTTAGCTGAACAGAGAGTTCCTTTCAGATAGGGAAATGTGGGATAATAAACAGATGCACAAAAAGTAAATGTTCACATAAGATTTTCTGTGTAAAAACCTGGCCAACGTTTTAGTTTGGAGCCACAGGAGTCATTTGTACTTAGGATC
>ML675620.1:61160408-61176613 GCA_007922155.1 Mesoclemmys tuberculata | reverse complement strand
ATATTGGTCCCTTCTGACCTATGAGTCTATGAGTCTATGAGTACTGAGAAGATAATGAAAATGGAATCAAAGGGACCCTCTCCAATGAAAATGCATATGTATGGTGTGACAAAGCTCTTCCTGTACCTTGGTGGGTCCAGCGCTTCCTTCTAGCAGTAGGTCAGGGAAGCGCTTCACCCTTTAGTGTTCTTCCACTCTCTAGTGGTGGGGAGGGTAATACAGCCTCTCTAAGGCTGGGTCCACACTGATGGTTGCAAATTCGCTGCTGTCAGATTGATTGCTCTGGATCGACTGAGCGGTCTGTGTAGACCCCTCGGTCGATCCAGCAAGTGATGCAGGAAAACCACCCCGGTAAAGGGCATAGCACTGTGTCGAAGGGAGCAGCGCAGTGTGGACAGCGTGCGGAGCAGACGCAGCAAAGTCAACGGGAGATATGAAAGTGATTGACGTCACTTGCGTATCTCCCGTTGACTGTCGCCGAATCCCGAAGGTAAGTGTAGACCGGTCCTAAGATGGCCAGTCCCTGCTAGCTTCTGGTCCTGTCTCTGGTTCTCACAGGCCTTTGCCTCTTTGATGGGGCTTTTGCCCCTCCAATGGATGGCCGGTAGGGGTGGGGGCTGGTACCACTCTCAACTCCAGGCCCCAACCCAGGGACCCTACAAGTAGTAGCCTCATGCTGTGGCTTCAAGGAAGCTGCTAGCTTCCCTGGGTTACTTCCCAGTGCCCCTTGACTTACTGTCCATACTCTGCTCACACAGGGGTCCTTCCTGGCCTCCTTTCCACGGAAGGTTCTTGACCCCTGACAGTGATTATGGGAGACTTTAACTTCCCAGATATAGACTGGAGGACAAGTGCTAGTAGTAATAATAGGGCCCAGATTTTCCTGGATGTGATAGCTGACGGATTCCTTCACCAAATGTTACTGAACCAACAAGAGGGGATGCTGTTTTAAATTTGGTATTGGTGAGTAGTGAGGACCACCTAGAAGAACTGGTTGTAGGGGACAACCTTGGTTCGAGCGACCATGAACTAATTCAGTTCAAACTAAGTGGAAAGATAAACCAAAATACATCTGTGACTAGGGTCTTTGACTTCAAAAAGGCTAACTTTAAAAAATAAGGGAATTAGTTGAGGAAGTGGACTGGACTGAAGAACTCATGGATCTAAAGGTGAGGAGGTTTGGAATTATTTCAAGTCAAAGTTACAGGAACTATCTGAAGCCTGCATCCCAAGGAAGGAGAAAAAATTCATAGGCCAGAGTTGTAGACCAAGCTGGATTAGTAAGCATCTCAGACAGGTGATTAAGAGAAAGCAGAAAGTCTACAAGGAGTGAAAGATGGGAGGGATCAGCAAGGAAAGCTACCTCTTGGAAGTCAGAATATGTAGAGATAAAGTGAGAAAGGCCAAAGCCAAGTAGAGTTGGACCTTGCAAAGGGAATTACAGCCAATCATAAAAGATTCTATACCATATAAATAGGAAGAAAACAAAGAAAGAAGTGGGACCTCTAAGCTCTGAGAATGGGGTGGTGGTTAAGGATAATCTAGGCATGGCTGAATATCTAAACAAATACTTTGCTTCTGTTTTTAATAAGGCTAATGATGAACTTGAGGATCGTGGTAGGGTGGCTAATGGGAATGAGGATATGGAGGTAGAAATTGCCGCATCCAAGATAAAAGCCAAACTCGAACAGCTTAATGGGACTAAATTGGGACTGGGTAATCTCTATCCAAGATTATTAAAGGCACTAGCATGTGAAATTGCAAGCCCATTAGCAAGGATTTTTAATGAATCTGTAAACTCGGGGGCTGTACAGTATGACTGGAGAATTGTTAACATAGTTCCTATTTTTAAGAAAAGGGAAAAAAGTGATCTGGGTAACTACAACCTGTTAGTTTTACCTCAGTAGTGTGCAAAGTCTTGGAAAATTTTTTGAAAGAGAAAGTAGTTAAGGACATCAAGGTTAACAGTAATTGGGATAAAATACAACATGACTTTACAAAAGGTAGATCGTGCCAGACCAACCAGATTTTCCTTTTTTGACATATTTTTTAGGCAAAGGGAATGCAGTGGATCTAATTTACCTAAATTTCAGTAAGACATTTGATACGGTTCCACATGGGGAATTATTAGTTAAATTGGAAAAGATGCAAATTAATACGAAACTTGAAAGGCAGATAAGGAACTGGTTAAAGGGGAGTCTACAATGGGTTATACTAAAAGGTGAATTGTCGGGCTGGAGGGAGGTAACCTTTTTATTATTGACTTTTCCACAAAAAGTGGAAATGTGCTAATAAAGCTTGCGGATGACATAAAGTTGGGAGGTATTGCCAATACAGAGAAGGATCAGGATATTATACAGAAATATCGAATGACTTTGTAAACTGGAGTGATAGAAATAGGATAAATTTTAATAATGGAAAGTGCTAGGTCTTGCATTTAGGGACTAATAACAAGAATTTCTGCTATAAGCTGGGGATGCATCATTTGGAAGTGACAAGGAGAGAAGGACCTGGGCATATTGGTTGATCACAGGTAGACTGTGAGTCGCCAATGTGATGTGCCCGTGAAAAAAGGTAATGCGGTCCTTGGATATGTTAGACGAGGTGTTTCCAGTAGAGACAGGGAGGTGTTAGTACCATTATACAAGGCGCAGTGAGACCTCATCTGGAATACTGTGTGTAATTCTGGTCCCCTTTGTTTTAGAAAGATTAATTCAAACTGGAACAGGTGCAGAGAAGAGCTACTAGGATGATCCATGAAATGGAAAACCTGCCTTATGAGAAGAAAAAAGCGCTTGGTTTTTTAGCCTAACCAAAAGAAGGTTGAGGGGAGATATGGTTGCCCTCTATAAATACATAGAGGGATAAATACCGGAGAGGGAGAGGTATTATCAGAGCCAATGTGGACACAAGAATAATGAATGTAAACTGGCCATCCAGAAGTTTAGACTTGAAATTAGATGTAGGTTTCTAACCATCAGAGGAGTGAAGTTCTGGAACAGCCTTCCAAGGGGAGCAGTGGGGGCAAAAAACCTAGCTGGCTTCAAAACTGAGCTTGATAAATTTATGGAGGGGATGTTATGATGTGACAGCCTAGTTTGGCAGTTGACTGATCTTTGACTACTGGTGGTAGATATGTCAGTGGCCTATGAAGGGATGTTAGATAAGGTGGGTTCTGAGTTATTACAGATAATTCTTTTTTGGCTGTCTGGCTGGTGAGTCTTGTCCACATGCTCAGAGTTTAACTGATCACCATATTTGAGGTTGGGAAGGAATTTTCCCCCAGGGCAGATTGGCAAAGGCTCTGGGGTTTTTTTTGCCTTCCTGTGTAGCATTGGGCACAGCTCGCTCGCTGGTGGATTCTCTGTACCTTAAAGTCTTTAAATCATGATTTTAGGATTTTAATAACTCAGTCATAGGTCAGGGGTCTATTACAGGAGTGGATGGGTGAGGTTCTGTGGCCTGCATTGTTCAGGAGGTCAGACTAGATTATCATATTGGTCCCTTCTGACTTTAGAGTCTATGAGCCCTATTGGGCGTGGTAGTGCCTAAACCAAATGTCCATTCAGTCTTTCCCTTCTGGCAGGGTCTCTTCCCTTAGGCCTCCCAGGCCTGGGAAAGGTCCTGTGCCCTCTTCGGGCAGGGTTTTTCCTTCCCCAATCTTTGCACCTGCAGGGTTTTCTTCTGCCAGCGTTCTGCTCCTTCTCCTAAACCCTCCTAGCCCTTGACAGTATCTTGCCTGCTTACACTTTCTGGTAGCTAACCTCACTCTCACAACTCCAGCCACACCCTTTCTCTGGAGGGGAGGCTTTTAACAAGTCCTAGGTGGGGTCTTGATTGGTTCCAGGTGTGTTAATTAACTTGGAGTAACCCCTGCTCAGCAACTGGGGAAAAGGGACTTGCAGAGCCTGGAGCTGATATATTGGCCTTCAAGCACACTCTGATAGCCATCTAGTCTGACTCTGTCACAGTGGGCATTTAGTCTCAAAGGATGGCTATTTATGCCAAAGAACGAAGCTCTGCCCCTGCAACCCATCAGGCTAGTAACATCTAAATCTTTAAACGACTCTGCATAGACCAGGTTTATAGTTGACAAAACTATTCTCTAACTCCCAGTAGCTTGTTTTCAAAAATATTAGGTGGGAGTTGTAACTGCTCAGTAACTCTCAGAATCAATGCCATTCGTATGAGCCAAAAATGGAATTATGCTAATTTCTTAACCACAGCTGCTACTCATCTACAACAAAAGCTCTTAAGGGATAAAAGAACTTTTCAGTTCTTAACTTTAATGAGAAGCTCCTGTGAGGATGCACTTACTGTGGATATTCCATCAGATTGTACCTCTGGATGTACCTTTTCTTGGGAGGAAAAAAATATGGTCCTAGTCAAGATGGAGCCAAGAATAAGATTTAAAATAAAAGGTCTTTCTTGGCTTCTATGAATCAGTCCAGTATGAGTGCAAATGTCCTACAGGCTTCTTGAACTCCCTTCCCCTGAAGTCAGTGATTAAATACTAGACTGCAGCTAGCTCAACGTGACTGCTATCCAAAGGCATTTGTTGCCCTCTCACTGCCTTTCACCATCTTCAGTGACTCTGCATCATAAATGACATTTAATGAATGAAAAGGTGAGAAAAGGTTTGGTGATCATGGCAAAAGTCCATATCTGAATCCAGTCATCAGCAGAAGGAATTTGCAAGTCCTTTTGCTGGGGTAGTTGAGATTCTAAGAAGCCATTGTAGCCCTCATTCACGAAGCTTTCATAGTCTTGCAGAACTTCACAGTAGTCGGCTCTCTAATTAAGCACAACTGTCTGTCTGGATAAACCCTGAGACAAATTAAAAACAGCACAGTCACTTGTATAAATCTGAGAAATAGGATAAACCTTGCTCTAAAAGTCACTGAATTCAAGCTTTGTGAGACCCATGCGGAGGAGGAAATCAAAGAGTTGAGGGCCTTGCTTGAGCACCCTGTCTGACAAACTGCTGTGGCAGCTCACAAAGCTCAACTTCCTAGCAAGATTCCAGACTTAACTTCCCTGAATCATGTCAAGCTGATATCCTGCTGCATAGAAAAGATTTCCACATGCTAAGCTATATTTTTCCAGCTCAATGGACACAGTACTGGGCAGAAGAAGATAATAGTTCTTCCATCAGCCAAAGCTAAGCTGAATGGGTCAGGCTCTGAAAGCTGTGGTGGCAATCTGTTACCATTTGCAACTGAAAGCATTAGTTTTGGTTAGTGAAAACCAGTTGGGAATAATTAGCGCTGCTGTTTTTGGAGCAAGACCTTCCTAAGGGCACTATAGACAATCTATAGGCTTGGCAAAATTAGAGGTTTTGGTGTTTTTTTAAATAGTTCTGTCAGGAATCAATGTTTATTTTTAATCAAAACTCATACTTTTCTGCAGGACTTTCTTCTCACTATTAAGTGAAACTGTGACCTAAGCTACATGTTCTGGTGAACAGGGACCTATGATTACATCCATTCATATAAGCAACTGTAAGATTGAGAGAGAAGCTAAGAGCATGGTTCCACTTGCAAGGGACTTGTCTAATGCTGGTAGTGTGATATGCTTTTGTGGTGGCTAGCCATCTTCTTGTGATTCATTTCCCTCCCTTATATATCGCAGCATTTCTGTATTTCATTTAAAGATGCCCCTGGTTGGGTCATCAACAAGAGCTGAACTTGGGCAGCTCTGGATATAAAAACCTCTGCTATTTAAGCTGAAGTACCAGGGTGAAATCTTGGTTCCGCAAAAATCTGAGAGTTATAATATTGACTTCAATGAGTGCAGGATTTCACCTTAGCTGCCATAGTTTGGAGTCAGTAGCTGACTCAAATCTCTATGGGGTCTCTCCATTAGAAGAGACGGTGACACTATGGTAACTTGAGTTACACAATCATGCCCAATATGTTTTTCCTTGAAGTTGTTAGGACTTGTATACAAAACTGAACTTTTCTCTACGTTGTTTTAATCTTTAAGGACTTTAACTCATCGTATTAGGTGTGGCCCAGTTAAGGTGAATAGATCATAGGCAGTCACAGGTGAACATTCACCACAGGTTCCCAATTTATTTTCTTTCAGGACCTTAGGGCTTTGACCCCACTCTACTCTTCTTTCACGTTCTTTTTATATCTTAGTTTTATACGTCAGCACTGCACATAGGGAACAGCTGCCTTTAAATCCATGGCAACAGCCTGTGTGAAATGAAAATGTGTGGGGTACAAGTGACACCAGTGGACACTGACTTTTTTTTTTAAATCATACACACGCAGTATTTCCACAGTTGCATCAAAAAAAAAGACTGAAGTGTGGACATCATAACTTTACAGAAAGCTAAGAGATCAAAATCCTTTCTAAATACAGCAATATATATGTTGAGTACAGGACTGAAATACAAGAGCTGCAGAATTCTTAGTATATGGGGCACAATTTGCAAATTGACTCATTGAAGCATTTATTGCATCTCATTCACCAGTGTATTCTCATTGGTTTTTGTCCAATACAGTTGCACTGGTGTAAAACTGGAGATGCACCGTGGTCAATCAGGCTTGTGCTGAGATGTATGTTATCTCCTGATGTTGATGTTGCTGTTTGCAGAGTCAATTCTTGGCTGAAACTTAGAGCAGCATGAGGTCTGCTTTTTCTTATCCTGTTTACTAACAGCTTCAAGGTACAAACCAGCAGGTGTGGTTATCACAACCACGGTTGGCAAATTATAAGTCAAAGGCACCGTTGATAGTACTTGTATGCTGCATTGATTCTCTTTGGAGTCATCCTCCAAAAGTGGCAACTATGCAACTAATCGTGAGGTGGTAGAGTATGCTCCAGTTGCAGGGAAAATAGATGCAATTCACTGCATCAGCTTCCTTTCCTTTATGACCGAGGTTTTCAACCGGGGGTATTTGTACCCCAGGGTACTGCAGAGTATCATGGGCATACAAGAGGCTCGAGGCAACAGCCCCGGGTCCTGTGCTTTGGGGGGCCCTGCTCCAGAGCCAGCAGGAGGCGGGTGGCTATAGCCTGCCTCCCAGCTGACAGCAAGAACTAAGTAGAAGGCTGTAGCCTGGCTTCCATCTGTGTGCTGGATTGGATGAGAGCTGGGCAGTCACAAACTGAGGGGCCAGGCTCCTGGGCCATTCTTGGCATGCGGCTGGGAACCTCCTGTGCCCCTCATCCCCGCTGTGCATCATGACGGACCGGCCTGGCACCCTCCCCCTGGTGTTGGGCTACGGGGCTGTTGGGGTGAGAGAGCCAGGTGCCACGTAGCAGGTAAGAGGGGGGAGAGGGAGGAAGACATAAGCAGTTGGTTCTCCCCCACCCCGCAGGTACAGACCGCACCCCCCCTCCAAGGGAGCTGGGAGGCGGCCCTATCTTGTGGGAGCTGGGGACCGCTCCTATGCTGCGTGAGGGGGCGTGTGAGGCCTGCAGGGGGGCCAAATGCAGGCTTGGCCCTTGGGTGCTGAAGACCCAGGGTATGCCACTGGAACCAGGCAGGAAAACCATGAAGGGGTACTTCAGGTGAAAGCTTGAGACTGTAGGGGTACAGTTTCTAAAAAAGGTTGAAACCCCCTGCTTTATGATTAGAAATATGTTCCCGAAAGTCTGATGGCTTTAGCCTGTTCATTTTCCAGAGCTTTAAGAGCAAAATCCATTGCACATATATTTTGATAAGACAGAATGATATATTTTGTACCATTCACAGTTTTATTGTTTTCTTCTTGTAGAAATCAGTTTGTTTTCATAATTACACATATTTTAGCAAACTTACTTTCCACTCACATGGGGCATATCAGATGTGTTCTTCAGCTGTTGGTTACAGGAACAAAGATAGCTACTGCTGCTAAGCCTTAATTTCCTACAGAGCAGCAGACTGAATTATTATTATTTTTTTTAAGAAACTGCTCAGTCTAATGATCCAGTTCTATTTCTTCTACCCTGGAGGGCTTACAGTGATAATATAGCTGTGTGAAAGAAAAAATACCTCATTATGAAGGAGAGAACCCATTACCTCCATTTCTATCCTCTTTCTAATACAAAATCCTTTTTCTCTGAAAAGGGGAGACAGGTTCATAAAATCCATAAGGAGCGGATTTTTCCCTGGTATTCGTAGGTTTCAAGTTACAGTGGATTCTTGATCATTATTTACTTACTATATTTTACAAACATAATAATATTTTTAACGATGGATTTTTTGTTTTGTTTGTTCAGATTTCAAGAACTGTATTGCAAAATCAGGCCAGTCCCAGTATTTTTATAACAAATGAATTTAAAGTAACAAAATCGATTTGGGGCAATGGCAGAGTCACAAATGATGAAGAGAGGGAATGCAGGAGTGAGGATGCAGTGGTCCTACATCTTCATGGAGAGGAACATAAACAGGATAGTAAAAAGTTGAGGATGTCTCCTTCATGCCACTCAGTTGCCACACGTCTTGTTTTGCTTAATAGCCTTTCTAAACTCGTGCATATCAGTTTGTTTATAAGTATTTCTGTGATGTTGATTGCCTAGAAACTGGGCGTCCACAATTCAGTTATCAAACACACACTTCCTTTGTAAAGAGTAGAGCAGTGATACTTGGACTTGTATACGTGGTTTAGGAGCCAGATTAGCAATCAACATTACCCAAAAGAGCCACAGTAGTGTGAATTCATTGTTTCATTTATTATGGTACTATTCATATCAAAACAGTATGACAGAGGAAACATTAGTGTGTGTGTGTGTGCGTAATTCTCACAAGAAATAAGTTAACGACTTAGTACAAGTTGATAACTTAATTGGTTAATAACTGAGGCCCTATTTAACTTGTGATATTGCGGATTCAACAATATTACACTGTCACTGCAATTTTGACAGTGGGAGCGCCAGGTGGCCAACAGAGGAAAATCAAGGAAAAGTAATAAGATATATTACCACAAGTAATAAGATCCATTTTTACCCAGAGTTCCTTGACATCGTAACTTTTTGTCTTTGTGGGTTGGTATCAGGAAATAAAACAAGGAAACAGTACCTCTGGCTGCTGTATGGCTGGCACAGACAAAAGCTCTTCATGTAGAGCTTTATTTTATTGATCTCCAGCAATCTCCATTGGAATTATCTTTACTGGTAGTTTCCACTCTACTAGTCTTAAGCACATAGAAATACAGTAGGTGTATAGTTTACCCCACAGGTCTGAGGCAGTCTTCGAGTGAATCAGTCACAGATTTCTGGATGGCCAGTCCTTCCATCTATGCCTGGAGATCAGTTTGTCCACAAAGCAATCCACATAATTCTGACTTGCTACCTTCCACTTAAACCCCTCAAAAGTTGCAGGTATATCAATCGAAGTATTACATAGTTGATCAAATGGAAACAATTGTCAAGCAAAGGTTATAAGGAACATCAGAACAGGATGTGATTATGTGGTTTCGACTAGTTAGTCTGGCATGTGTGCTGACTACCTGCTTTTCACCTTTGCACATCACGAAAAGAGCGCAGAGTCAGGTTTAAAAGGGCACAGAGAGTGAAGTTCACCTGTCCTCCCTTCTGGCTTTGTCTTAACTGAACTAGGTCTCACAAAAGAAAATCTGCTAAATGACTATTTCTAGAAATAAGCAAAATAATGGATAGTTCATCTCAATAATTGGTTTAGGTACCTGGTGCTAAAATGCCCCCCTTCACCATTATTACTTTTCTGCAATTTTCCATGGTTTGTCTGCACCTCAGCCACAATTGTTTGACAATCATCCTGCAATTCAAGTAGGGCCTTATTAATATCCTATTAACTGATCAGCATGCTTTTCCTAACTTGGATTGCTTAATAATTGAATCACAGCATTTTAATATGTGCTGCAAAGAGCCGCTGGGGAGATATTGAAGAGCCATTTGCGGCTCGTCAGCCGCAGTCTGAGTATCAATGGAGTACAGTAAGAAGTTGTATCATCTTTTAGAGTGTCATGTAAGAAAAATATCACTGTGCTAAACACAGACATCAGCTTACACTTCCAAGGGGTAATCAGTTGCCAAGTTACTTAGCCTTTAGAACATCATTTTTATCTCACCTCTCTTCCTTGATATCCATACTATCCACTTTCCTTCTTTCTCCCTTCCTCCACTACTTTCCATTTAAAACTAGTTTACTTTACATTCAAGTAGTAGCTCACCCAAACTCAGTAATGAATGATATTGTAAACATATGTTACTGTTTTGCTATTTTTTCTTTTTTATATATAAAGTGATTTTTTCCCTTAGTCGGCTTTTGTTAATGCATAGGTTATACATGCTTCCTTTTTCTTAAATTGTTTTGGAAAGAAATAGGATTTGGAGATTAAATCTAATTCCAGTTTCCAACAGTATAAAATAGTGTACCTATTGAATTTAGGAGTGAGGAAAATGTCAGCAGAACACTTGAAATACATAATAGCTTTCAAGTTGCCATGGATATTACTGCAGTTGGAGAGCTGTTGGGTAAAAGGATGAGCTCTCTGCAGACTATTAGCGTGTGCTTGCACTGCACCTAGTACCCTGAGACCATAATCCAAGTTGGGATTTCTGGGGGCTATGGGATTACAAATATACCAAATTTTTGTCTTGATGCTAATGCTTAATTTTCTGGGCACACTTATTGTCCATGAGAATTTGCAACTTAAGGTGGGGTACATACAGCCTGCAGAAAGTGTATGATGAGCAGTACAGCTGAAGATCTGCCCTGGTTCAGGAAAGCATCCCTATTCAGAAAGGTTGTTTAAGCAAACGTGCTTATTCCCCATGGAGTCGATGGGATTTAAGCACATAATTAAGTGCTGTTCTGGATCAGGGCCTAAGTGTGGAAGGCATCAAAACTGAATTCTTTCTCAGGAATCAGACTGTTGCATGCAGCAATGGTCACAGTTACAGTGGCAAATAAAACAAAATAGAATTTCCCTTAATTGCTAGGAGAAATCAACGCAAATAACAATAGCATTGAAGGCCAAATATGTTTCAACAATTTTCTTCATCCTTCTTTGAGAGCTGGTTATGCAGTCACAGTTTTCCCACTACACATAGGGCCTACTGCTTCAGTGGGTTTTGCTTAAGTAAGGACTATGGGGTTGGACACTCATGAGCAAATCCTGGCTCAGCATGGTCTCTAAGCTCTGAAGTTGACATGCTTTTTACAGTGTGTGTGTAACACACATGATTCTTCAGAAGGATTTTTCTTTACAAAAAAATTACCTTGTGACTATTTTCCCCATTCAAAAAACAACGGAGCCAACAGACAGTGACTTGTGAAACACAACCCTACCATAACAGACCATTAGAGTGTGCTGAGTAAATATTTTATTGCGGATACTAATTTTGTTTGCTGAAAAGCATTTTAACAATTTACTAAAAACATGCACGTCTTTTAAAATGTGTATTAGTTATAGAGGGGAAAAAATTTCCATTAAAAAACCTACCAAAGTCTGTCTGCCTTATAGTAAAGAATCTCAGTTGAAAATGTCACATCGTTTAATTTACAAGTGATTTTTTTCCTTCCCTTCATTTGTATTTTGAAAATTATTTCTACAATAAACTATTAAATTACACCAGTATTACTTATGACCCTTTGATTTCTAGATTCTTATAAGGTGATGAATTGCCAATTATTTAACCGCTTGGAGTTTAGACAGCGAACAAAAATAGGACTTTAAGAGAAACAAAACATTCTCTCCTGATGCATCATGCAATCAAGGGCAAAACATAATCAGACAGGAGAGGCAATAAGGAAGAAATTAAGCATCTTGGCTTAAAAAGTAGAGGTTATTATGCAATGTAGTTTAGAATAAATGACCACAGGAAACGTTTGACAGTGCTAGCCTAGACTGAAAATTCTGTGTTTTCTCAGGATTGCATTGATTGTATTACTTTATAAATTGCACCTGTCTGTTCAGTATTAGCAATATTTTGGCTACAGGAAAGTAAAGGTAAATTGATGTTTGTGGTAATAGGCATTGTTTACCATCTCTCATTGTCTTGGCATATATCTTTATAGTGTTTGAACTGTACTAGGACTCCCAACTCTGTAGTCCAAACAAAACCACAACTAACAACTATTGTTTTAAAAACAGTGGACCATCTAAATTTCAATTCTAAGATGAGTCAATTACCCTGAATTTTGCATAGGAAAGTCAAGGATGTCTCAATGGTAAGGGGTGAAAAGACAATGTATGTGAGCCATTATGCTGTTCATTTTGAGAGGACCATAAATCAGGAGACCGTATTTGAAGACCAAAGTTGTCAAGGTGGTGTATATTTTGTATAAAGTTCTGCAAGACAAGGGGTGTGAATCAACTTAACAAATAGATTTGCAGAAATAGTGTCGAAATAGATAGTGTAAGTGGGCCAGTTCTGCAGTGGCCTGATCTTCCATAATTGGTGCGCATTCACAGCTCTTAGCTGAAGTCAGTGGGCGTCCGCAGGTACTCAGCCCCATTAAATATTAAAAAGTTTCTAGTACAGTCATTCTCAGCCTATTTACCATTGTGGGCTGCATATGCAGCTCTCTGTGTGTTATGTGGGCCGCAACCACGGGTGGGTGTGTGTGTGTGTGTGCACACTACCTGTCAAATGGGCCTCAGCTGTGTGCTGATTAGGCTACGGGTTGAAAATCATTGTTCTAGGGTGCTGCCTTCTGTTAATGTTAAATGTAAGTTACCAAATTTTGGACACTGCCTTACCTGACAATAAAAGAGAATTTTAAAAGAATCTGTTCATGGAATTAGGTGTGAATGAGAACTTCACCAGCCTGTTTTGACAGATGTAGGCAGAAAAGAGAAACACTTATGAAGAAACACTTGGCAACTGAATAGATAAAGCCTGAGATACTAGATTTCCAGCTAGGATTAACTCCAGAAAATCTCAGGTGTTTGTAGGAGAGGAAATGTTCTGTCTTCTAGTACTCTTTTCCTTGATCTCTACCACCTGGTCATCCATTTGTCTAGGCATGTTTCATAGGACAGCTTCATTTTGGGAAATGTTCATTTCAAAATATTCTTACGTATGTTTGGTCAGCCTTGAAAACAGTCATGAAACTTTACTAGCAACTCTGAAACAAAACCTAATTTCCCATCTTCATCATGATGATATAAAGAGGAGTAATAATTTACCCAGCATAAATAATTACTATCGAATAACCAGGAGACCTCCGGTAGCACACTTGGATCCTCACTCCGCTCTCCCTTGGTTTTTCTTTCACGCCTTCACTTATGCATGAGACCCACTCCCTCTTTTTGTGTGCCAGTTGAACTTCTCCCTCTCCACATCTCTCTTCAAAGCACACTTCCTTCAGTGAAGTCTCACAGTGGTAATCCTACTGTGGTGTTGGCACTTTTTTGAGGAATTAGATTGGTACTTTAATGTATTATCTGTGGCTGACCTAGACTTTACGTTTCTTTGATCATGTAGTTTGTACAGCTCCACACACACTGGTGCTCAGCAAACGTTTGAGAAATGTTAATGCTTTCTATTGATACTGGACACTTATGACTAGTGTGCATTCTAGTGAGACATGGTACGCTTGATTTGCAGATTAATAAGGTTTAATGTGCAAAAACCCACATAACATATGCCAAGTTCTTAATCTCATAAAAGCTTGTTGTTTTACTGCCTTCTTGATTGACCTTTTTTTTGGTGGACATCATATTTGTAAATATCTTCTGTATATTTAGTTCATGACAATGTTGGCATCAACATGGTACACTGCAAACAGCAGAAACCAGATTAATGAGAACAAATGCATCCATTGCTTCTTTGGGAAACACAATATTGCTCCTAGCACAGTACTGATTGAATTCAGTAGTTAGTTGCTGCTATATTTCCCTCCATATTGAGTTTCTCCATGAGACAAGAGACCATGCTTGCTGCTTTTTCTGTTATAAACCTACTTAAACTTACTGACTGACACACCTTCAGGCATTAATTGTAAAACAATCTATAAGACAAATGGATGTAATTCCCTTGTTGACAAGAGGGCTTCTTTTAATTGCAGTTTTCACTGTGTTTTAAGTCTGGTGTAAATGATTGTTTCTAACTATGAGCTCTCACTTAAAGAAAATAAACAAACTAAAGTCATCATGGAACAGAATGGTAAATGATCCATCAAATATATTTGATTCAGAGTTTGTAATTCTTGATAAACTATGCTGGAGAGCTAAAAGGGAGAGGATGGGATGGGAAATGTAGGTTCTATTTTCTAGCAATTCATTGATCCAGTGCTTTATTACATAATTAAACTAAATGGCAGTATGTTAAGGTTACATGTCATGTCAGTATTTCAGCAAATCTTGCACATTAATTGAATGTTTAGGAACAAAGTTTCTTTTGTATGGCGATCTAAAATGAAAGTTAGTTACAAAAAGTCTTCATCTGTCATTATATGCTATTCCTCTCTGGAGAGTGAACAATTTTCTAGTGTTTGATAAATGTCTGTAACATTAATACTGTTATAGAGTAAGTTAGAGTGCCTTGAGTGGTGCTTGAACCCCCTAGAAAGCTAGTGTTTTTAATAAGTTGCTTTATGAGTTACCTTTCAAATTGGACTTGGTTTCTAGCAGTAGTCAAGACAGTCTAATAGATTCTGTCCTGTAATATAATTTGTCTACATCAACTGGTCCTCTTGCTCAGTTTTGAGTGTTGAACATAGGGGATAATACTGTACTTTAGGGACGTAGTGGAAGGGGGGAATGGACTTGATGACCTATAATAGGTTCCTTTCATTTCTCAATTCTCTGATTATATGAATGAACTAACTAACCAACCCTTAGGAAAGGTTCTTATAGGTAAGGTTTGACTCCATTTGGCAATGCAATTTTGGTAAATTTGCATGATTGCTGCTTGTGCAACACCTCTTCTTTGGAGAAGGGGTCTTAAGCTTCTGCCGTTAACAATTCCCATAACCTTTCACAGTCACTAAATTCAGCACGTAAAGAGAAAACCAGGATAGAATGAATAAATTGTGGCTTGAACTCACAACGCTGCACGGTTCTTGATACTCAGATAAAATTTTTTAAGCTTGATTTGTCTTTAGACTTCAACTGGTATATGATCAGTAAATGCCAAGGCAAAAATCTTACTTTAAAAGACTGCAGAGATTCTGATAAGTAGTGGAGAGAGGATATCCAGCAGAATAATGTACTTGTTCTCTCTGGTAACTGCACTGTCATAAATGGTCATTTGTGTTCTGCAGTTGAGCCACTAAAGGGGATTAAAGTCAACACTGCTGTTGCTGCTGCAAAGTCATTGGTTAAAATTAAGTTCACCTTTTGCTATTTGCATTCAGACTCACAAGAGCTACAGTCTAGATTTTCACTGAGCATTATTCATATGTGCATCCAAATTGAAGGATGCATGAAAGAGTAACATTGATAGTTACTGGCTTTATGAATGTTGCAGTTTCTACAGAGGCATGAGTTAAAAGCTCTATCTAAAGTGGTAATGAGTTGTGGTTGTGTACAGTGGATAAAAGTCTAGTCTTGCATAAATCACACGCTGGCAAAGCATCAAAAGTCTGAATAGATACACAAAAACAAGATGCTAAAATTGAAAGCTAAAAAAGCTGTTTCAAATGTATATTGAACAGGAATAAGCCATAAATTAAAACAGCCGAGTTCAGAAACTCAATATATCTGTTACTTTGTAATCTTAAAACTGGGAATTGATGTGGGTGATGCTTACAGCATATTTTTTCCTCCGTTCTTCAATGAAAAATGTTTTATAGAGTCAGTTTCTGTAGCACAAAGCTTATATAGTTTGATTGTAAATATCTTACTCAGAATGGTGGTTCATTTTTGGTAAATGAGTGACAAGCAAGAGATTAATAGTTTTGATTTTTTATATTAGGCTTTCATCATCACAAAAAGTTACAAAATCTGAGTTATGCACAAGTTTTACATTATAACTGTTAATAACATTAAAACTGTGATGTTTATCACCGTTTTAAGCTATTTACCAAATCAAATAATGTCTCTCAATTTATTGTTTCCTAATTTTAGCATTGATTTTAGTGTCTATCGAGATGAAACCACAGCAAACTTCATGACTTCAGAATAGGTTTACAGACATGGTTACCTAAATTTGTTTTTATTTTTCAAATGCAGTCCTAATCAATAAGAGAGACACTGAATAGAATGAGACTTATCGGTAAAAAAATTATTTTACACACACACACACACACACACACACACACACACACACACACACACACA